>CM021104.1:560120208-560720208 GCA_007115665.2 Sequoiadendron giganteum | reverse complement strand
CAATATCTTTCAGTGTTTTGTTCATATGTTTGGCTTGCATAATCTTTATTTCAGCATACATCTTGAAAGTACAATGAGTCTTCAAGTGTGTTCTGGAAGTGGGTTTATTTAAGTATTTGTGTTTAATCAATCATTCTTTGTTTACTTCTGATTCTCAGGCTCTAAGTTTACTTGAGTTGTTAGAAGCGTCACTAGTTTTAGGCCTAGTTGTAGTTGAAGTTACGAAACCAGAGAAAACCTCAGCTACGACGCAAAGAGTTTTATAACCTTGTGCTCTTAAGCTGAGAATAAAAAGATTGGTAGTAGTTTAGTATTTCTTTTTAAGCATAATCAGCAAAGAGGGAGCTTCCCCTCCTAATTTGAAGAGCAGTCAAACTGTGCATAGCTGTCCGTTTCCAATCCACATTCTAGAGGTGCGAATTTAAACGCCAACAGACTGATACAAAGTTCTGATCACAAAATCAGATTGCTGCAACATCTAGAATGAGACCAAATAACATTGATAAACAATATATTCAAGTACCCAACATGAAGAGTACCTCCAATATTTGATACAAGAGGTCGATGTAGGTCTGATATCACTCTATAATTGCTGTCATACTTTCAAACAGATTTGATGCACTCTGATAACACTTTGCAAACTCCTCTGTATGGTGATGTAACAACCCCAAAGTGAAGTAAATACATCCCAAACTGAAACACAACTGATGTAGGTTGCATAAATTTATCCCAAACTTGAACACAACATTGTGAACTCCCTCTGTGATTGATAAACGCTTAATAATAGGTTTGAACAACACTGATAACACTCTGATCTTGCAAATAGTATGCCCAACTCTACTACTCAACATGCATAAACTGAAATCTACTCCAAAAGAACACCAAAACTTATTTTTGCTTGGTTTCTAGAAGATACCTCCTTCAATCTTTTCACAAGCCCACAAACTTCTTAAATTTGCATCATAAATCCTTGCATGCCATAAAAACATGTTAAAACACATCAAAAGTCTCCATTGAAGCACAACTGAAAAAAATAACTTAACCTTGCAGCACAAATTGGAATGTCTTCACTTTCAGCACCAAGGCAATCTCTATATGAAATTGCTCCAATGGATGTTGAGGGTTTTCATCCCCAAAACCCAATATTTTCAACACATAGGTGACTTCTGGATGAAATCACTCTTTTGACTTTTCAGCTAGGAGGGTTTTCGTCCTTGAAATTGGTATAAGAATTGATGAGTCTTGCCTCTATGAGTGAATATATATCAGGCTTTGATCCTTTCGGTTAAAGCTTTGGCTTTGCACTGTTGCTTTACATTTGAATTTTTTGGAAATTTCTATTTCAACTTGATCAATCTGTCCAGACCCAGACTTGGGGTCTATTGTTTGTTCTCCCAACATTCTGTGTTTGATGAAATTGAGAGTGGAAAAAAACATGAATAGGCTTATAGTTTGGAGATTAGAGAAGTGTCATTTAGTCTGCTTACCCTAAATTACACTCTTAAGTGGTGTGAAACTGGAAGGCTTCATGAGAGTCATATTGAAATTGCTCCTTATTTGTGTGATTTAATTATCTAAGCAATTTTAAAGCTCAGTTAAATATGGTATCAACATTGTGATGCGTCTTTCCTTTATAATTGAATTCCTCTCAAGTTTTTATCCTTTCATTTCAAGTTTCAGCTTTTCAGCATTTCTTTATAAATGATTTTTTTGGTGTTTCTGTTTTAGCTCAATGAGCATCTCATGACGCTAGAAAATTTAATTAGTTTTGATCTTTATCTTATATAAGGGCAAGTCGCTTTCCTTATAAGTTTGAAACTAACTTACAGGGGAATTTTGGATTGCAACATATATGCTAATTCCAGTGGGGTTTGCGATTTTCTTGATTGATTGGAAACTGATTTTTATTTAATAAATTTCAGCTGGCTATAAGCATGGATAGATAATTTTATTCATCAAACTAATTAGGATAAAATTGTTTTGGGTTCAATGCTCTTACAGGATGCAATGCGCTCTCAATAAAGGCAATTCTAGAGCTTTGTGAAGGCTTGGGAATACCTCTCATCACTGTGGACTATATTCTAGAGGTGTTGGATTCGACAGTAGGATTCAAGTGAAGTTACTTTTTAACATTTACATTGTTTTAGGAGTACACTTTATTATAGTTTCATATTTCTAATAGTCATATTAAATTGGCTTTTGTCAACTTCTGGAAAAAATAGAAGCTCCTTACTTGTGTTTCCTGGGCTTTCCTTCTGGGTTGAATGATACAATCAATGGCTGTATCGAATAACTGTGAGAATTATGGTTGTAATCCTTGCATTTGCTATGATTTTCATTTAATATGCTTGGAATGTGTGTGCATTTTTAGTATTGCACTGTCAATATCATGTAAGTTTTGTTATTGTTACTTCTTTTCAGTTACTGATCTTTACAGATATCTGTCTTTTTATTTTTGTGACATTTCCATTCAGCATATGTAAAATGTTTCATTAAGGTTGGGAAATAATTCTGCAGGATAGAAGAATATCTGGAGAAAACAAAAGAAAAAAATGCTTGGATTCTCCAGTCCTGTCTTCAAACGCTTTCCAAGTTCACAAATAAATGTTTCCCCAATTTATCATGGTATAATTGTTAGCTATATGTTGTTCAACACAACATTTTTACCGAGTTCTTAATTTTCAAAGGAGTAAAGGAAGTTTGTTTACACTTTGCCGCTTAATTTCTTTATTCTATTTTGTAGATTCTGACAATGTTATACCTGTCTCCTTGCATTTGTACAGGATTTTGTCCCAGCTTTCTTCAAGTAGTTTGTTGTTTATGGTGCCATTCATATTGCACAAAGCTTTAGTGGTACCTGGCTCTATAACCATTAATGGTAATGAGGAGAAATATGGGTGGAATTCTACTGCTAATATAGTAGATTCAACAATTAGACAGATAGCCATATCAGATGTAAGCTTTCATCTTGGCTTATTGAGAGGAGTTCCAGACCTTATTTCAGCATATAGTGAACTACGAAAATGCATACAAAGAGAAATTTGCTGTGATAATGTTTTTTCTCTTCTTCATACAATGGAAATGTGTCTCAGAAAATATAAAGTATTTGAAGATCATAGGTTATCAGGGGTGCATTTGTCCTCCTTTATGCTTCCTAGTTTAGCTGTGATCGTAAATTCCACTTGTAGTATCTGGGAAAATTTCAAAGCATTCCATATCAGAGAGTCACATTCTGAAAGGAAATTTCTGGTTGGGTGTAATGAGCCTCTTAAGAGAATTCTAATTGAAATGGAAACTGAGCTTGCGAGAAACTTGGATTGCCATAATCTTTCCACAGAACAAAACATATCAAACAAAGTTTACTATGCAAGGTTTATCATGGCTGAACTACGGCTTGTGTTTGAGAACGGGTGGGAAAAGCCTCATTCTTTGTACCAGGAAAGCCTTTTTAAAACTATGAATATAAACTATCAAGATAGCTACTCACTTTTAGATGCAAGTTATATCCCCTTTCTGGGAGTTGAGGGATCTCTTCGCTTATTCCTTAAATTGAATTTCAAACGAGCATGGTGTGAAAGTTGGCTCAAATACAAGCCAGACATTTTTATATCAGAACTGTTGCAATTTATGTTCACAATTATCAAAGAAGGAGGTGAGTTAATCAAGCTCACTGGCAATCTGGAAAAAGATGATACTCGAGGAAATAGAACATTTGTTATGTTGTCTGGTTGTTGTGGGTTATTCTCAGGATTTTTGATGTTCCTGGACCTGTATACGAACTCCGATGTCTGGGCTTCTCTCCTGTTTTCAACAGAGAATGGTAATGATGTGTTGCCGCAGGATCTTGCCCAGCCTTTCATTCAATTATGTTTCAAGAATATTGTGAATGAAAGCTCTTGGCAATTTATGATAAAATTCCTGCAGTCTATGCTGGAAATTTTTGGAATGCGTGCCCCACTATCAAATTTATTGAACAATCAAAGGAGTAGATCTCTGACTTCATACCATCCTTTTACTTATGATCTCAAAAAACCACCTGTGGTAAGAGCTATTCTTGAGTTTTTATACATGTGCAGTTTTCACCCACGGACAGTTTTACTTTGTTGCCATTCAGCTCATTTGGAAAATCAGGTACGAATTTTGCAGTTGCTTAAGGTTCTAATTTATTGTATTTGGAGTTACATTTATGCCCTCTTGCATGGGATCATAAATGTGGGAGTAACTGTTTTCCGTGAAACTTATTCATCTCACATTGTAGCAGATTTAGATAATTTGCTTTATTCATGTTTATGCATTCATACACTGAACTTAGATGAATAAGCCTTTACTCAATTTTGATGCTCGCTAACATCATAACAAACTAGGTGCCTACATAGGACCTATTCAACTGATAATGTAGCAGGCCGATTTAACATCTTAATTCATGTATCTTTTTTATAACGTTCACCCTTATTCTCTTTTGTACTACCCATCAGCACACTTTTCTTGTCTGCAACCCTTCACATGAACCCTTGTTCTGGCTTTCTTATATTGATCATCTTAACATTCTTAAGGTTGCTACCTGTTCCTGATACAACATTAGACACATTTGTAAGTGCCTAGTGGTGTTGCATTGTTTGTCCGTTTGTATGATTACTCTTCAATGCCAACTGTTTGCCTGATTATAATGATCTCAAGTAGATGTAAGCAGGACACTATCTTCATACATTGATATTAATAATATTATGTTTAGATCACATTTTTTGTTCAGTTTCTTTCTGATTTCTTATTTTATTTAGTACCCATGTCATAAACTGACCAGTGATGCCATTGTTTCTTTGTTTAGGTACCAGAAGAGAAAATAAAATTGCCACGAATCCGAATGCTATCACCTCATTGTCTAGTCCATATAACTTCACAGGAATGTTCAAATATTCAGATGATAGGTAGTCTGCAGTGTTCATTCCAAGGAAAATGTTCGATTGATAAAGTTATTTATGAAGACATTGTTTCTCTGGCTACAATCTTGCTTGTGCATTCATCAGCAGAATCTGATAATAAATTCCATGCAATTCTTGAGAATTTGTATGTTCTTTCTTCCCTTTGATAAGTTCTCTGTTTCATAGAGATCCTATGTTGTTATGAAATACAAATTGACATGTTTTTAATAACTATGTCTGTCAACTTTATGTAGATGTTTGGTACAGTTGTATAAAGGGAAGTCGTTTCAAATTGACATGTTTTGTCTAACTGACCATGTCTATCAAATTTATGTAGATGTTTGGCACAGTTGGTCAAAGGCAATTTGTTGGTCCGTACTGTTGGCTGGAGAAGATTGCCTTTATGCACAAGATTAAATAACATTTGGCAGGAACTTATAAAGGATTTTAGTTGGAATATTCTCTCTCAATTTTTTCTTTGTTTTAAGTAACATTTACAATATAGCCAATGCACCCGTTAAGGTTAGCTTAAACCAAAACGATGCAAATAAGAACTCTAACCAAGAATGGCGCCCTAAAACCACTTAAGGAGGAGGGTCGAGCATATGGTCAAAAGATCCCTAGGATCTACTGAAACAAAGATACAATAATGTACTTGAAAGAGAAATATTAAACTCAACACCAAGAATGTGCACTCAAGATCCTTTGCAGGCGAGGTGCTAACATATGGTGGAGTACTACTGCAGGATTGAAATAACAATAAGGTGGATAACCAGCCAAAGACTTCCACGCTACCACCAAACGGTGAGGGGACAAATTACAACATTAAGACTTCTTCTGCTGCGGCAGGCATCCACTAGAACGTGAGAATTCTCCACTTGAAGTGGGTATGAAAGAGGTTACAATATTTTATCCTCACCGGCGGTAAACCATCCAGGGGTGCTTAGTGTGAAATTAAATAACAAGTAGCAATAAATGACTGAAAACAGTACTACTGTATCAGCTTACAAAATGAATTAAGAGCTGCAATTTACAATGCCAATTTCACCATGATTCAAGCACCATGCTTATACATTATCTCCATGTCATAATAGAACGAGAGAAGAGGGAGAAATGATAGAAGAACAGCAATTGTTTAATTCTGATCAGCAAACTGTAATTCTGGAAATGTATATCAGCAACTACAGAAAATATGAAAATTGCTCACAACTCATTCAAAGTACCTCCGATAGGCGTGAGATCGAAGCCTTGTTCACTTGAGAGATAGGCGCCCCTATTGAGACACCAAAAACAGCTCCAAACACCTGCAATTATTTGTGGCACACTTCCCAATGCAAGGACAAATGGTACGGCCCTTGAGAGGGGCGATTTTGTAATATAAAAATGCACACTTCAAATTAAAATTTGAAACTGCTTGGGAATGGTCGCCTGGACCTTGGAAACTTTATTATCAAATGCCCAGAATGATATAAAATTCGTACAATCAGATACGAGCAAAAACTACTTTCAGCTGTATGCAAACAGCAACTGTAAAATTGGAAAAACACATTAATAATTCACCTTGATGCACAATCTGCTAGTCTGAATGAGAAGCAGCAATGATTCAACTAGGTGTTGTCTTACAAACACGAAATTGAATGAGAACTAGGAGGTCAGCATTCCTCGAAGTAGAAAATGACAAAGCATTTTGACAGCATAACTTTAGCATAATAGTGGATGACCAATATTGAAAACAAACCTCACTTTTAAAGGACAAAGGAAACTGTTCAAGTCTCCCCAAGAGGTACGCCAAAAGACAAGACTCTTCAAATTTCCAAAGGAAGAGTCATACTTCAAAAATACGCCCCCACTTGAGAAAGAGGATTTTAATTAAAATAAAACCTTTGGACTTCTTTATGTGGCGCCACCCTCAAGACCCCTTTTTCAAAACAACTTAAGTTCATTCCTTAGGCCAAGGGGGTCAACTGCAAATTAGAATTAATTGCTCAAGTAATGAAGCATTTCATTAATATTTTAATGGCCAAGGCTTAATGCTGATAACTGCTTACTGCCAGAAGAAGTATTTACTATAAATAGTAAATAATGAGAAAGAACCACAAAAACCTCCATGAATGGAATCTTTTGAAACATCTCAACAAGCCTACAGGAATCCGGAATAGACTGATGAGTTAATAACAGGATCACTGTCAAAAGGGGGACATTACATTAATCTTAAAGGTTAAATTTATGGTATTACACCTTAAGGTAGCCAAAATGAACCTCTAGAATGCTTGTGAATTTTTTCACAATAGAGGCCTCATAAAATTTGGAGGAAATGCTTTTGTGCTAAAGGAATTTGTTTGGAAATTGTTGATAGGAATAAAGAGGAGAAACTACAAGTTGCTTGTGATATTCACGAGATCTGAGAATGCTCCATATGCATGTAGATATCTGTCCCATAATAGAACATCATTGGACATGCAAAAATCAGGAGAATGTGTTTATGTATTCATGTATCTCTAGAGCTGCATGCATACAATAAATGCCTGGGTTAATGGTCTTTAAGAAATATTATATTTCAATAAAATAATATATTTGATGTCAATTAAGTCAAGTTTAGTCCTAGAAGAATTCAACTCTAATGTATCTAACAGGCGTGGAAAGTGCTGCTGAATTTGGTTATATGGAATCCTTTTAGCCTGATGAGGATATTATGCTGTCTTCAGAACATGCTGAGTTATTGCAGTTATACTGAAGCCTTGGTGTCATGGAAGGTCTTCACCTGCAAAGGAGGCTAGAAATCTGGCATGTACTGTGGATGAATCGCTGATGCTTTCCTCAACAGGATGGTGTCATTTAACTTGAGAAGCTCTCAGTTGAGGATGTTATGGATGCCAAGATGAAAGTGTGAGTGAAACTGAAGGGAAGGAGTTCAATTGTTATATAATGTTATAGTGTCTATCTTGTCCTTGTGATGAGCACTCATGCCTACCATGTTATTTTGTTAGTTATATTGCAATATTTGAACCTGAGTTATCAGAGTTGCAGAATATCACACTATCCACATAGATTTGAGACTGAACTCAAAACCAGTAATATAACAATTTCAAATAACTGCATAACCTAAATTTTGCCTTGACCAAAGTCAAGATGACGAAACTACATTTTTTCCTACCTTAAAAGAGTGTCTGGGAGGTGAATCTATGTAAATGTCACCCAGCTCTATCACAAAGAAGACATCATACTTCATCCATTCCATTTGGTATCTAGTGTGACTTCCTTATTGGTCCAAAATTTTGTCCATTCTTTTAACAATATGCTAACAAGGGGCCATAGCTTTCTCATGTGGTTTTGTCATCATCTTTGCAGCCACTAGAAGTCTTTTGGCTATCTAATCATTATCTCTCTAATTATTATCTCCTCATTCTGTAATATATTATTTACTTGGTTAACTTAGTCCTCCATGAGAAAATTTATCCCTGACATCTAAGTTACCAAGGTCTTCACTTTTGCCCCCCATACCCGTGTGGGTCCCTTGCAGGTCCTGGTTCCTTACTGGTTTTCCTCAAGGTTCTCCCAAGGTCCTTCCTAGGCACCCCAGGTTCCCAGGAGGGACCTTGGACGAACCTGGGCTGAACCTAGGTGAACCCAGGGGGACCCAAGGGTTGCCCAAAAACAAAAGCAGGAAAAAAAGTTATTTTTTAAAACATTTTTATAAACAAAAAAATTCTCACATACATAATTTCACCCTTAAGTAACAAAATTATGAATATCATTTACTTAGACGTATATTTTTTTATTGGCAATTATGAATATCACTGTTTTATGTTATATAACTTTAAATTTTGTAACATATACCAGTGTTACAAGACTCAGACTTGCTTCAAACTTGACAAGCCAATTTTTGATTCGGACCTGGACTCGAAGCCCAAACTTGGCATAGACTTGGCAAAGAGAAAAACCCAAGAAATTTAGAGATTTTTAAGGATTTAAAACTTGTTTCATGTACCCTTTAATAAATAAACCTTAAAGACACAATAATATCATCAAATAGAAAGTACTTTGATGCCATACACAAACATACATCAATCACATAAGTATAAATGCAAATTTTAGTTGAAGGAAACGACAGTGGTAAGACAATTAGATATATACATGTCAAATGTATACAATGCTCATGGAATATGAAATCCATGGCATCAAAAGTTCCAAAAATATATCAAAACAAAATCTACAAGTCTCTGGCTTAGAGGAGCATGCATCACTCAGCGCCAACCCTCCTACATAGGTGTCTAAGATAGGTCTTGGACGATGATGCAACCATCATCTCTACCTATGTCTCAGACTCAATGGCACCCAAACCAGCATCCAAGGTGTCTCCTCGTGCTCTATCCTCCTCTGTCATGGCTACTGCCTCTGCCTCTCGATCCACTTGGCTGGCCCAATCAAGGTCCTCATCGCTAAAGACAGGATCCTCAACCTCAGTGATCCAATCTGATTGTGGATCAACCTCCTCTAACGTGATGGGTTACAAGTTAGTGCCCAATATCTGTCTATGGCGAAGGCGAAGTTTGTAATGAATATAAACTAGATCATTCAACCTTTGCATTGACAATCTATTGCGCTTCTTTGAGTGTATGTGCTCAAACATACTCCAATTGCGCTCACAACCTAAGGCACTACATGGTTGGCTCAACACTCGAACCGCAATCCTCTGAAGATTTGGTACTTTAACACCAAATCTCTCCCACCATGCATCTGAGATGAGAAAAAGAAAAAAATCAATCTCATTGTCCAACTTTAAGTTTCAATATTTAATAGTAATATTAAAAAAGGAAAGTGTTAATTTTTAAACTACTATTATGCCCTTAATAAATTTTTACTTGGCTGCAATATTGATCGAGTAGCCTTGCATATGTCTCTTGCAAAGAGCTCTTCTTGTGCAAGTCTGAAAATCGCAATCTCAACATTAATTCGTGCTACAACATGACGATTAGACATCCGTTCAATGATTGTGCAAAGCCCACTCAAAACTTCCTCATCCAACTTGAATTTCGGGCGGAATTGGAATGTCGGATTGAGAAAATATGTTGCTCGTGTAGAGGCTTGTGAAGTTGGAGGTGCCATCATCTATCAATGATCTCCCAAATGGAGCGATACTTATCACCAATTCCCCCATAAATGGATCTAATGGCCTCTTTGGCCCTACCCATGCCCTCATATATGTAGCCCATTGTGGTCTTCTCCCCCATCAACAACTCATAATAGAACCACTAAAGGCTCTGTGAACTGCAATAATTATGAAACATTGGCATAAGTAAGTGTCAACAAAAATAAGCAAATAAAATAAAAATAAGAAAGAAAATATAATGTAGAATTAGTAAACAAATTAGTAATTATATATACCTTGACGATCTCCACAGTAGGTACTCAAAAGCCTTGCTCATAAAAAATCCAATTTTGACACTTCTTCCCTTGCATTTGTCTTAGCATATGTTGAGGAAGTTCACTCCTTAGTAACTAACATCCACCTCAAAGCACCCTTTGACTGCAACAAGGATTGTAGAGCGATGAAATTGGTAGCGAAGCAGGTTATCCCAGGGTGAGCCAACTCCTTCTACCCTATGTATTGCCTCATAAGGTTGAGGACCCATGCGTGATTATATATGAACTTACAAATATTCTTTGTGGTCTCCACACATGCTTTGATCCACGCAATCTTGCCAAGATCCTCTAATACGAGGTCAAGACAATGAGCTGCACAAGGTGTCCAAAACAATGATGGGTGCCTATCCATCAGTAGTCTACCTGCAACAACATAATTTGCTGCATTATTCATGACTACTTGCACCACATTCTCCTCCCCTACATCAGCCAAGACACCCTTTAAAGCCTCGCAAAGGAATTCAACATTTTTGGTGTTCCCGGATGCATCAATAGATTTGATGAACACGATACCACCTAAAATAAGAAACAAAATTAATGATTCAATAAAACATAAATTAAAAATCTTGATTGTTAATCACCAAATCAATGCATTTTAGGAAGTAAAATATTCACTTGAGGAAGAAACAAAAAAATTGAACAATGTTTTGTTTCTTCTATCTGTCCAACCATTGGTCATGATGGTGCAACCCTTCTTCCTCCAAATGTGTCGTTGCTCCTCTATTTTGGCTTTCACATCAGCCACCTTTTGGGACAAAACGGGGCCCTTTATCTCCTCATCATTAGGGGCTTTGAACCCTGCCCCACAAACAATAATTGCATCAACCATATTTTGCCAATAAGGAGACCTAACACAAATAAATTAAATAAAATAAGTAATGTAAAATTTATAATTTCAATTTAAATTCAACATAGCTCCAAGAATAAAAATTCAAGAAACAAAGAATCAACTATCAAGCTATATATTTTAAAACAAAACAAAATGAAAAATTGCTTAGCTGCATGGAATGGAATGTTGCAATAGAACCAAAAGTCTTCAATTGCACTTTTGGCTGCATCATGTTTATCTTTGTTCCAACCCATGCTCTCAAGTGACAGTTGGGAACCTGAAGTATGCGTGGCAAAATATTTGAATCCAACCTAGATGCACAAACTCTAGGCCCAATGCTAACACTGCCACTGCCACTGCCACTAGCACTAGCACTAAAACTACCAATAGCCGAAGGTGGAGGAATTGAAGGCATGGAAGAAGAAGAATCTCCAACTCCACCCATGGCTGCCATCTCCTCTCTTTGCCTCTTTTTTAATTATTTTTGCTGCTCAAAGGTTTCCAATTGCACTTGCACTTCACGCATAACCTCAAGAGGGACTTTTAGGCATGGACTAGCATGACGACCGCGTATGTGGGCAAGGTGGTATTTCAATCTATTATTGCCTCCCCCAAGCATAGTTGTTTTGCAATGAAAACATGTTACCTCTCCTTTCTTTTGCCTAGGGGTAATAATGGCATGTTTCCAACAAGGGTCCTTTCTAGTTTGAGACATTGTGAATGTGATAGAGACAATTTATAAATTTAAAAAATGTTGCAATAACACATAAATTTTAAAAAAACAACATTCAAAGTTTAAAAAAACAACATTCAAAGTTTATAATCAAACTAATATTAAAAAACCAAGGGTTTGCAACTATAAAACTATTTTTTTTACAAGAACACCTAGGGTTTGTAACTTGTTCTTTGTTTCACTAAAACAAAATAGAAGAAATAAAGAAGAGAAATGAAGTTTTGGTTTAAAGAAACAAAAAAAACCTTCAAAATTCAAACATACCTCTTTAAGTCTTCTTTGAAATCAATGGAAATCTCTTTCCAATCCCTTGTAGACTCCTCTAGATGCACCAAGATCACCTAAGAACCTGCTCAAATGTGATTCAACAACCATTTTTTGCTCAATCTCTTTGTTGGTTTTCCTTCAATGCTAATATATTTTGGCTCTAATCTCTCTTTTTTCTTTCTTCCTTGGCTTGAAAATGAAATGAAGTGTCTTTTGGAGTCAAGGAGGTAAAATTAAAACCAAAATGTAAAACATAAAAGATTTGCAAGTGTTTTTTTTTTATATATTTTTATGTTTTGCTGTCGTGGCCATGTCTGGGGGTTGGGACTTGCCCAGATCCGGTGAGTTTGGCGAGTACTCGGCCTTTGAGTTTGCTAAACTCATTTACCCTCAATTGGCTCGTGACTCGCCAAGTCTTGGCAAGTTTTATAACACTGATGCATACATACATACATACATATGCTGTATATATATATTCTTGTACCATACAAGAGGAAAAAAAATTTCGTACCGCTATACCCGTACCCAAACCAGTAACTTCACCTAACATTGCTTTGCTGACTAGATAGCCTTCTTCTACAAGCAGCTAGAACCAGTGTCATCCTACTCGGTTGGTCTTTCATTATTTCCAAATATCTTACCTGGCTGTAGTAATTCTTCAAGCCAAGTTGGCATTTCTAGGATGACAGCTGATGTCCAATATGTGAGGAGTGAAAGGAACAAATCCTCCTCTTGGTCTAAGTGTCACAGATCTTCAATGATTTATTGTAGTCAACCATGCAGTTTTCCAGGACTGGGTTGCACAAGTTGAATTAGCTTTGCATTCTAATTGGCCCTGTTCTTTTTAGCTTCTATTCATGGAGCTCCACTTTTCCTCACATAGTGGAAATATTGGTGTAAATGTAATCAAATCTTATCAAATTTGGATCCTAAGAAACCTATGAATTTTCTAGGATAAAAATTTTGTGTAAGAATTCTAAGTCAGATTTTCTTCTTTGTATTTCAAATGTGCTGAATGCAAAACATTTATCAATTTCAATGTCTACAATCAAAGATTGCATTTATGCTTTATACTTCAAGGAGGAGACACGCCTCCGAGAAGATACACGCCTTCAAGGAGAGACGCGCCCCATGAGAGGACGTGTCCCTTGAAGGCACGGGTCTTCTTCAGCCAACTAATCAATGGCTAACATAAATACATAAGTATTAACACCCTACGATTTTTTATAATGCAAAGTTTGAACATCATTTATTATTTCAAATTTTATTCATGCTCATAAATTCGAATTTCTTATTTTTCAGAAATATTTATTTAAAGAGTTATTTCGATCACATATAAATGATGATGATGCAATCAGCAATCATCATTTATATCAGACCAAAGCTACCTTTCATCAATACTCCCTCTTAGCTAGGGAAGATATTTCAAATCAAATAAGAGGAGATATCACCTTCACACGTGATATCGAAGATATGATATGTTTTCTCAATATTGTCAAGTCACATGACATTCTTCATAATCACATCTTCATTATGGTATGTGCACTGACATCAAGTCACATGTTGTCTACCATAATAATTCATGGCATATCCACGGATATATAACTACCCACCATGATTATCTCTTAAGGATCACAATGATCTTCAAATGACATCAAGTCCCATGATATCCATCAAGGTGTCCAAGAGATACTATCATGACATGTCCACAGATATCAAGTCACATGATATCTATCATGACAGTTCAACTCATCATTGTAGAGTCGTCACTTTACAATGTCACATACAAGTGTTCATTATTAGAAAGATCGTCACCTTTCAATACTGTACACAGGGGGAGCAGGCCCATAAGGTCATGGACAAACACACATGACAAAAGAGTTTACACATTAAACATCTTTATATATTAGTACAACTTATAAACAATTTGAATTTCAAACATAATAGCAAATTACATTTCAACCACACCAAGTTTCTTCCTGAAGTGTTCTACCTTGATTCAAGAGAGAGGTTTGGTGAGAATGTCCGTTGTTTGATCATTTGTACTAACATACTCCAACTAGATCACATTCCTTTCTACCATGTCTCTTACATAATGGTAGGGGATCTCAATGTGCTTAGATCTATCATGGAAGACAGGATTTACAGAGAGTTTGATGCAACTTTGATTATCACAATGAATGATTGTAGGATTCAAGGGCTCACCAAAGAGTCCCACAAGCAATTTTCGAAGCCAAACTGCTTCTCTTGCCCCCATAGAGGCTGCAATGTATTCAGCTTTTGTGTAGCTTTGTGCTACTAAAGACTGTTTTATGCAAATCCAACAGATCATAACCGATCCTAAACTGAAGCAACATCCTGATGTGCTTTTTCGATCGGTTACACTTCCAGCCCAATCTGAATCAGAGTATCCATGTAGATCTAGTTGGTCATTTATGTAAAGAAGACCATATCCAATAGTGCCTTGAAGATATCTCAATATATGTTTCACAACCATAAGGTGAATTTCCTTTGGCTCACACATGAACTGGCTAAGAGCATTCACTGCATAGCAAATATCAGGTTTGCTGTTAACCAGGTACATCAAAGATCCAATCATTTGTCTATATAGGGTTGAATCTGCACACTTGGATTCTGCTGCTGCTTCTTTCAATTTTTGAAGGTTGGTTTCCATAGCTGTAGACATGGGTCTACAGTCCAACATTCCAAATCTCTTCAAAATATCAATAGTATACTTTCCTTGGTTTAGTATAATGCCATTTGATTTCTGCCATACTTCCAAACCTAGGAAGTAGTGTAAAATGTCCAAGTCTTTCATGTCAGATTTGGAAGTTAGATCCTTCTTTCCTTGAGCAATGAGGTGATCTTCTCCTGTTATCAATAGGTCATCAACATATAAAATAATTATTAACATATTACCTTTGATTACCTTAAAGTTAAGATTTGGGTCTGCATCATTCTTGGAAAATCCTAGTCCCAAGAGGTAGCTGTCAATTCTTGCATACCAGGCCCTGGGAGCCTGTTTAAGTCCATAGAGAGCTTTCTTTAGTCTGCATACATGTGAGTCAGGTTTATATATCACAAAACCTTTAGGTTGTTCTAGATAGACTTCCTCTTCAATGGTTCCATTTAGGAAGGCAATTTTCACATCCATTTGATGATCTTCCAGCCTTTAGCTGCAGCAATGGCTAACACTGCTCTCACAGATGTGTAACGGGCAACAGGTGCAAATGTTTCTTCATAATCAATGCCTTCCTTTTGTGAAAAACCTTTTGCCACAAAACGTGCCTTATGTTTTTCTATACTGACATCAACAACATGCTTGATTTTGAAGAGCCATTTAGAAGAGACAACAGATTTCTCTTTTGGTCTAGGCACTATATCCCATACATCATTCTTTAGAATGGACTAATATTCTTTCGTCATTGCATCCTTCAAAACTTGATGTCTGAAGGCTTCTGTAACACTGACAGGTTCTGAATTTATGATGTTATTCATTAGAGAAACATAGCTTGAGAACCGTTTGGGTCTTTTACTTTTCCTGAACGTTCCTTTGGGTGCTGCATGATTCTCGGCTTCTTTGATCATCTTTCTAGCCCAAAGTGGCCTCTTTCTATCGATGTCATTTGTATTCTCATTTGAAGTAGATTGAAGTTCATTTCGCATTTCCTCAGGATACTCCCTCTGAATCTCAGGAGCAGGTTCCACTTCTAGTACTCTAGGGGAATAGGTTTCTATCTCACTAGAACTTCTTGCCCTTTTGAATGCAATGTCTTCTTCAAAGATGTCTTCTTACCCAGGCATGAATATCCTGTAGGCTTTGGAGGTTTCACTATATCCCACAAATACCCCTGTCTTTTCGGAAGGTTCTAGTTTGAATCTCTTCTCTTTGGGCATATGAATATAGATAGGGCAACCAAAAATCCTAAAATGACTAATATCAGGTTTTATGCCGGTAAAAGCTTCTTCAAGAGTTTTGTTATCTAGATGAGAATAAGGACATCTATTTTGAATGTAGACAACAGTTTTAGAGGCTTCTACCCAGAATGAAGTTTAAATGTTCTGGTCAAGCAACATTGCTTTAGTAGCTTCTACAATGGTTCTATTTTTCCTTTCAGCAACCCCATTTTGTTTAGGGTTGTAGGCTACTGTAAACTCCCTCCTAATCCTAGCACTGATGCAAAATTCCTTAAAAATTTTAGAGGTGTATTCTTTCCCATTGTCTGTCCTTAAGTTTTTATTTTCTTTCTAGAGAAGTTTTTAGTAAGGGCTTTGAACTCCTTGAACCTTTTAAGGATTTCTATTGACTCTTTACACTTAAGGAAATAAATCCAGGTTTTCCTAGAGAAGTCATCTATAAATATGACATAGTATAGAAATCCTGCCTTCGAAGGTACAGACATGGGTCCACATAAATCAGAGTGAACCAGTTCTAATACATTTTGGGTTTTACTTAGGCTATTGTGAAAGGATCCCTTTGTATTCTTTCCTAGGGCACAACCTTTACAAGTTCCTTCATGAGATGGTTTTAACTTAGGTAGACCTGTTACAAGTTTTTCCATAGAAGGTAGGGCACGGAAATGAAGGTGTCCTAATCTTCTATGCCAAATTTCATTTGAATCAGAAGTGTCAAGGGTAAGGGCTTGCTTAACCTCAGTGCATAGTTTGTAAAGATTCCCTTGTCTTATGCCTATGGTTTGGGCTTTCTTGATAGTTGAGTTCTTAGGCCATGCTAGAACATTCCCATCCATAAAGGTAACTCTATATCCATTGTCTTCAAGGGCAAAGATGGATATTAGATTCCTCTTTATTCCAGGTATAAATAAGACTCCAGTGAGTTGAAGGGAGAGACCAGATTTCAATTTGATGGAGCAAGTTCCAACCCCTTTTATAGGGTGTGCAGAATCATCCCCAATGGTTACTTCTTCATCAGTCTTTTCAGTCATAGTGTCTAAGTGTTGTCTGAACCCTGTGATATGTCTAGAGGAACCACTATCAATTACCCAGTTGTGGGTGTTGTTGGATACTTGACTAGATAAGGTTGAATGGAACACAAAGTTCTCAGATTCATGGTCTGAATTTGACTTTCCTACTTTAGCAAAGGATGCTTGTTGTTTTGATCTGTTAGGGCACTTCATTGCATAGTGGCCATATTGATCATATCTAAAACATTGTATTTGAGAGATGTGTTTCTTCTTGGAAGATCCTTTTCCATAGGAATTTCTCTTTCTTTTAAATGATCCTTTCCTGTAGGAGTTTTTCTTACTCTTTTTATTAGATGTTGTGTTGAGCACATGAATGTCTTCATCTATGTTCTTTTGTTTATTTTCTTTTGTTGAGAGTCTTGTTTCCTCTTGAAGGCAGTTTGTTCTTAGCCTATCAAACTTGGGGAGTCTAGATCTCGCACTTTTTCCTTGAACAAATGACTCCCATGAGTTTGGTAGGCCTCCTAGTGCAATTAGAGTTAACTCTTTGCTATCAATCTGATATCTAATTGTGGATAATTGATCCCTTAGTTCAATGATCCTCATGAAGCATGCATTAATAGTTTCTCCTTTGTTTATTTGGACATTGTTGATTTGCCTCTTTAATGTAAGAGTCCTACTAGTGTTGTTTATCTCATAGGTGCTCTCAAGGGATTTGAACATTAGATATGCAGTTTCATGTTTTTCTAGAATGGGCACTATATGATCCCTAACTGCATCTACTAAGATTTTTTTGGCCTTTTCATTGTTCTCAATCCATTGAGTTTTCTCCGGATCAGCCTCTGGTTCCCTTTTGTTTTCTCTCACAAATGAGTCTAACTTATTCTCTTTAAGAATCATCATGATTCTAAATTTTCATGATGTGAAGTTGTTTGCTCCTGCAAGACGATCTTCAAATCTGATCACACTTGACATTATGAAGAATGTGATGTGAATTCGATTTAAAAATACGAATTTTTCTAAGCAATCTGATATCTAGATTTGATTTGGATTCACTCAACTTGGCTCTGATACCATGTAAATGTAATCAAATCTTATCAAATTTGGATCCTAAGAAACCTATGAATTTTCTAGGATATAAATTTTGTGTAAGAATTCTAAGTCAGATTTTCTTCTTTGTATTTCAAATGTGTTGAATGCAGAACATTTATCAATTTCAATGTCTACAATCAAAGATTGCATTTATGCTTTATACTTCAAGGAGAGACGCGCCCCATGAGACGACGTGTCCCTTGAAGGCGCGGGTCTTCTTCAGCCAACTAATTGGTGGCTAACATAAATACATAAGTATTAAAACCCTGCGATTTTTTATAATGCAAAGTTTGAACATCATTTATTATTTCGAATTTTATTCATGCTCATAAATTCGAATTTCTTATTTTTCAGAAATATTTATTTAAAGAGTAATTTCGATCACATATAAATGATGATGATGCAATCAGCAATCATCATTTATATCTGACCGAAGCTACCTTTCATCAATAATTGGCATTATGCATTACCTTGGAGCATCATTGGAGTTATTTTTAATGCCCCTCCATGTGAAGACAGTTTGAGAAATTCATTAACCTGTGTGCTCTTTGCTCTTAATCTAAGCTTTCCAGAGGAAATATTAGGTTGCATGAAACCCTATTCGTTCCCTCCTGACAATGGGAATCTATCTCCCTAGACTTTTGGTTTGCCCATGACTCAGAGGCAACATAAGAGCATTGTTGTCAGTGTTGCACATTTTCTAGAGCAATTATTTTCATTCCTTGCACTGTGATTATAGATGCTCTGAAGATAAATTCGTTCTTAAGACATGTATGGAGCAACTATGTGCTTCCATTTGTCATCCTTTCAAATCACAATACAAGATTTCTGATAGACTTTTGGCAATTCTTCTAGAAAATTCTTGGTTGATTGTTACAAGTCTCTACTTCCTTTCAGCTGCAAATGGATGGTCAAATAAAGAACTTCAATCTCACCATAGTACATGCCCTCCACATCTGTATAACTGTGCTAGTCACATTTTCAGAAGAAATTCATGTATTAAAGTTTGTTATGGCTTCCATCTAGTGCTTTATGATATCTAATCAACAAACTCAGCCAAGTACTAGGCATCTTGTGATTGATATTGGTTTCCTTGCAGTTCCAGAATAGTGTTTGGTTGTGGTTTCATTTAGACAAGTAATGTTTTGAGATGAAGCATTATAAGATTAAGGTCATCTGATATGATCAATCATTCAAATAGTTGCAAGATAGTTTATACAAACAAAAATTCAAATGCAGGCTGAAATGTAACTAAGTTTGAGTAAAATAGATGAGATTCTGCCTCTGTTGGAGATTTATTGCACAGATTTTGAAGCTAAGCTGTCATTGAATTATTTATGCTACCTATCTGTGGAAGGTTCCTCATACCATGATTTTTTAATCCTTTTACAATAAAACAAAAACCAGTTGCAAAATGCAAAATAACAAGCCAATCAATCATTTCATATGATAACCTTTGTGTTGTTTTTGGAAAACTTAAATGATGATAGTTATTCAATCTGGCCAACTCGACCAGAGGTTGTGGCATAATGGTAAAATTGCATTTATAAAGAGAGTATGGTAACTTGAATCCCCAGACCACAATGAGGCATTCCATAACTTTGATGGCATGTCATGGAAATTGTATAGTACTGAAATTGGAGTAAATTCATTAAGGGGTGGCCCAGGTTTAAACAATTTCTGCAATAAGGTGGCTTTCACTCTCAATGTCAAACCTGAGAAGGAAGATTATAACTGGCCAACTCATAAACAAGATGAAAACGGGTGTGATTAAGGTAATTTATTGTCAGTACCAAAATATGATACTAATTGAATGCACAATGCATGACACTTAAATAAGTTAATAACATCACTTCTCCTTTACAATCCTTAGCCATATTTCAAAACATTTTCTACAATACACAAGTCATTTGATAGATAGGAATAAGGATAATCACCACACGAAGCATAACTTGGCATTCACTTGTCTGGACAAGTCTTTAATGCTGCTAGGTAGTTGTCTATTAATAGTTTGATTTATTTTTAAGAAAGCTTGAATCAGCAATCATTCTTACCAGTACACCATTTTCTAGGATTGAATCAGCATAATATGTAGCTGCATGTCATTCAAGTCATAAATTAAACTGTTTTAGTTAAATAACATAACCAAATTGTAAAATGTAATTAGTTGTAGAAATTGCTAAACCTTTCTCCTTCACTAAGAGGATTCACTGCTATACCAGATCATTGCTTCTTTTGAAGAATTCCATGAACATCTAAAGAATCTCCTATGAGGCTGTGTCTAATATTTTTACTTGATTTGCTGGTGATTGGAGGTTGAAGAAGTATCACTGCTTAGGGTCCTTCAATTCATTTTGCATCTATGAAAATTTGATTTTTATATTTGATGTTTCTTTCCACTCTTTGTTTTTCATTTTGTATTTCTGGGATGAATGTCATTGCAAGTATATGAGTATCATGGATTTTCATTTGGTGATTTTTCAAATTTTAGTATTCAAAGTAAGAAGACACTTCTTTCAGTTCTTGTCAACTTTAAAGATAGAGGTATAATGTGTTTAACCACCATTTTAAATGCAGTTTGTCACTGGATTGTGATGATGAATGTGATGTAATAATGGAGCAAGCTAGCAGTGTCTGCAATGTTTTATCAAATGCTGCAAAAGAACTACTTTGGACCCTCTACTTTGCATTTCCATTCTCAGTTTCTGGTGCTTTGCAGTTTGATAGAGGCAATGCTATATTTACAAAAAGAATATGCGATGGCTTCAAGATTCTGCAGAAAAGAAAACTATTGTTTTACAGAAGTAAAAAGGTATACCAGATTTCTTTCTTTCTTTCTTGAAATTTGATGTAACATAATTTTGAAGGTTTGCTGAAAATATTGTTTCTAGGTATACCACATTTGAGCTCTAATACATTGTTGTTAATCCTTAACTTCCATAAACCCTCAATTAGATTGTGATGTATAGGAAAGCTCTCAACTCCATCTACCATTAGATGTGTACTTATTAGCTCAATTCTCTTTGAAATTGGACTATCCTCCTTCATTGTAATTAAAATATCGGCTGTGGGGGTTGGTGGTAGAAAATAGTTACCAAGGTTCTACAATGAAGTGTTCTTTTGGGTGCAGGAATGTCTCCTTATTCCTTAGGGATGCTACTAGAGCGACACATAGGAAGCATCCTGACCAGTTACAGTACACTTAGGAGCAGATGGGAATGTGTTTCTCATCCTCAGGTTATCCCTTTGTTTCTTGGTCCCCAAATTACTAGCATTCATAAAATATCCAGATGGAAGCCAAAATCTGTTAGAAGGCATGCTGAAAGTTAGGCTGATTGCCTGTTCAAGGTGATCTAAGACTGATGGGTTGATTGGTGTTCTTTCTAAGTTGTCTGAAACTTCAAGCATCTAGTCAATCAGGCTGATAAAATTCTTGGTCCCCAAGCTAGTAATATTCATAAATTATCCAGGTAGGAGCCAAAATCTGTTAAAACCCATGTTGAAAGTCAGGTTGATTGCCTGTTCAAGGTAATCCAAGACTGGTGGGATGACTGGTATTATTTCTAAGTTCTCTGAAATTTATAGCATCTAGTCAATCAAGTTGAAATTCTTTGTCCCCAAACTAGTACCATTCATAAAACATCTAGGCAGGACCCAAATCTGTTAAAAACCATGTTGAAAGTCAGCCTGATTGCATGTTCAAGGTGATCCAAGAGGTATTCTTCCTAAGTTATTTGAAGCTTCTAGCATTTCGGCCAAGTTTAAACCTGAGTTACCAAATTGGAATTTTGGCATGGGTATGGGTATGCGGGTACGGTATGTTATGACAATTTTTTTAGATTGGATATGTTTTGGTTATGATGATTAAAAAGACATAAAGAATAAGAAATATATACATATTTACAGCCAAGAAACAAGAATTAATTTCATAATACCACATATCATGCACATCCTAAGCAAAGCTACCATACATATTACAAATTTGAAAAACAATATACTAATTTGATATCAATTTGTCAAGTTTAAATGTCATGATAGATATTCATTGTTCACTGATTCAATCATTATTCACAAACTCGGACTGAAAGACTATTGGGCAAGCCAAAATTTTCTGACATAGCAAAAGCTCAGCAAGACAAAAATTTCTGATTTGGCAAAAACTTGGCAAAATTGGATAATTTAGAAAAGTACTTAAGCTTCTTTAGAAACATAATTATTTTGCAAAATTCAATTATAAAATGTATCAAAGTAGTCTAGAAAACCATGGGGAATTGTGTTCTATTAGATTTGATATCCTTGAATACAAATGGAGTATAAACTCACATTATCATTAGGAGTCGGATATAATAGTTGATTGATAATTATTATGAATTTATGATGATTGTCCTTGAAAATCACATCATGAATTGCATATCTAGGAAAGTAAAAAATTATAGGTTCTTATGTAATGTCCCCTTTTCTTTGAGTATTTAACCAACAAGTTCATCTAGCCTATTTGATTCACATAGGCTATGATCAAGCATTTTAAGGGAATAAAAGTTAAATTAATTATTTATAAAGTTGTCTAAATAAATTAAATCATAAGAATAACTTTATTTTTTAATTAATTTAATTAAAGTGACTTAAAATAAAAATATTAAATATTATAAAGTTACTTTATTAAATAAAGTGTGCTTCTAGAAGATTTGAGGTTACACTGGATTCTTCTAGAAGACTCAATTGAGCCTTTAAAAAGAGAGGAGAGCAAGTCATTTGATCGTCTTGGTTTTTGACATCTTTCATCGGATTATCTTGGAGAGCTTGTGTTTGCAAGTTCAGTGTGCCCTAGGACGAAAACCCTTGGGTAGATAGGTTGTTTGGATAAAAATCCACTCAGCCTTATTGATTATTTTGGAGATTTGGAGCTTCATGGAATAAGTTGCAAAATTTAGAGCAGCACAACGATTGTGGAAATTTGTGTCTCCTTTGGAGACAAATTTCAGAGTTTATTGGAGAATATTGGCAGGGATATATCAAGTGATATATATATGCCTAATCGATTTAGCTGCTGTTGGCGTTTCAATTTGCACCTCTAGAGTGCGGATCAGAAACAGACAACTATGCATAGTTAGATTGCTCTTCAAATTAGGAGGGGAAGCTCCCTCTTTTGTTGATTGTGCGTAAAAAGAAAATACTAAACTAATTGCTTATCTTTTTATCTCAACTGAGAGCATAAGGTTATAAAACTCTTTGCGTCATAGCTAAGGTTTTCTCTGGTTTCGTAACTTCAACTACAACTAGGCCTAAACTAGTGACACTTTTAACTTCTCAAGTAAATTCAGAGCAAGAGAATTTAGAAGTAAATAGGGAATGGTTGGTAAACACAAAGCTTAAACAAACTTATTTCCAGAACACATCTGAAGACTCATTGTACTTTCAGATAAATGCTGAAATAAAGATCATGAAAGCAAAACATAAAATAACACCGAAAGATTTTGAGTCTTTGGATCAAAGCAAGGTAGGTGTAAGATTTATTTCCTCAAAGCTTTCCAACAACAATTATACATTTGGGACAATAGATTGTAGCAAGAAGACAAGCATACAATTTACAATCAAACCAAATTACACTGAACAAAATGAACAGATACTGAATAGCAAACTTGGAGGCACTAAGGCTCAACAATTTTATTATAGCAACAACGGTTCTAAACATAGGCTGCTCTTATTTATACACAAACATAGGACTAGGGAACCCTAAAATCTCCTTGTGTTAACAATCAGTCTTGCCAATTTGCAAGATTTATTCCTATGTCTAAACAAAGATAATTAACAGTTAATTGGAATGACTAACATCAGTTAATTGATTTAAAACTAAAGAAAATTTCAACTGTACAAAAGGTGTCTCCAAAGATAGACATGCATGAAAAGAGGACAGTCAGTTAACTTTGAAAAGGCATCAAGTTAATTGCTGATATAAATTCTATCCTTGGAGAACGCCACATGCCTCAATTGTTACTTCATTGCTCGTCAACAACTTGAGCAATCAAATCCTCCAAGAAGATGTTAACTGCCTTTGCATTTGGAACACTGATACTCTTCCGAATGATGTAATGTCTCCGCAACATCTCTTTGCCATCCGTGATCTGATTTTGAAATTCACTTCTCTTTTCAGCTGCTTCATCAAATCTCACCAACATCACTGCAACTTGACTCAATTTGTAGTCAACAGGGTCACCATTGAAACTACTATAGATAAGATTTTGAAATTTTGTCAGTACTTCGCTGAGATCAATGTAATCACCATCTTCACGTTGATAATGGCAAGGAACTTGTGACAGAAATGTTCTTATGAACTTGAGAGTACTTGCCACCTTTTCTCTATATTCAACCATTTCTACAGAGATTGCTTCGTAGGTTTTCACTTTGAAGATGTGTTGTTCTCTCCAAGTAAAAAGCTTTTGCTTGTTTTCTCTGTGGTAATTGAATTATATGCCATCCTCAAGTCGAAGATGATAATCTCATCCCTAGGCTTCCTTTCTGCCATGCTTTGCTCTAACTCCTGAATTCTTGAGCGAAGATCGTGGGCGTTGTACCTCAATTGGTACAACTCTGCAAGTATGAATCGGCCCGTGGTGACGAAATCTTCTACCCAGTCTCTCAAATGCTTCCCATAAATAAGCAGCTCACTTAGTTGATGACAGAAGAATGGGAGGCTCTGCTTCAACTATATCCTCGGCTGCATCCGTTTGTTGTTCTTGCTGATTCCTAATAGGAGACTCCATCTTTTCCTTCAAATTCATTGACATCCTATAGTTCTTTGTACAATATGCACTTCTGAATGAAGCACACTCACAACTGACCATCTAGGGGACCATAGTTTCAGGCCCGAAGAATGGAGTAAATTTGCTAAGCTTTCCCTTAGTCGGATTCTGGATTTCAAACCAGCAACATAACTTTACAATATTTTCCAAAGATGAGAATGAATGAGCAATGCATCAATAAATAGACTCTTCAGCTGGAAAATGAATCAACTTGAAACTCCCACAAGAAACTCTTCAACTTCCTCCAAGGGATGCCACCTCTCATGTTGCACTTTATTTGAAATATTAAAACATTAATCATCTCCCTCTAGGCATCCATTTACAAGTTGCACAATAAAACATTTAATATAAATATTAAATGCTCAAATCAACCCCTTTATGTCCCCTTTTTAAAAACGACTTGAAGTCATCAAGCCTAAGCATGGGGTACAACTTTAGAACATAAAATTGACTAAGTATAGAACTCAGTCCAAATAGGTAACCAAGAGCAACACTCAAGCTGCAACTGACAAACAGCTAAAATTAACAAACTGACATTTGCCAAGCTGAACCAAACTGATGATGATGCCTCTGCCATAAATGGACATACTAAAATAGGGAATGCCAAAAATAGTAAGTTAACTTCAAATCCATCAGATAGCCAAACTGATCAGGCACATAGAACTGCAAATGATTGAGCTGCTGCCAGAATGATACTGCTAAAAGATAGACTTACCAAGAATAGCAAACTGCTATAAATAGTAAGTTTGCAAAACTTCTTTTGAACACCAACTGAGCAGTATCATGATTTACTATAAATAGTAAGTGTTTTCAAATATCAACTAAGCACAAACCGGGTAGCCATCATGACTTACTATAAATAGTAAGTGTTTTCAAATATCAACTGAGCACAAACCAGGTAGCCATCATGACTTACTATAAATAGTAAGTGCTCGGAAAGGTTTCCAGATTCAGATGCATATTACGCCATCCCGAAGCTCTCCTAAAACCCAGAAAACTCCACCAAACATGTATCAGAAACTCTTACATGCAATCTGTCAAAAATGCTTCAAAACCCCAATAAAATAGGAAACCCTAATTTTACCTCTGACGAGCCTACGAGCTTCTGAAAATAGGCTATCAGTCACCGAAGAGCGTATGACTAAAATGGGGACATTACAAGTGCCTATGGAGAAAGAACCAGCCCAAAGAAAGTCACTTTTCAGGACTACATGCAAATGTCAAGGTAAATGTTGTAAGGTTGCTATTGATTCTGGAAGTATTGACAATTTGGTTTCAGTTGAAATGGTAGAGAAGTTAAAGTTGAAAAGATTGCCTCATGCAACTCCTTACAAAGTTTCCTGGTTAAACAAAGGGCAGCAAGTGTTAGTGAATGAACAAACTTGGGTAGAATTCCATATAGGGGATTATAAGGACAAGGTTTTGTGTGACGTCATCCCTATGGATGTTTGTCATTTGCTTCTTGGAAGGCCATGGCAGTATGATAGAAATGCCAAGCATGATGAAGGAAAGAATACATATGTGATAGAGAAAGATGGAGTCTCATACACTCTTACACCATTGAAAGATGAAGACAAAACACCACAAGTAGAATCCAATGTGATGTTGATAGGAGAAAAGGAATTCATAAAGGCTGTAGAAGAGGAGAAAATGGGTTATGCTATCATAGTCAAGCCTATGTCTATTGGGACAGCAGCAAAGAAAGAAGAGTTGCCTTTGGAAATTCAAAACTTGTTGAAGAGGTATGATGATATAGTAGTGGATGAACTCCCAAGCACTTTGCCTCCTATGAGGGATATTAGCCACCACATGGATTTCATACCAGGGGCTAGCTTACCTAATATGGCAGCATATAAGATGACACCACAGCAGAATGAAGAGATTAAGAGACAAGTTCAAGAGTTGCTTGATAAGGGGCTAATCAAAGAAAGCCTTGGTCCTTGTTCAGTTCTACTATCCTAGCACCAAAGAAGGGAGGTGAATGGAGGATGTGCACCGATTCCAGGGCCATCAATAAGATTAAAATTAGATATAGGTTCCCCATTCCACGCATGGAAGACTTGATGGATTGTCTAGGGGGAGCATGCTACTTTTCCAAAATAGACCTCAAGAGTGGGTATCACCAAATCAGGATCAGACTAGGGGATGAATGGAAGACATCATTTAAGACAAATGAAGGGCTTTATGAGTGGCTTGTAATGCCTTTTGGTCAATCAAATGCACCCAACACCTTCATGAGGTTGATTAATGAAGTTCTCAAGCCTTTCATTGGTAAGTTTGTAGTGGTTTACCTTGATGACATTTTTGTTTTTAGCAAAACTAGGGAAGAGCATTTAAACCATTTGGATTTGGTTTTGAGAAGATTGCATGAAGAGAAACTAATGATCAATTTGAAGAAATGTGAGTTTATGAAAACAGAGTTGGTGTATCTTGGTTTTGTGGTTACTAATGGCACCTTGAAAATGGATCCCAACAAGGTTAAAGCTATTCTAAGTTGGCCTACACCCAAATCAATTGCTGAGGTAAGGAGTTTCCAGGGGTTGGCCACTTTATATAGGAAATTTATTAAAGGTTTCAGTCATACTTGTGCTTGATACTATAAAGGGGGAAAAGAGAAAGAAGTTTGTTTGGACTAGTGAAGCTGAAAAGAGTTTTGAATACTTGAAAAAGAGGGTAGCAAAGCAGCCCATACTAGCTGTATACACCCAAAAATGTCATCTTACAACACCTTGTCACAACATTAGGTCATTTAGACATCTTGTAGCATGTTTTGCCCTAGGTACCCATGTCATCATGTAATTAGTTAAATAAATCTTATTTATTTGACTAATTTCATTCATAATCCATCCATTTTGCTAATATTAATTAAATAATGTATATTATTTAATTAATTAAATCATTTCTATTTGTAATCTCTTCATTCTCTTCATTCTTCTAATGTTAATTAAATAATTTATAATATTTAATTAATGAAGTCATAAATCCAACATTAAATTAAATAAATCAGATATTTATTTAATTAATAAAATCTTAAAATATCTTCTCACTTTCTTTCTAAAATTGGAACTCGTGTGTATCTAATTAATTTATTTAATTAGATAATTCATCACTTATCCTTCTCGTCTTTTCAAGATTTATTTCCTTTAAAACAAAAAATCAATATCTTTCTATTTTATTAGAATCTTATCACATTTCGTTGTATTTCCTCTTTTGTCAAAAATCAAATATTCTTCTATGTCCACATGGAAACTCTATAAATATGGCCTTTCACAAGCCATTTAGGGGGGATTTCGGAAAGTACCATTACTTTGTCAAATTCATTCCGCAACTTTTCATCATCATCCATCCTTCTTCCGTCATCCTCGTCATATTGTCATGCTACCATAGTGAGCAATCAACATTCCTTCAACAGTCAAACTTTTGAAATCTTGCATCCTCATGCGAGATTGAGAAGAGAAATGGAGATAAGTCGAGCGTAATATGGAGATCGGTTTGCATTTGTTTATTATTTTGATTTTCATATTGTCTCGTACTCTATTGTGCTAGTTAGGATTTGATATATTGCTATTTTAGTTTTATATCTGATTTTATGCTAACTACACTAGCTTTACCTGATTTCTATAAGGTGTTTACTATTGAATGTGATGCAAGTGGTTATGCCATAGGGGTAGTATTAAGTCAAGAGGGCAGGCCCATAGCTTTCTTTAGTGAAAAAATCAATGAAGCTAAGAAGAAATACTCTTCCTATGACCTAGAAATGTATGCCTTAGTTCAGTCCTTGAAAAAGTGGAGACACTACCTACTTCCAAAGGAGTTCGTAGTCTTTATTGATAATCATGCTCTCCAATTTTTTAACAGTCAAGACAAACTGAGTGATAGGCATGTTAAATGGGTAGAATATTTGCAAGGTTACACCTTCACCATCAAACATAAGAAGGGGCAGTCAAACAAAGTAGCTGATGCATTAAGTAGGAGGACACTCACGGTGCAAGAAATCCAATTGCAAAGTGTAGGTGTTGAAGCACTAAAAGGTATGTATGTAGATGATGTTGATTTCAAGGAAATTTATGCATCTTGCAGCCAATCTAATGGTGTTCCTCATGAGATAAGTTCTGATTTTCTGATTCAAGAGGGTTTTTTATTCAAAGGGGCTTGTTGTCCTCAATTTTGAATTTTCAAAATTGGACAACCCATATGAAATTTTGCCTAAAATTTCTTCATAAATCTCTACGGCACACATTTCGAGGCACCAAAATTCTCCAATTGAATTGTGCAGCCATTGGTCTCCTTCCTATTTTGCCTTGTGTGAAATTTGGAAGCATTTTGACATGTTTTTCCCCTTGTTTTGTCCAAATTCGGGATTTTTGGTCACCATTGCAAGTAGGGATCTTTCTGTGTCAAGGCACGCTTAAAGAGGTGAAAAATCTTTGTTTCAAAAATGGAAATTGTTCCTTGGGTCATTTTGAATCTTTGCTCCAAATTTCATCACATTCCAACTTCATTTGCCTTATCTTTGAGTCAAAATCGGGGATTTGGGTTGTCATTGCAAGTGGGGGGATTTTGATCTTCATTGCAAGTAAAAATACAAATCACTTTTTACTTGCACTTGTAATACATGTCTAAAAGTCCTATTACTTTTCATGTTTTTGTGTTTTTAAGTCATTTCGGGTTTTACCATTGCAAGTGCAAGTTACTTTTTGTTTTTGAGTTAACTTGTAATGGGCTTCATGAAACCCGATTGCACTTTGTATCTTTTTAAGTGACTTATTAGTCATTTTAGGTTTCTCAACCTCCATTGCAAGTGCAAGTTAACATGCTTTTTTATGTTGTTTTTATTACTTGCAATGAGCTTTTAAAAACCCGATTTCACTTTTACATGTAAAAGTAACTTGTAATGGATCATTAGAAACCCGATTTGTTTGAAATAGAGTTTTACATAGCATTTTAAACTTGTAAAAACATTTTTCCACATTGCAAGTCTTATCATTTTTCCTTCCCATACTTGTAAAGTTTACTTGTAATAATATTTTTCCACATTGCAAGTAAGTCACCTTTCACTTGCACTTGCAGTCAGCCTTCCAAAACCCGAAATTGAGCTTTGTCCCCACTTTTGCAGCCCCCTTGTCTCATTCTCGTTAGTCTTGTTTACACACATGACCTACCAAATCAATAATATAAGGCAAGGGCCTTATTTTTCAAGCAAATTCCAAGGTTAGAGAATGATACAAAGAAAGAACAACAATATGATGAAGCCACACAAGGAGTTGAATAAGTGACATGATTGAGCATAGAATGCTTTCAAGATAGAGATGGAAGAATGTTTTCCAAACAGCAGTATGAAGACCCAATCAAGGATGATGTAGTTCAAGTCGTGTCTTCTAACACTTAAAATAGTTTCAATTGTGTACTTGTAATTTAGTTTTGACAAATTACATGTGGAATCGAAAAATGTAATTACATGTGATAGTATCACTTGCAAAGTTGTAACTTGTAATTACATGTAATTACATTACAAGTCAAATTACAATAGGACTTGTAATGTTGAATAAGTCAACTGCAGTTAATTAGTGGTTGAGAGAATTTCTCAAGTTTGTTGGGATCCTCCCACCTTTTTTTCAAGGCTTCTCTCCTATAAATAATTGAGGGGGTCTATTGTAATATCTATCTTTTGGCAATGCAACAAAACTCTACTAGTTTGTATGTGCACTCTAAGACTTTGAGCTTAGATGTAAATCAGATTACAGTCAATTAAAAGAGGCAAATTGCTTTCAAACTTTGTGTTGATTCAAGGTGTTATGTGACGACATTTTCTGCATATTGATTGTGAGTTTTGTGGTGTTATACAAGAGGGATTCAAACTCAATTTTGCAGACTTTGAGCTGCTTATTGTGTTTGGAGTTTTAGATTGGTTTTCAGATTTGATATTGCAGACTTTGAGTTGTTTGTCACGTTTGAAGCTATTGTAGAATGCTCAAGCAAAGGGGGTAACTTGTAGACTTTGTGCTGCTTTTATTTTCTATGTTTGTGCATAAAAAGTGCATCATGTAGTTAAACTTTGAGCTGCTACATATTGTACTTGGTTACCAAAAAGTCATCTAAAAAGGTTGATAGGAGAGTAAATTGTCAAAGACTTTGTGCTTTCAATTTGTTTTCCTATCTCGGAGGAGCAATGGAGGACTTTGTGCCTTTATGGAAACTTTTTACTTCTTTATTTGTTTACTTCGTTAATCATTTATGCTTTCAGTTGTGATTCTTTTCTGAAATAAGAGAAAAGAATAAGTGTCTTTTCTAAAAAAAGAGAACAAGACAGAGTTTCACCCAGATTTAGAATAGATTTATAGTTAGAGTTTATTTCTGAATTGTTAAAATAGAAAGCAAAGGGGGAGCCTTCCCTTTGAAAATAGGAGAGTTTATCTCAAACTGTGGTTGAAACCACAATTTTGCATGCCTTTCTAGGTGTACAAAATTTTCACCCAACAGGGCTCAACTTTGTGTACCTAAATGTTCTATGAGGGATAATTTGATAAAGGAAAAGCACAGTGGCAGCCTTGCAAGTCATTTTGGTCTTGATAAGACCTTGGAGCAGCTGAGAAGGCACTATTTTTGGCCTAAAATGCAAAGTGATGTAAGAAGGTTTGTTGAGAAATGTGTTATTTGTCAAAAGGCCAAGGGCAGCAGTACAAATGCAGGCTTATATCAGCCTCTTCCTATTCCAAATAGGCCTTGGGAGTCAATAAGCATGGATTTTGTAATGGGTTTACCAAAAACACCTAGAGGTTTTGATTCCATCTATGTTGTAGTAGACCAGTTCTCCAAGATGGCACATTTCATCCCATGGAAGAGCACTAATGATGCATCATACATTGCTAGTTTGTTCTTCAAGGAAGTGGTAAGAATCCATGGTTTACCTTCGAGTATTGTTTCAGATAGAGATAGTAAGTTTGTTGGGCATTTTTGGAGAACTTTATAGAAGAAACTTGGTACTAATCTTAGTTTCAGCTTTGCCTATCACCTTCAAACTGATGGGCAGACCGAAGTGGTAAATAGGAGCCTTGGTAACTTCTTAAGATGCCTTACAAAAGAGCATTCTACTCAGTGGGATCTGATCTTGCCTCAGGCAAAATTCGCCTATAATGATTCAATGAATATGAGTGTGGGAAAGAGTCCTTTTGAAGTTGTTTATGGTTTGCAGCTTAGAGGAGTCTTTGAGTTAAGGGATATCAGAGGAATGGAGAGGATGAGTGCTAAGGGTGAGAAATTTTCTATGGCTATGAAGGAGATTCACCAATAGGTTAAGGATCATTTGCAAAGAAGTGTGGACAAATACAAACAACAAGCTGATATAAAGAGGAGAGAACTCATTTTCAAAGTTGGAGATTTAGTTCTAGCTCATCTAAGGAAGAAGAGATTTCCTAAGGGACAGTATTCCAAGCTGCAAATGAAGAACATTGGTCCTTGCAGGGTTGTTCACAAGTTTGGTCCCAATGCTTATGAGATTGAACTACCAAGTGGAATTGGAATCTCACCTATATTTAATGTATCTGACCTCTACCCTTTCAAAGGGGATGTTGTTGCAGGTAATGAAGCAGGTTCTCAAACATATGAAGATGAAGAATGGATCCAAGACCAGCCAGCCTTTAGAGTTGGAGTGCATATTGGATACAAAGGAGCTCAAGAAGACGAGAAACACCACCTATTTGCAATACTTGGTCAAATGGAGGGGTCTTCCCATGGAAGATGCTACTTGGATGTCTGAAGCTGATATTATAAAGCATGGATATACAGTTGCAGAGCTACACTCAAGTGGGACTTGAGTTTTTCTTCCCCTTGGGTGTATGGTGCAGGGTCACCAGGACCTTCTTGGCATATTTTGTGTAATTTTTGTTTTTTGGTTGTTGTGTGTGTTTAAGAGTTTCCTAAGGTCATTTATGACCATTTGTGATCATGTAATCCACCTTGGAGTGCTTAGAGGGTTGTTGAGTTAAAGTTGCAAAAAGTTGCCAAATGTGCAAAAAAATTGTCATGCAACTTTTAGAAAGTGTCAAAAATCAAGAAAATTCTACAAACAAGAAAGGAAAAACGTTACAAACTAGTTAATGATGCATGAATATACTCTCCATGGTCGAATTGAAGGAGAGGAAATTGTTTTTTGTAAGATGGGTGAATCTAAGCAAGTTTTAGTGTGATTTTCCAGTGTTACAGACCTTTCTGTCTCTTTGTACGGCCCATGTTTTGATCTGATTTTGACTGGATAAGATAGTAGTGTGAATCTTATTTATTTTAGTCTTTGTGGCACTGAATTTCATTAGGTAGTTTGCAAGTTATTGTAATTTTTCGAAAACTGCCTGAAACCCTACTTAGGGTAAGGAGTGAGTGAAAACAATTATGTAACTAACCTCTCCACCGATGAAAAGTCATCAAAATGGGTGGAGAGGCCTGCATGCATGTAATTTATCTTGTCTTAAGTTTGTAGGATCTCAAAGAAGAGTTTGCACATGCTGTGAAGCAGTAGATGGTCTGATATTTGATGTATCAGACAGTGATAGTAAAAATCAAGGGAGAATACATGAAACAAAGATTGAAACCTGTTTGTTTGTCAATAGCATTGGTAGGGGAATGTAGTAAGAGGTCTACAGACCTAAAACAAGGTTCTTGAACATTCTTTTTGAAGGATTTGTGGAGAGTTAATGTGACTGTCCCAAAAGGACAGATTTTTGGCAGTTTAAGGTGAAGAGTTGCAAGCACGAATGGTTCCATTGTTGGTCATCACATAGGAATGTTCCATGATCATTTGTACCTCAAAGCAAGTTTGCCCGCGAGGTTTCCACTATTTCTTCTTGTTGTGGTGCTGGTTATTGCTTTTGTTAAAGTATAAGTCTTGTTAGTGTGTTGTCAATGTGACAAGCTGCATGAAGTCAATTAGTGTGTCAAAAGTTATTGAAATTTTGCTGTCCTGCCTATCTATGTTGTTCTACCCTTTTCAAAATGTGCTTTCCATCACTGGTGATCCAATAGCTCAAATGGTCAATAGGGATAAAGGATGTGAAGAGGCTTAACCTTGGTTTCAATGAAAACCTTAAAGGAAGTGAATTAGGACAGTCAAGTTTTTGTCGAATCTTGTCCTTCCTCTGCATCAAATCCGAGGAAGAGTAAATCTACTGTAATTACGCATGCGCACTTTGAACTCATCTTCACAACTAAATAAAAAATCCTCCATGGTAGGTTTATGTGAAGAATTGTTACCAAGGCGAGCTGACAAGAGACCCCAAGGGTCATATGAATGCTTTTCAATGAGAAACTCGAGATTAAGCTTTGTCATTTCATTGCTCGTCAATTTAGCATCAGTTGCTGATTTGCATCTGTATATACCCATCTCAAAAGGGAAACTAGCATCGGACTTGCATTTGTTACGTAGAAAAGTGTCCACTTCATGCAATTGCCTTAGGAACTCCATGAATACTACCTTATCCGATGGGTATCGAGGTAGCATGGTTGGACTGCCTGAGAAACCATATACGCGAATGTAAGAGAATGTGAGGAATTAGATAAACCAATCAGCCCAATCCACCATTGCCAATTTGGCATCTATTGAAAACCATATATGCAACTCGTTGTCAAGATCCCTCACCATGTGCATCAGGAAAAGATCATTTACCCGCTTGAAGTGTCGATCTGACTGTGAAAATTCTAACTGTGGGGAATGCTCATGAACTCGCTGCACACCCAAAGTTCCAATGACATTCAACCCTCTAAACTTTCCTTGAAAGGCTATAAGATATACGAGGTATGAAGTCATATGGAATTCATGGGCTTTGAAGAACCTTGTCATCTGGCTATGAAGAGTGTCACTCATCAAAGCCGGCCAATCGTAGTGTTTTGTATTATTGACAAGCTGGGACATGATGTAGAACATCCATTGCTGAAACTTGTGTGTTTCTGCATGACCCATGACACGGTTGAGCAGAGTGATCATGACAGAAAACTCATCCTTGAATTCACCACGTCCAACGTTCCTTGGCAAACAGGTTCGTTTCTCTTTGAGCCACCTTTGTGCCATCCTTTTCTGGCGCTGTTCCTTTTGCTTATTCCATTCCTTTTCACATTCTTCAGTTGATATAGTGAGGTTATCTGAGCATGGTGGAATAGAAAAACACCTCTGAATGTCTCTTGGCTTGCGGTTGCAAATTATTCGCTAATCGACTGATTGGATATCCCATGAAGTGGGATTGTAATGCTTGACACAAGCAATTACAAACTCGATGTTTTGCGCCGAGATAGGAGAAGAGGCTGCCTCAAGTAACCTGGATTGTTCAAGATTTTGGATTGTGATGTAGTCAACGCCTGTGAAAGTGTTCAAATCAACTATTAGATGTACTTGATGTAAGTCGGTGTCAAGTGTCTTCAAGAAATCGTGAAGCAAGACCGATTTGGTCTTGAATTCGATTTGAGATAATTGCATATTTGAAAAATCGAAGAATGACTGTGAACACGGCTATGTTTGAACAACTTTTGCACAAAAGTTAAAAATAGCTTCACTAAGAGGTAGAAAAAGGCAGATTTTTGGATAAAAATTTGAGATATGGGTTTTGTAAGGAATGTTGTTTTGAACAAACCCAAATCGTTCGTTTTTCGAAAAATTGATTTTTTCAAGAACATGCAGAACCCCTCAGAGATAGAAGCTACGAGGCAATTGTTTCTCGGAAAATTCTGAGACGTGGGTTTTGTAGGCCTCCTGTGTGCTGAAAAGACCCAGATCGATCGTTTTTTGAAAAAGATGATTTTTATGGAAAGCCTAAAGAATGGAAGCCGCATAAGCTATTTTTTCAGAAAAATCTAGGATGTGGGTTTTGTGGCCAATTTTGTGCTGAATAAACTCAAAATGTGAAATTTCTCAACAAACTGATTTTCTTGAACATGCAAGAAAACCTAGGCATGGAAGGTGAAGAAGCTATCGAAAAAAATTCCAATCTTGGAGAAGATTGAAAAATAAGATAACCCATATCGATAGAAGTTGAAAATGATGAACTTTTGTTTCTGAAAACTGATGCCTTGGGAAAATGGACTTTGGAAAGATGTTCTTTTGTGCAACTTGAACTCAAATCTATGAAGAAATGTGAAAACCCCCTTCGTTTGATTCTTCAAATGTTGTTGAGAAGAAAGTTTTGTGTTCGTCTCTTGAAGTTGACCTGCAAAAATAATGAATTATGGATGCCCAAATCCTTGTTAAATAAAGTTTGGAGGTGGAAGCATTAGTTAACTCGCGCAAACCCTAATTTTAGGAGTCTTCTTGCGAAAATATTTGTTAACTCGAAGAATCCCCAAAAAATTGGGCGGCCAAGGCATGAGAAAGTATTCAAAAATTTGTAACTCAAGTTGACTTGGACGCCACCTTGAGATTAGGTGTCGAAGTTTGTAGTGTTAGAATATTTTTTTCAAGATTTTCAAATTTTGCTTGTTTCTAGTGACTGGTACCCCCTATTTGGGCATTTCTTCCCGCCAATCTATGAGCAATCAAGATTGAAAGTGAATTGATCTGGCAAGCCTGATCAATAATGAGGAGATTGATACCTCACACCAACCTTTGGTCCTGCATTTGACTGCTTTTTAATCTGGGCGCCCTTGGTTGACTGGGGTGCTTTGCATCATCGAAGTTAGAAGATTTTTCAGATTTTCATCTTTTATCTTGATAAACAGCCTCCGCTTGATCCTGGATTCCATACGTCTGATAGGTCCTGGGGATTGGCTAACGGATTCATCGTGAAGCTTGACAAAATCTGAGAAGAACTTCTTGGAGACTGCAAATCTTAAAAACTGGTTTTGAGGGCTTGAATTCTTGGGTGCCCCTGGCTAGCAAGGGCGCTTTTGTTTGCCAAATTTAACCAATTTTTAGTTTCAACTTTTCCAATTTACCTATCGTGCTTCGATCTGCAATTGTTGTCGATTGATGAAGCTTGTGATCAGGCTGAGATATTCAATGGAAAGCTTGAAGAATTCTAAAAAGGATGATTGGTTTTGCAAACTCTAAAAATTGTTTTAGAGAGCTCAAATTTCTAGGCGCCCCTAGCTGACTGGGGTGCCCATGTGTTCCAAAAACATATTTTTCACTTTGTCCTCTTGATGGAAACACCTCATTTGACCTTCGTTTCTGGATGTTTGAGAGCTCGAGTGAAGCTACCAAAAGATTCATCGCGAAGCCTAACAAAATTTGAGGACTTGTTGGAGGTCATGAAAGCTAAAAACTGAAACTGATGCTTCAAAATTCTAGGCACCCCTAGCTGGCAGGGGTGCTTTTCTGCTCTAGACTCGGTCAATTTTGAGTTCCTTGACTTTCTTTGACTTTAATCATTGCCCGCTTGATCTTCGTTTTCGGGCGTTTGAAAGGTCCTGTGGACTGGATGTTGGATTCATCACTAAGCTTGAAGAATTCGAAAGAACTCAAAAACTGCAAATCCTAACAGCTGCATTTGACCCTTTGAATTCATGGACGCCCCTGGCTTGCAGGGGTGCTTTTGGCTTCAGTGTTTGCAATTTTTTGAAGATTTTCACTCTTCTCGAGCTTCACATTCACTGTGTCGTTGATTGCATCGATCGTCGTTGTTGTTGACGCGAACACGTTCACCGTTGTGATTGCTTTCATCATTTCACATGAACGAACATTGAAAATTTGGCTAAGGCATTGATTGCCAGGCATCTCCTATCTCCCTTGAAACAAGGCATCCAAGCTTTTCCAAAGGTCCTAACTTTTCTTCTGAAAAAGCGAAATAGACCCACCAGAGAAAAATTGACTTTTTGACGATTCTAACTAGACCAATGTGATAGTGACGAAAGATTAACCAATCAAAATCATTTTGAGCCATTTTTGAAAAGCTCCTATTTTTAGGTTTTTTCTAAAAATAGGGACCTAAAACCCTAATTTCAAAATTTTCAAAATTTTGCAAGTATCCTCTTGAGTCCTTGACAATAAACCCAAAAAAACTCTATGGTCTGTTTTTTGTTCAAAAATTTCTAAAAATAGACAATTGCTATTTTTAGACATTTTGACCTTTTTTGACTTTCAACAACAATTTTACAAGATTTTGACCATTTTTACCAAAATGCCTTAATGAAGCAATCTTTTTATTTTGGGTACAACATTTGGGTCTATCTGGGGACCATGTCGGATACTTACGGCATAGGAGAGCCGAGAATCTCTGGATATTTAAGCGTAGACCAGTGTCATATTAGTTGGGCATCGCAATCAAGGCTATTCCCTAATCACCTATTGGTTGGAATTTTCCTAAAAATTACCTAAAACAAGACTACCTAATCACCTAAAACACAATAAAACTTTATGAAACAAGGAAATACATTATGACATAACGTAAACGTTACGAAAAGGGGAAACACATTACGAAAACGAAAGAAAATTATTTACAGGAATTTACTCCACTCCCAAAGGGATGAAATGCTCTAGATATTGCTCGTTGTATGGCAGCAAGAAGAGCCTTCCATCCAAGTGCGAGAGAATGTAAGAATTCTCCTTTGCGAACTCGTGGATCTTGAATGGCCCTAGCCACAGGGAGTCGAATTTTTTGTGCATTCCCGTGGGCTTGTGTCTCTTGTCCCATAACAGGATTTCATCTCCGATCTCAAAGTCTCGCTGACAAGCCTTCTTGTCGAAAATCTTCTTCACTCACTCTTGTTGTTGAGTGATTCTATCAACTACTTCCACCCTTTCTTCTTCTAGCTTCATGAGGTACAGTACGCACTTCTCAATTGGATCTTTGAATTCACCATCCTCCACTGTGGATGCCAGCTGCAAAGCAGACAACTCCAATGTGATTTGTAATATATCCTCCGTAGCATACATGATAATTAAAGGTGAAGTGTCAATGGCTCTCTTGGGAGTAATTCTGCCGGCCCAGAGAGCATCATACAATTTCTTTTGCCCAGCTCATTGATTGGAATCAACTAGCTTGCATATAATTGTGACCTATGTTTTTGTTTGATGATTCGGCTTGTCCATTGCTCTGAGGGTAATAATCTGATGAATGAGACAAGGTGATGTCTTGATCAAAACAAAACTCCAATAGCTCCTCAGATGAGAAACTTGTTGCGTTGTCAATCACAATTTTGCATGGTACCCCAAATCGTGAAATAATATTTTTCTTGGTAGGAATGGCCTCAACCCACTTTGTGAAATAATTTGTGGCGGTCAGGACATGAACATGCCCCTTACTAGAATGTGGATTACTTGGACCTACAAAATCTAAACCCCATTGCTGAAATGGAGCGTCAAAGATTACCGGCCTGAGTGGAATGGCTGTCAATTTAAGTTTGCCAACAAACTGTTGGCACATCTAACATCTGTGCACCCAATCATATGTGTTGCGAAACATAGTCAGCCAGAAAAACTGTGCTCACAGGATTTTGAATGTTGTAACCCTTGATGAAAAGTGGCCACCGCATGCTTCACTGTGAAATGACTCCAACAAACGTCGTTGTCAGTCCTTGTTGACGCATAACAAAAATGTTCCATCAAGCCCACGCTTGTATAGAACGTTATTCATAAGCACATAATTTTGCGCTTTTAGTTTCAATGTTCTTTTTTTTTGTTTGTCCATGTGGGTTGGAAATTCTTCACAAGTTAAATAGTACCATATTTCAGTGTACCATTCATCGGCAGAATCAACCAATACAACAATAGGAAGGTCCTCTTTAATCTAAGTTTCAAGTTCACTAACAGCAACCTAGTGCTTTAGATCACCATCTTCTGCTATTAGCTGACAGAGACCTCTCTCGGGGACGAGTTTGGTTGGTCTGATCTCCAAGTTATATTCCTGAACCTTTGCGATCCAGTTACCTCTCTTTGTGCCCATCTCATGTTGAGTTAAGACACTTTTGACTACAGGATTTGTGACATACATTGTTGTATGGGAGTTTAAGATGTAAAATCTGAAATTTTTAACAGCCCTAACAATCGCATATGCATTCTTTTCAATTTGAGAGTACCGAGACTCGTTGTCTTTGAAACTACTACTCATGAAAGCAATTGGAGATTCGGTTTCTTCATTCAACTTTTGTGTCAATATGGCAAAGAGAGTGTGTTTTGATGCATAATAATAGAGAATAAACTCTTAATCAAAATCAGGTCGAACCAGCTCCAGTGCTTGACTAATGGCTTCTTTAATTTGGACAAACGCCTTCTTTCCTTCTTCAGTCCATTTGAAGGCGGACATTTTCTTCATCATAGCTGATATGTCTTTGGTTAGCTCTAAGAATTCGGGTACAAATCTTTGTATGAAATTCACTTTACCGAAGAATGAGTGTACCCTAGTTTTGCTTGTGGGAAGAGATAGGTTTTTGATGGAATTAACTTGACTAGGGTCAATTCGAGTTCTTTCCTTAGAGAGAATGTGGCCAAGCAATTTGCCTTTTGTCACCACAAAGATGGGCTTCTTGGGATTCAATGAAATCTTATGATATCTGCATCTCTCAAACACTTTCACTAAGTGTTGAAAATGATCTTCCCGCCTTTTTGAGAAAGCGGTGAGGTCGTCAAGGTAGACGACAATTAGCTTATTCTTTAAATCTCCAAATGCCGGATCCATGGCTCTTTGAAATGTGGTGCCGACGTTGATAAGGCCGAAGGGCATCCTTTCGTAGGCAAACGTACCGCACGAAGTAGTGAATGTCATCTTGATTTGATCCTCTTCAGCCACTACAATCTGATTGTATCCAGAAAAATCGTCAAGTAATGACAGCATCTCCGAACCGGTGATTGTTTGCAATGTATGCTCCATGATCGGCAAAGGATAATTATCCTTGAGGGATGACTGATTCAGGTTCTTGAAATCAACGCAAATTCGGATTTCTCTGTTCTTCTTATGTACAGGAACTATATTTGACACCCAGGTGGAATGATGGATTGGAAAAATTATCTTAGCATCCACCATCTTTTGAACCTCCGCATATATTGTATCTTGGATGCGCAGATTGTAGTGTCTTTGCTTTTGTTTGAAAGGTTTGGCATCAAGCATTAGTGGAACTATGTGAGACAATTCTCTAGGTGTGAAGACCTTCAAATCTTTGTATGACCAGGCAAACACATCTTGATATTGTTTGAATAAGGAGATGAAACTTTCACTTTCCTCTGTAGTACAACACTTTCCCAAATTAACAAGACGAGGCTTGTCTTGAGTACCAATGTTCACCTGACAATATTCAGCAGAGGTTTTACTAGCTGAGATCCTCTGATCTTGGACGTGCCTGTCATGGCTATCAAATATATCTTCCAAGGACACTAAAACCTTGGGAATTTGATTTCCTGTTAGCTGCATGATGCTTGATCCCTTTGCTTCAGAATCTTATGTTATTGATTCTCTGAAGGGAGAAGCACTGCCTTCAAAGAACATTTCTTTAAAATTTTCCTCCATGCCAAGAAATTCTTCGATGTGATCATCATCATCGAAGACCTGCCAGTTGTCGCAGTTGTCAGGGATAGCTGGCCTATAAATGAGCTCAATAGTGAAAGCATTCTAACGAAAGTCAGAATGTGGCATAAAAAGGGTTGTTGATACCGCAAGGGGCATCTGTGATGAGCCCAGATGGCTCCAACTCGAATCCTGTAGTTTTTCTTTTTTTTTTGTGTTTTTATTGATTTTAAGAAGGGTTTCTAGACAGAAGTAGAAGGGTCGTACCAGCATAAATTGCAAATAAAAGTAAACTACGAGAATTTATTGCACAATTGGTACTGTAAATAATGTTTGGCAGTACATACAATGAATTTACAAACAATAAACGTAGCCGTAATCCTCCAGATTATTTAAATAAGAAATTATTGAGCTTCCCAAGCAACAATATCTGAAATGACCAAAAAGCACGCCAAGGTCTCAGATTTGCATTCTCCCACACGATAGCTGGTGGAGTAGAGCTGAGAAGGTGGGACGCCAAGGATTCAGCTAAGAAACTGACCAAAAGGAAGGCGTTTTTGCCTCAAGAACTCCCACGCCTATTCACAGGAACATGCCAAAGCAAGGAGAAGTACGGCCTTTGCAGTTGTTGAATCTTCTTTATTGAAAGCGAAAATACTCTTGAAGATGGTGTCCAAGATGAGAAGCCCTTTTCCTATTACAAACTAAACACTGCTCAAATAAACTTTGATGAAGATCATTGAAGACTCCAAAATGAAGCCCTCCCAAAATGCAACAATTTAGCCGGTGTCTCACAGCCTCAAAGTAGCAAAACATTGAAGATTTGTCATTTCTCCAATGGTGAAACCCTCTGGTAAACTTGTCTCAGACAAAATCACAGAGAAAGCTAAAAGAAGCAAAATGTCAAATTATCATATGAATGAGTTTTAATTTTCCTTTTTTGCTTATATTGCCTAAAAAGCACGACTTCCCAAGAATTGTTGCCACTTTGCTTTAAAATATATTTAAGATGTATTTTATATATTTTTCCATAGTTGGGCGCACTTTACCATTTAAGTGATTTAAAAGAATCACTTTATAAAGTATATAAGTGGCATATCTTTATAAAGTCACTTTGACTTTATATTAAATCATTTAAGTTAACTACATAACTTAACCACTAAAATACCCATAACTTCCTCCAAACTCAGTATAATCTCGTGCCATCAGAAGCTGACGAGCACAGAACTCCATATGCCTGTACTGGTACCAATATTGAGGTGAAAGGGTGGGAATGGCAATACCCACCAAAATGGACACTGACCCTCTAACCAAGTCCTGTCAGCCCATGAGGGTCCAAGAAATAGGCTAACTCCACTGCTCTTGAACACTGACTAGAGTGGGGACATTACAGTCTGCCCTCCCCGAATTTGCTTGTCCTCAAGCAAACTCAAAGCTGGATGTTGTAAAATACTCTCACTCTCCTAAGTAGCATCCTCTGTCGGCAGATCTTTCCACTTAACCAGATACTCCCCAAGAACCCACCCCCGTAGAGGACGCTCTCTGAACTCCAAAATGGTCTCGGGTACTAGAATCAACCTCCCCTCATCATCCAAGGGTGGTAGGTCTGGAGAAGGAACTATGTGTTGTCCCAACGCCTTTTTGAGGCGTGATACATGAAACACATTATGTACCCTACTATCTGCCGGTAACTGTAACTCATAAGCCAACTCGCCTGACAATGGTAAATGGCTCGTAGTAGCGTGGCTTGAGTTTCTCAGAACCCCTCTTCCTAAGAGTGGATTGTTTGTAGGGTTGTAGCATGAGGTACACCAAATCACCGACCTCAAAAGACCGCTCAATCCTCCTCTGATCTGCATACTACTTTTGCTAATTCTGAGCCCTCTGAATATTCTCTCTAAGAGCTCTCATAATATCCTAGTTCTCCTGTAACAGATTACCAACACTAGGTATGCCACAGTCGCTCAGTAGCAAATCAATGAAACTCGAAGCATCATAGGCATATAATGCTCGGAAAGGTGACATCTGGATAGACATGTGGTGAGTGGAATTGTAGCAAAACTCACAAAGATGTAACCACTTCACCCAAGCCTTCTGCTGCCCTGAAATATAATTTCGTAGTTATCCCTCCACCCATTTGTTGACGATCTCAGACTGTCCATCTTTCTGGGGGTGATAGCTAGTACTCGGAGTGAGTTCGGTCCCGCAGAGTCTAAATAACTCCTGCCAAAAATTACTCATGTAACCTGAATACCTCCCAAAAGAACAAATCCGCCACCTGTAAAGTTGAGTAAGTAGTAGTGATCAGGAAGAAATGTGCATACTTCGTCAATCAATCAACTACCACAAAAATGTTGTCTCTACCCTTAGCTTTCGACAAGCCCGTAATGAAGTCCATCTACAAGCATTCCCACTTCCTCTCAAGAATAGGAAGCGGTTGTAATAACCCAATAGGGTAAGTATGCTCCTGCTTGTTCTGTTGACAAACAGAGCACTCCCTGACATACCGAAGAACATCTGACTTGAAACCCTTCCACGTGAATCTCTTCCGAACTTGCTTGTAAGTCGTAAAGTACCCGAGATGACTAGCCATGGGTGAATCATGAAGAGTCTTCAAAATCTTGTTCTTCACCTCAGAACCTAGGACTAAAAATATTCTCCCTTTGTAAATGATAAGATCATTCACAAGAGAGTATCTTTCATCCTGTATAGTCCCATCATTAATGCCAGAAGCCCACGGGTTCTTGGCATACTCTGCTAATATCATGTGACTCCAATCCTTTGAAATCACTGCAATGGACCTCAAGTGTGGCCAGTGAGATAATGCATCAACAACTAAGGTTTGTGTCCCTTTGACATAAGAAATGTCAAAATCATGACTATAGTTTGCTAACTCACTTTTGTTGTCTCTCATTCAGCTCTCGCTGCCCAAGGAAATGTTTCAAGTTGTTATGATCCGTTTTGACACAAAATTTGCTGCCAACTAGATATTGCCTGAACTTGGCCATAGCGTGCATGATAGCCAACATCTCCTTATCACAAATACTAAAGCCCCTCTCAGGACCCCTTAGCTTCCTACTCACGAAAGCTATCAGATGACGGTCCTGCATGATTACTGCACCAATACCTTCTCCACTAGTATCACAGTGAAGCTCAAAAGGTTTGGTGAAGTCTGGCAACGCCAAAACTGGGCATGTCGTCATCAAATGTTTGAACTTCTCAAAACACTCCTGTGCTTGAGGTGTCCAAACGAATGCACCCTTCTTTGTCAAATCCGTAAGTGGTGCTGCATGTCTCGAAAAACCACTAACAAATCGACAGTAGAAAGCACATAATCCCACAAAACCCCTGAGTTGCGTCAAGGTCTTAGGCGTAGGCCAATCAACAATTGCACAAACCTTATCAAGATCCATGCTAACACCCTCTCCACTGATGATGTGGCCCAGATAAAGCAACTCGGCCATGCCCAATGCACATTTGGACTTCTTGGTGTACAAGGACTCCCTGTTAAGTAAGCTCAGCACAGTATCCAGGTGAGCTAGGTGCTCCTCCCAAGATCTGTTGTCCTGGATGGCTTTTAGTATGTGATTTGTTCCATCAGCCTTAAACTTCATCTCCATCTACCTAAGGTTGAGAGTAAACTCACCGATTGCATGAAGCCACTTCATGCCAAGAACCACATCGATGTCACCCTTTGTAACCACATAGAAATCTGCTTTAAACTCATAATTGTTGAACTTCATGGGCAGATCCGGAATCATCCTCTCACACTTGAGAGTATAACCATCAACAACCTTGACTTTGATGCCTTCAAACTGCTGTGTTTGAATCTCTCTTTTCTCCACTAAGCGTGCATCTATAAAATTGTGGGTTGCACCTGTGTCAAGTAGTGATATGACTCTTTGGCCAGCCAAGAGTCCATGCAAACGAAATGAGCCTTCCCTTTGCATACTTGACATGCGAGCTTCCTGTAACTCTTTTTCCACTTCTCTTTCTACTGAAATTTCTAAGTTTTCTTCTTCAAAACCATCTTCATCAGCTTGCTGATCAGAAAAATCAGAATTAAGTTCTTCCTCATAAAACCATTCTAACTGTCTATTTTGTCCCTTTGGCTTTAGAGGACAGTCATGGTTTATATCATAGGGCCCTTTGCAATAAAAACAAAGCTTTCTCCTTCATAAATCGTTGATTGTTTCACGATCTAAAGGTGCTGCAAACTTTTTCTTTTGGTCAAAATTTTCTGAATTCTTAAAATCAGGTTTGCTGTCCCTATTGGATAAAAATGAGATTTGCTTTCCCTATTTGATGAGGATGCATTGGTGTTGAACTTACTCCGTGGAGTAGTAAGTTCCATGCTACGAGTCTTCCTCATAGCTTCTTGCAAAGTGGAAGGATCAAAGGCTTTAATCCAGCCCTTCATTGGCTCAAAAAGCCTTTCCACAAAGAGAATAACCAGCCTTCTCTCTAAAACCCCTATGACCATAATCGAGATTCTTTGAAATTCCCCAATATAGGATTCCAAGCTGTCCAATTGTTTGAGTTGTGCCAAGTCTCTGAAATACAATTCGGGGTCCTTCTTGTCAAACCTTTCCACAAGTCTATCTGTGAACTCTTGATAGGTTGTAATCCGGTCATGCTATAGGGTGATCATACCATGGTGCCACCAATCATGGGCTACACCATCCAAATGTAATGTTGAGAACTTTATGGCATTATCCTCTACCATTGGACGTAAAGTCAAGAAAGTGTCAAGCTTGCTAATCCAAGCTCTAGCAATGACTCTACCACTACCATGAAAGGTATGAAGAGTTAATTTATTTGTAGCCTGTCTCAAATCATTGTTCCTGTTATCTCTAGGCCTTCTGTCATCTCGGTTCCTACCACGTTCTCTCTTTTGGCTCATGAATCTATCGAAATTAAGGTGATCCTTAACTCTTTGGGGTAAAGCCTCCCATTCATCATGTAATGTCATGATGTTGTCAGTGAAGACCACTTCACCTCTCCCTCCTCCATGATGCCCTCATCTAGATCACGCTTGGCAAACGCCTGGCAAAGTTAGGACGTGTGGGTCTCTCATAGGTGCGGGTAGGAGTAATTCTCGGCCATGGATTTCCATGCACATTGCCATCTTCCTCCTGTTCCTGTGGTTTCCTTTGAGTAGTCAAGTGTTGCACTGTTGTGCTCAGCTGCTACAGTACATTTGCCACCTGTTCCTGTCCTACTACTAGGCCTCTCAAAACATCTCTGGTCTCCCTGTCTTCAATCTGAGCACGGGTTGGAGGTCCTTCTTCTATCTCCACTTTGTCACCCATTTCCTCAAACTGATTGTCAAAGCCAAAATTATCAAAAGGATTTCTCTGATTTCCAGGCCTCCAGCATTGGTAATACCTGTTGTATCTGCCTTGATGAGGATGCATATGATGGTTTCCCTTCAGGCTGGCAGGATTATGAGCTCTGATATCACTGTGATGAGCCCAGATGGCTCCAACTCGAATCTTGTAGTTTTTCTTATCTTTTTGTGTTTTTTATTGATTTTAAGAAGGGTTTCTAGACAGAGGTAGAAGTGGCGTACCAACATAAATTGCAAATAAAAGTAAAATGTGAGAATTTATTGCACAACTGGTACTGTAAATAATGTTTGGTAGTACATACAATGAATTTACAAACAATAAACGTACCTGTAATCCTCCAGATTATTTAAATAAAAAATTATTGAGCTTGCCAGGCAACAATGGCTGAAATGACCAGAATGCATGCCAAGTTCTCAAATCTGCATTCTCCCACACAGTAGTTGATGGAGTAGAGCTGAGAAGGTGGGATGCCAAGGACCCAGCTGAGAAACTAACCAAAAGGAAGGCGTTTTTGCCTCAAGAACTCCCACGCCTATTCACAAGAACACGCCAAAGCAAGGAGAAGTACGACCTTTGCAGTTGTTGAATCTTCTTTATTGAAAGCGAAAATACTCTTGAAGATGGCGTCCAAGATGAGAAGCCCTCTTCCTATTACAAACTGAAAACTACTCAAATAAACTTTGATGAAGATCACTAAAGACTCCAGAATGAAGCCCTCCCAAAATGCAACAATTCGGTTGGTGTCTCACAGCCTCAAAGTAGCAGAACACTGAAGATCTGTCGTTTCTCCAATGGTGAAACCCTCTAGTAAACTTGTCTTAGAAAAAATCACAGACAAAGCTAAAAGAAGCAAAATGTCAAATTATCATATGAATGAGTTTTAATTTTCTTTTTTTTGCTTATATTGCCCAAAAAGCACAAGTTCCCAAGAATTGTCGCCACTTTGCTTTAAAATACATTTAAGATGTATTTTATATATTTTTCCATAGTTGGGCGCACTTTACCATTTAAGTGATTTAAAAGAATCACCTTATAAAGTATTTAAATTACTTTATAAAGTATTCAAGTGGCATATCTTTATAAAGTCCATTTGACTTTATAGTAAATCATTTAAGTTAATTACATAACTTAACCACTAAAATACCCATAACTTCCTCCAAACCCAGTATAATCTCATGCCATCAGAAGTTGACGAACACGAAACTCCATATGCCTGTACTGGTACCAATACTGAGGTGAAAGGTTGGGAATGGCAATACCCACCAAAACGGACACTGACCCTCTAACCAAGTCCTGTCAACCCACGAGGGTCCAAGAAATAGGCTAACTCCACTGGTCCTGAACATTGACTAGAGTGGGGACATTACAGCATCTGCTCTTCTATTGTGCTGACACGGAATGAACTTGATGCCAAATGCTTCGAACCAGTCGATTGCATTCCACACCCGTTGTCTATAATGCCAAAGGCAATCTTTTCTTACTTGGAAACGATCTTTGATTTGTTTCACGATCAGCTCTTTATCACCTTCGACCTAAGTAATTTGATACCCATATCCCTTGCATTTTTAAGACCTAGTATGAGTGCCTCGTATTCTGCTGTATTGTTTATGCATTCAAACTACAAGCAGTATGCAAATGAATATATACATCCTTCGGGAGAGATTATGACCACTTCCGCTCCTGATTCTATTGTTGAGCAACAACCATCAAATTGCATGGTCCACATCTTTGGAACAATTAATTAATACATAGTCGGATAACCAATATTACTTAAGCATAATAATAAACATTGTACACTAACTACATCCAAAATATATGTGAAAACTATCTCAACCAACATGCTAGCTGCTCTACAATTATTTGCATTGTCTTTATGATAGACAACATTCTATGGAACGACTTCCTAAATGCATTATATGAGAATACCTTCACATATCTCTCACAATCAATAACATTAAAAACATTGCTTCTTTAGGGCATATTGCAATCACACTGACTAACAACTGAGTTTTGGCATGCTTCTATGCATTGAAAACAAAATCTAAGACAGTGTACCCTTTTGGAGCATTATTTAGTTTTCTCAATATATCTTGCTAATATGATGATTGAAAAATATTGAAGGACAAATTATTTGCATAGAGGCATCTTGCAATGGTTTGGTCCCCCTCATTCTCTTCACATTAGCAAGCTCTTATTCATTCTTGCTGAAAAATGGGTGGTTCTCTACTTATAACGTCAAGGATAACATTATGAGATAGAGAAACAAAGGGCTTCAGAGACAACCTGTTGTGACCTTTTCATACATCACCCCATTCAAAATGGGGACCCCCTAATTTTTGCTCTTTTGGCTTTGGTTTTGCGTCTCTCTTTGTTCCTCGCGGTCCTTCCGGGGATGTTCCTATCTTTGGACCTAAGTTGAAATATTGGCTAAGTCTGTGAAATTAGGGTTTTCATTCTTCAAGCTCGTTTAAGGTCAAATTAAGTTAGCAAATTGAAATCTGAGCTTGGCATTGCAATTTGGAGGCTTCAGGCAGGATCCCATTAAATTTTCACTGAATTCTGACAACTTACTATTCTTAGTAAGTACTCAATTTGGGGTCTTTTCCTCAGAATTTTGGAATTCCGACTACTTCACCACATCCAGGACACCTCAAAAGTACTTGCACGCAAAATTTGAGTAGATTCGGGCAACTTGCTATTTTTAGCAGGTGCTTGCATTTGGACCAATTTTTTGGGTTTTTTGAGATCTCTCAAGTAGTTTGACATGCAAATACATCTGGCAAATAGTGGATCACTTTTCAGACACTTACAATTTTTAGCAGGTTCATTCCAACAGCTCCCCAGCACTTCAGTTTCACAAACAGAGCAACATGCAACAAAAATGGGGTCGAATGGAGGTCATTTGAGGCACATGCAAGTCAGATTAGGGTTTCCTACTTTTATGCCTAAAATAGGGGGGTGAAATTCGAGAAAATGTCAAGCTAACATATCCCACCAAGATCAGTGTCCTTCAGAGAATCCACTGGTGAAATTTGAGCGAAATCCACATACTTACTATTTTTAGTAAATCATTTTAGGGCTAAAAATAGCAGGTCAGCACGAGGGGTAGGTGTGAATAGGTCAAACAAGTCATGAGGGTCATGCTTGGCAAATTCCAAGTCAAGAAGAGTTGCAGAGGTTTGAGAATCAAGAAATTACTATAAATAGAAAATGAGGGCGAGCAAGCTGAAGAAATTGGCTAAGTATTCGAGAGCCACCTCCAGAAGTCTCCTTAACACTCCAGATGAAAATTCTAAGGCATGCAAGTTAAACTGGAAGGAGACCCCTTGAAATGCGCCCATCATGAAGAGGCAACTTGAAAAGTTCCTAAGGCGTCAAAATGAAAGTGAAGGGGCCCAATTGCGCCCTCAAGGTGGCTAGAGGCATGGAAAAATTCTAAGTTGTGAAAATAGAAGTAGCCCGCCTCAAATGCGCCCTCAAGGTGGCTAGAGGCATGGAAAAATTCTAAGTTGTGAAAATAGAAGTAGCCCCTCTCAAATGCGCCCTCGAGGAAGTGGAGAACCATGAAAATTTTCTAAGTCATTGGAAATGAAAGTGTGAGGGGTCATATGCACCCAAGGAAGATGATGGAGGCTTAAAAAGTTTCTAAGGCAACAAACTTGAAGCACCACCTTCAAAATGCGCCCATGAGCATGAAGGCATGACTTAAAGAAGATTCTAAGTATGAAATGGAAGCTCACCCTCTAGAATGCACCCTCAAGAAGGTAGAGACTTCAGAAAATTTCTAAGTCAAAATGAAAGCACAAGGGTAGAAATGCGCCCAAGGTGGCAAGGCAAACTGGAGAGAAGAAAATTTGCTAAGGCATGGGAAACAAAATTAGCCCCTTTCATATGCGCCCTTGAGAGATGATGGCATGAAAGTTGAGCTGAAAATTTTCTAAGTGGTAAATTGAGAGCACACCCTAGCAAAAGCATCCATCATGAAGAGGCAACTTGAAAAGTTCCTAAGGTGTCAAAATGAAAGTGAAGGGGCCCAAATGTGCCCAAGGTGATAAGAGGTTGAAGGATATTTTCTGAGGCATGAAAATGGGAGGAGCCCCCCCCTAAATGTGCCCTCAACATGAAGCTTCCTACGCCCTTGAAGAAGATGAGTTAAGAAATTTCCTAAGTCAACAAAGTAAAAACACTACCCCTCATATGCGCCCAACAATCAAATGGAGGTGAGAAAATTCTTCTAAGGCATAAACTTGAAAGCACTAGGGGCAAAATGCGCCCAGCAATGAAGTGGAGGTGAGAAAATTCTTTTAAAGCATAAACTTGAAAGCACTAGGGGCAAAATGCACCCACAAGGATGATGAAAAGTTTCTAAGGCAAGGAAAATAAAACTTCACTAGGTCAAATGCGCCCAAGTTGAGGGGAGGTGTTGTGAATTTTTCTAAGGCATGAAATGTGTGGAAGAACCTATGAAATGCGCCCAAGCTGAAGAAGAGGTGAGTATTTTTTTCTAAGGTGTTGAAAATGGCAGGTTGAGGAAATATTTTCTAAGGCATGAATTCTAAATGGCATCGCCACTCCCCAAATGCGCCCAACAATCAAGTGGGAATAAAGTAATTTTCTAAGTGATTGAAATGGAAACATCACCTTCCAAAGGCACCCAGGGTTGGAGAGGATAAAATAAACATTGGTGGAGAATATTTTTCAAGGGTGAGAAAAATTAAATGTACCCCTTCGTGTACCCCCATGAATAATAAAGTTGTAAAATATTTTCTCTAAAGGGGGAAGTGCTTTTTTTAAAAGTCAAGGGGGGGGTTTGAATATTTTCTAAGGGGGGAATAAGTTTTGAATGTATTACCCCTTGGCTTGTGATTTTAAATGGACGCCCTCCTTGTGATTTTAAATGGACGCCCGCCTTGTGATTGATAAAATTTTCGAAGGAAGAGATGAAATTTGTCTAAGGCATGAAGAATTTGAAGGTGAAGTGAAACTCAAACATCAAGCCTTCAAATGCGCCCTCAAGGCAGAGAAAATTCTAAGCCACAAACTCCAAACACAAGGTGGATATGCGCCCTAAGAAGGACAAATAAGCTGGAAATTTGGCTAAGTTATGAAGATTGTGAGCTTAACCTTTCAAGTGCGCCCAACTCAAGGACACAATGGATATTTTCTAAGAAACATCAAGATGGTATGCGCCCTAGCACATAGATGTTAAATGCGCCCATGATGAAAAGTTATGAAAAAAGCAAAGTTTGCTAGAGAAAAATGATGAACTCTATCAGATCCAGAGATCAATCAGACCTTGGAAATCAGAACATGGCGATTAGGTAAGTGAAGTGATTTTATACTATAAGTGTTTTGATGCTCTTCTCTTAGTTTGTTTTGTAGGGTGAACACCGGGGCCAAGGCATGATGACTTGAGGTGATGGAGCAGGACAACATTACAACCTTGGAAGGGGATAAAGTTACACATTTCAAACTCCTCCATGATGTCTCATGTGCACCCAACTCAGGCAGGCGGGTGGCAAGGAAGAAATGGGCGAGTCCAAGGCGAGAAAATCCTTCAAGATCAGTATGGAGGAGGTGATAAAGGCCAAGCATTAAAGATCATCCTCAAGCACTAAAACGTCCTCAAGGCTAAGGAGGAGGAATGAGCAAAAACTTCAATGTTAAAGAGTGACAGCAGGATGGATCAAAGAACAAAGTAGAGGAATTCCTTTTAAGTGTGAAGTCCCTCTCCGGCAGGATCAGAAGCTGTGATGATCAGATTGATCAAGTTTGCAGTCAGATTGAAGGATAGTGGGAATGCATTTCTAGATGAGATTCTTCTGGATGATAGTGGGCATTAATTGCTCATAATGGTTCTTGCTGAGTAGTGGAGAATCTCTTGTACATTTATTACCCCACTCTTCTCTGTGGTGGTTTTTAGGGCAGAACCTTGACTAGGGCTTAAGTGGCTCAATCTGAGCCCTCCATTGTAATTGAATCTGATTCGTTCGTTGGACTGAGCCAGCTATAAAAGGGGCATCCCCCTTCATTTGTAACCTATTAGAAAGTAGATTAGAAATTAGAGATTAGACATTAGAATCAGAATAGAGGAGAGAATAGCATAGAAGTTAGCATAGATTGAAGAGGAAGGAAAGTTTTTCCCATCGAATGCTTTGTAAGAAGTTGTTGTGAACACTCTCATAATAAAAAGAGTTATCATTGCTTGATGGTTCCATCTTTTGTTGTGGGTAGCTAGCGAGGCTTCTTCATCTTTCCAATTCACTTAGAATCGTAAAGTAGTTTATAAAGTAAAATAGATTTCATTTCATGCAAGTAGTTGGTAGTTGTGGAATGTGGTGTTTGATTTAAGCAAGCTTCGTTTAGCCATACCACTAGCGAGCTCATTGATGGTGGGTTCGCCTTGCGTGGTCAACTGGAACATTGTGAACTTAACTTCAATTATGGTTCATATGTTGGTATGTGTCGTTGTGATGGTATTTGCATGTTGAGTCGTGGTTTGAATATCTCTCGTTATTCCTTTGAAGATTGCACCGGCTCCGTGGAAGTTGTCCAAAGTGAGGCGAAGCAAAACTTGGTTTTCAGCTTGCAAGAATTGATCCCCATGTTCCACATTTGGAGTAGACAATAGAATCCCTAATCCCTATCCTTTAATTTTAACATTTTCCGGTTAGCTTAGGAAACCCGAGCATCATTGCTAAAACCTTCGAGTCCTGCAATTTCTTCTCTATGATCGAACAATTGTGTAAGTCCCCTTGGAATAACCAGCAAATCACATCAAGCCAACTGAGACTATCCGTTGCATAAGGAACCTTGGAGTTGAATGTATGATCTTTCTAGCAATCTTAGCATGCAAAATACTTTGTTCAAGAGAGGATAGAGTAACCGTTGGGAAACTTTATTTTGTGTTGGTGTGGTCATAAAACACCTGTCAACACAACCTACCTCTCCTCAAAGGATGCCTTTGTAATGTGTTGTCCTCAGGTTTTGCAAAAACTGGACAACCTATACGAAGTTTTCTTTAAAATTCCTATTAAGGTTTCTCTAATGCACATTTTTCAAGGGAAAATTGTGCCTTGTATAATCTTTAAGCTCTTAAAGCATTTTTGATCCTTTTTGTTTTAGTTTAGATGTCTTTTTGGTCATGTTTTCTGCCTTTTCTTTTTCAAATCGGGTTTTGAATCCCTCATTGCAAGTTGGGGATCTTGAATGCCTAATTGCAAGTGTTATCTTTTAAAACTTGCAATCGGGTCCTTGAGACCCAACTTCATATATCATCACTTGATCACTCTATGTTGCAAAAGTAACTTGTAATCGGTCTTTACAAATCCGATTTCAAGTGAAGTATTTTGAGTTTTTAAATTACTTGTAATCGGTCCTTGGGAGTCCGATTGCAAGTTAGCAAGGAACGTTATGTTCTAAAAGTCACTTGTTATCGGTCTTAAAAACCCAATTTCAAGTGATAGACATATATATAACTTGTAATGGGTCCTTTAAGATCTGATTTCAAGTTAGTGAAAGTCGTTTCATTTTAAATCACTTGCTATCGAGTTTATAAGACTCGACCATGGGTCTATTTCTACGTTTTCAAGTGATGGTGTGTCTTTGCAAACCCGATTTCTTCCTCTTATATCTGCGTCTTTAGAGGAGAACATTTATTATCAAGCTCTTTGTGCTCAAAAGGGAGTCTTCTTCTATGTTGCATAAAAAAGTCGACCTTATTCTTGCAAAGATTATTGATTTCTCTTCGAAGTTAAGCGGTTTTCTTCTTCCAAGTATGGTTCTTGCTTGGTTCTTTCTTCTTTATTTTGTTTTTGGGGTTTAAATTTTTTGGATGTTTGTTTCTTTTGCATGGCTTCATCTTCGCGTTCTTCACCTCTTGGCTTACATTTGCCTTCCATGCTACATCTCCAAAGTTTCATTTGCAAGTCGTTTCTATGAAGCAAGTTGCTTTTGTTCGCATACTTGCAATCAGGGTTTTGAGACCCAACTGCAAATTCGTGAGAGATGTTTTTCCTCTCTTTGTACACTTGCAATCAGTTTCTCAAGACCCGACTGCAAGTAGGAGACAACATTTATAAATTCCTTTGGTTGCTTGCAATCGGGTCTTAGAGACTCGACTACAAGTAAGAAGCTCCATCAAACTTGGTGACCATTATCCACCTTGCCTTACTTTCAAGATGTTTTTAAAAAAAAGGCTTTGCATCACTTTCTTTTAGCCACTTGTAATCGGGTCTTAGAGACCCGACTACAAGTATTCATTGTTGCTTACTTCCATAATACATACTCATTGCTTGCAATCAGGTCTTAGAGACTCGATTACAAATAAAGCTTATAATATTCTCAACTTGCATTTGACCTTCCCAAATCCGATTTCCTTCTCATCGCTGGCCAAAGCATATCCGTAAAACATCTTTGAGTCATTCCAAGTTGTTGCAAGTTAAATACCCATGCAAATTTTGGTGGAAGCGTTGATTTTTAAGGATTTGGCATAATGGAATCACCAATAGCTGCTGAAGATGTTCTTACCCTTTTGAGTTTTCATCATAGTGTTTCAAATTCTTGTTCGATGATAGAAGAGCCAGCATCACCTCCAAACAAGAAAATGAAGTCTAAGTATGACAAATATTTGAATGAGATTGCTCCCTCTCAGGTGGTTTCTCTCATTGATGAGATCAAAGATACAGAGATCGGACATGTTGATATGTCTGAGTTTCTGGAAAGAACGAAGGTTTCATCGACTCATGGGATGTAGTTGCTTCTCAATAGTTGTATTCATTTGGTTTCTTCGTTCCCAGTAGCCGCTTTAGAACCTGAATTTGTACTTGCATGTGCTGCCCATTTTGATCAAGAAACGAAGACAATCAAGGATCAAGATGAGAATGTTATAATAAGTTTGGATGCAGAAACAATCGAAAAGATCTTCAAAGTTCCCGCAACCCCTTTGTATGCTGAAATCACAATGAAGATTGCTACAGATCACTACAATCAGAGAAGATCAGATTGCATTAGACATATTAATGCTAAGTGGTTGAAGACTCCCCGGACTTGTTTTTCCAAATGGCCTAAGTTGTATCGTTCTAACTTCATTGAGGAAGTAAGTGATATTATCATGCTTCTCAGCAGGATAGCAGGTTTAAAACACTCCAATGTGTTTGAAATTTGGATGTACAAGTACATCGTGGTTATGAGGAAAGGGCAGTCTCATGTTTTCTGGGGAGAGTTAATCAGTGATAACCTATGTAGGCAATTGGCACAAGTTCCCACTACCTTCATTTTTATATGAATTCATTCTTGGTGTATATCGCTACGTCACTCAAACAGTTTCCTGGTCTTTCTACCAAGGGTAACAGATCATTGGTGCCAGTGTGGGAATACTATGATCAGTTGACTCTAAAGCCCAGTAGACTTCATTACAGAAGAGTGCAGGATGCTTTCTTTGGTCACTTCATGTGTCTTTTTGATAAATCACTCAAGAATAGAAGAGTCTCCGAAGCGGCATGGAAAAAAGTGAATGAGTATGGTTGTTTGTTCCTACAGTTCCCTACTTTCACTTACATGAGGGTTGGATGTTTTGAGGGACAACCGTACATGTTACCTCGATATTCCACTGACATAATTCTTCTGATGGAGTTGGCGAGACAGTCAATGGTGGTTCATGCTATACAACTTGCCAATCACAAGTTGGATATTAATATTTCTTCACACAATCCATTGCAGATTGGTCGATACTCCTTGAACATTTCTCAGAGAGCCAAGGCAATGGAAGCTGAACTTCAAGAAATCAAGTTGATGAAGTTCATCTCAAGGAAAGATTTTGATTACCGAGGGATGAAAGACAAAACCAAGAGAGCCTTCACTCATGTTCATCGCCTCGAAAATATCTGGGTTGATCTCCGTACCAAAGAGGAAATCAGAAGAATGAACTATAGTAGACTTACCTTGGAGCAGATTGTGGATCTTAGATTAACCAGAATCTCGGAAGGGATGGTGGATGATGGAAAAATCCTTGATTCAGAGTACATAGAGCAAAAAGTTGCAGAAGCTCTTTTCCCTTCTCCACAATGGTCCAAAAAGGAGTGTGACTCAATCATCGACAAATTTGCCCATCCTCTCTAATACTAATGCTTGGTTGAAGGATAACCATGTCAAGATCATCAAGATCAATGGTGAAGCAGAAAATGATTTGGCTGGGCCAATTGGGCAAAGGTCAGAAATCAGAGTTAAGTCTAAAGAAGGTGCTTCTTCTTTTGGTATGAGAATCAAGTTGAGGGTTAGCAGAGCTTTGGTTATTCCTCCATAGAAGTGTCGTTGAAAGGAAAGGAAACATCACAGATGCAGATTCATGTTGTTGATGCTGAGAATGATACCCATGAGGAGAACACAGCAAAATCACCTCCTTCAATAGACTCAAATTCCCCTCATACGACTATTCCTCAAATGCCCATGGATATTGACACGGATGTTGTAATGTCCCCATTTTAGCCCTACGCTCTTCTTGAGGATTTAGCCTATTTCCGGAAAATCATAGGCTAATCAGAATTGAAAATTAAGGTTTCCTATTTTATAGGAGGTTTCAGATGTAGTTTTGAGGGCTTGTAAGCGTGAGTTTTGATGCATGATTGGTGGAGTTTTCTAGTTTTTCAGAGAACTTTAGAATGGTGTATCATGCATCTCCATTTGACAACCTTTCTAGGCACTTACTATTTATAGTAAGTCATGTTGGCTCTCCAGTTTGTGCTCAGAAGGCGTTTGGAAACACTTACTATTTATAGTAAGTCATGTTTACTGCTCAGTTGATGTTCAGATAAAGCTTTGCAAACTTGCTATTTATAGCAGTTGTTATTTTTGGTAAGTCTATTTATAGCAATACCATTCTAGCAACAATTCAATCATCTGCAGTTCTCATTTCTATTTTGAGCAGTGAGGCTGATCAGTTTGGCTTTCTGATGGTTTTGAAGTATACTTACAATTTTGAGAATTTGCTATTTTTAGTAAGTCCTTTTGTGGCAGTGGCATCATTATCAGCTTGGTTCAGCTTGCTAGTTATCAGTTTTCTATTTTTAGCAGTTCATCAGTTGCAGTTTCGGCATTGCACTTGGCTACCTCCTTGGACTAAGTTTCATACTTAGTCAATTTTATGTTTTGCAGTTGTACCCCTTGCCTAGTCAATGAACTTCAAGTTGTTTTTAAAATGGGGTCATGAAGGGGGACGCCTCATTAATGCACTTCAATATTTTATTAAAAAATTTATTATTCCTCTAAATGGGACGTCTTGGGAGAAATATGAAGAGTTTTAATATTTCAAAATGCTTTTTGAAGTGGACACCTCTTGGAGAAGTTGGAGAGTTTCTTTTTTGGAGGTTACAGTTGATTCATCTCCTCTATTGAAGCTAATTTATTGATGCCTTGCTCATTCGTTCTTATGCTTGAAATTTGAAAGTAAAGTTACGCTGTTGGACTGAATCTAGAACCTGGCTAAGGGGAAGCTTAGCAAATTCAATCCATCCTTCGGGTCTGAAACTATGGCTTCCTAGGTGGTTAAATGTGGTTGTACTTCACACAGAGGTGCAGATGGAGCTTCAATTCTGATGATTTTTAACAGGTTGTTGATGTATAGCCTGTTTTTGAGTTGTTGGTTCGCCATTGCTGAAGCAAATTTTTGTTCATAGCTTCGTCAACGAATTTTATTTCATTCTAGGTAATCGCTCATCCTATTCTACTGTGGAGGGCGCCCCTTTCTGGAAGTTTTCAGATTTTATTATTGAGTTTTGAATTTTTAAGAGAAGGTTGACCCTTCCTGGAGGCCGTACCATCTCTTGGAGCTTGCATTGGGAATCGTGCCTTTTGTTGCTGCTATTTTTGGCTCGATTTCTCCTTGTGGATTGGACACCTACCTCCTAGTTGTCATTTGGTTGTGGTTTGGGAGCATTTTGAGTTGTTTCGGAGAAGCTACATCCATATTGGTGATTTGTCATTTTGCTGATCTGATTTTTTGTATCTTTTGTTTCTGATCAGATTAGTTAGATTTTGATATTATGCTGATTTGAGCTTCATTTCCATATCATTTCATGATTTAAATGTTAGTGGTTGATTTACTCTAACCATTGACATATTTTTGGAAGCTTATCTTGACATTTGCAGCTGTTTCCAATTGTTTGTAAAGTTGATTAGTAGTACTAACAGCTAATTGTTTATTTGTTGCAATTAGTTTATTTTTATACTCCCACAATTGAGTGGTTGAGTTCAATAAAGCATCTTTCATATTTGTTGTATTCCCCCCATGAAAATAAGTGGTTGTGAGGACTGTATTCCCCCCACATAAATAAGTGGAAGAGAGGATTTCATGGTTGGCTTGCCGCCTTTAAATTTGTATAATCTCACCCACTGAATAAGTAGAGTATCCCCATTGCATTGTGGATGTCTGCTTAGCAGATGAATGTACTTTGAGTTCAGATTATTCCTAACAATCCCCAAACCATATGCTATCACCTCGCCCAAACTGGGATCTTGGTGAACATTCTTGGTGAGGGTTACTTTACAAGCTGATTTGTATTTGGAGCTAACGCTAATCAGTGGTTTGATGTTGGTTTGTTGTGATAAAATCAAGAAAAATTAAGGGGGTACATTTCAGATGTGGATTCTTTCTCCACTGTATTCGTAGATCCTATTGAACCTAGTACATCTGTTAGTGCTAGTATGGATTTATTTGCTGAGACTTCTCATGGAAATCTAGAGAGCATTTTTTATGTGAATACCTCCTATGTGGTCATGTCGAGTGTTTCTTTTTCTGAGGTTGATACTTTTGCTTTGAGTTTTGATAAGTTCATGGCAGAAGTCATGTGTTACCACCTGTTGTGACTTTTTCACACATCGCCCCATTGCAAAAATGGACCCTAGTGGTTTTCCCTCTGATAGTTTTGCTTTTGAGTTTTGGTCTTTTGGTGGGGTACTTAGAATTTGAATTTTTGAAGGTCATCCGAGTCTAGAAATGATGGTGAACCAGAATCAATGCATGAACGTTGCCAAAGTGCTTAGAAGGCCTTGTGGACGAAGATCGACTGTCATTTCAGTCAATTCTGACACTTCCTAAATTTTAGGGTTTCCATCCCGAGCCCCTATTTTTTAGGAACTTTTTTTTTGGCATTTTTAGCCCATTCTGGAATCCCTATTTTTTAGGGGCTATTTTTAGAAAGTTTCTATTTTTGGAAAATTTCTATTTTTGGCAGGGTTTCTATTTTTGGAAAGTGTGCAGGTCATGGCTTCGCCAACATCAACTTCAGAAGGTTACAGAGAAAAATGGGTGAAAATTTTGAAAAATCTGAAAATTTGCCTAAGGCATGGATATGCATGTGCTAAATTCGCCCAAGCATGAAGAAATAAAAAATGGCAGAGGAACAAGCAAGTCTGCCATGTAGGTTGCAAGGGAATTACAGAGCATCATGTAAGTCCGCCCATGGAAAAATGACAAAGTGCAAGCCAAGTCCGCTATTGGCAAGCAAAAAATTACAAAGGTTGAAGGAAGTCTGCCCAAGACAATTGCAAGACATGGTGGAAGTCCGCCCAGCAACATGCCAAAAATGGCTAAGTCATGAGGAAGTCCGCCCTTAAGGTAAATGACATGGAGACTAGCAAGTCTACTCCAAGGTGTTGGGAGATGGCATGAAGGCTAGCAAGTCCGCCCAGCAATGTGAAGGATGGCAAGTGACATGTGAAGTCCGCCATATGTTAAATGGCATGAGCATGATGAAGTCCACCCTTGGCATGATAAGAAAATATTCTAAGGCAAGACCACGAAAAACGAACAAGGAGACCAAAGAGGACATCCAACTTGCTAAAGTGTCGCCTCGACCAATCAAATTGTTCCAAGACGGCACGTCCAGATTCGATGAACTTGGCACTCCACAATGCGGCAACTTTCTATTTTATTGTTGGTTCATATTTAGCAGGAAGGACAAGTGTCCCAAGTGTAATTTTCTCATTGGTCGAGAAGAGTTAGTTATGACAAGCCCTAATTAGGGTTTTATTTTGTAATCTTGGTCGTTGATTCTAAATCAATCTTGGCCATTGAATTGTAATTGGGGAGCCTATAAATTGAGCTCGTCCCTCATTTGTAAAGCATGGGAGCATGTTGCAAAACATGTTGAGATAAGTAAATTGTTGTATACGACTGCCAAAGTAATAAGTAATGCATTGTTCAAATTGATGGTGATTATTTCTCTTATTTTGGGGTTGGCATGGTTCTTATCCCTCATCATAGTTTAGATTTTATTTCATGTATGTTGGACGAATGCAAGATTTGATAAGTATTGATTTATGGTGTAAACTTGGCTCATACTTTCTTTGGATGGATGCTTTTCATTCAATGCGTAAAGTTAGACTGAGCTTTTGATGTGTATGCTTCAATGTTTACTTCGAATAATATTGTTCTATTGATGGTGTTGTTCGTAGTAAAGAAATCTTAAGCACACTCCCTTGAAGATTGCACCCACTTTGTGTAGTTGTCGTTGAGCGTGGCGAAGCAAAGCGTGGTTATTAGTTTCACCAAGTTAATACCGTCTCTTGGATTCTTAGGATGTAGATTAAAAATTCTAAACCCTTATCTCTTTTTTTTAGTTTGTTTGATCCAGGACCCAAACAATAGAGCTTTATTGTCTAGACCTTCATTGTGAATTAAACAAGCCTAGCATAAGTCCCCTTGTGATTACTAGCAAATCACAACGACCACAGAGCTTATCCGCACCCCAACTTACGAAACATTGGAATTACCGTGTGACCTTTCTCGCAATCTTAGCACAAGAGGTAGTTTTTCAAGAGAGGATAGAGCGTCTATGGATACATTATTCTAGAGTGTTCGTGTGTGTCACAAAACACGCATCAACACCGCCTGAGCAAAGGCCTGTTGCCATTCAGACAAAAACTTCTCCTAAGGTGACAACTATGGTACAGGTAGACCCTGTTTCTTCAAAAACCGCAGTTGTTGTCTCCAATGTGAACTCATTAGAACTACCCCCATGGCTGAGTTCAATTACACCCAAAAGGAAGAAGCAAGAGATCTCTCCTAATATTTTTGATTTCCAACAGCTTGCGAAACCTAAGTCTAGAATTGCTAAGAAGGCGAAGAAAGTCTCGTAGGTGGTGGTAGATGAGAACAAAACGGAATATGCAGAGGTAGCTGAGCCATTGGTTGAGAAGCCACTTGAAGAGATGCAGCTGTCGGATTATAGGCTTACCAAGATCGAACTTGGTAAACAAACACATTTTGTTCTCATGCATGATGCCACAGATTCAGTAGCCTCATTAGTTCAGAAGTATGATAAGTTACTGGCAAAGAAGAGTGAGCTCAAAGAGAAGAATTTACAGCTCATCACGGTAATTTAGAAAATAACGAATTCTTCAGAGCAAGTTAATCCATTGACTTATTCTACATCTGAAGAATCGGTTAGGCAATTGGAGAAGGTTGCCCAAAAGGCCAAGGCATCTGATTTTTGGGTAGATCAGTTGATTGATCAAGGTACTCAAGTGATTGAGAAGGTATTGCATGTTTTGAGCACTATTAGAGCAACAAAGGTTAAGTTGAATCAAACTTTGAAAGCTTTCAAGCAAATTCTGAGTTCAATTGAAAAAGATTTAAAGATCTGGCATGAGATGGATCAGGCCAAGCTGGAAATTCTATGTAGCAATATGATAATACCTGGCAGAGAGAAATATACAGAATTTGAAGAACTTATGACAAATAAGTCATTAGTTTTTGAAGACCTCTCCAAAGATGTTCAGGCTACACTTGAAATGAGTGGTGAAGTTGAGCAGGACATACTTTCTAGTTTTGATAAAATGTCTTGCAAGATTCTAAGTCATGAAGGAGAGGTGCTTGCATCAGATGTTGTTATTACTAAAATAACATCAAATCTTCGCCAAGAGCTAGAATCAGAGCAGTAATATGTGAATTCGATCCGTAGGTTTGTGAGTTATCAAATGATCTTTGATAAAATGCAAATTGTCCTTGACGAACACAAAGAAGCAACAGTGAGGTATTTTGATGTGATTCTTAAGAGTGTTGCAGTTGCCAGGAATACATTGGGTCTTGATCTTGATGAGTTGCAAAGAATTATCAGCAATTTCCAGTCCTTCAAAGCCAAAAATAGGAAAGGAAAGGTCCTTTTATAGTCCACGATACCAGGCGGTCTGTTTTTGGGTCTACAGATGGCTTACAGTATATGGGACTCCTCGTACTCCCAATATGAGGGAGGCACCTAACTCATGCTCCACAATACGAGGTGTACATACCTTACCCCCTGCAGGATTTGAACTTGTGACCTCTCTTTCAAGAGTACAAGTTCTCTACCATTAGGCCAAAAATGAAATGGAAGAAAAGTATCTCATGATACTTTCTCTTTATTTTATGTATTTTGTTTTCGACAAGTTACATGTAAAAACAAATTTTGTAATTGCAAGTGTTTCTTTCGCTTGCATTTTTGTAAAATGTAATTACATGTAAGGCAACTACAAGTTGAGTTAGATTAGGACTGTAGTTGGAATAAGTCATGGTGGTTGAGAGAATTTCTCAAGTTAGTTGGGATCCTCCCACCTTTTTCTCAAGACTTCTCCTATATATACTTGAGGGGGTCCATTGTAAAAAGGATCTTTTTGGCAAGCAAGTTCTGCAGAATTTTGTACTCATAAAGACTTTGAGCTTTATAGTTATAAAGTGTTCCCTTTCAAATAATATCAAGGAGTTGGAATTTCAGACTTTGTGTTGAGAACCTACTTTGTGCCCATTGTGTTCTTGTGTCATTTTGGGGCATTTCTTTGTGATTATTTGAGGTTGTAGAAGATTGTTGAGAAGAGCTTCACTCCAAATATTTGCAGACTTTGTTCTGTAAATATTGAAGATTGAATTAGTTTGATTCATGATTAGAAGATAAGAAGAGCTGCAAGACTTTGCGCTTGAGGTTATTCCCAAATTAAAGTGATTCGTAAGTGCACCATACTTGAGGATTTTGCGCTGTTATATGTTGCATATTGTTCTTAGGTTATCATTCTAAAAGGGTAGATAGGATTTCAGATACTCAAGACTTTGTGCTTGGTGATTGTTTCTCGTCCCGGAGGAAGTGATGGAAGTCTTTGTGCTTTCAGGAAACTTCATTTCCTCTCTTTCGATCTCAATTTAAATTGCTATAATTGTTTTCTTAAAGGTTGTTGTTACTTTCCTGTGAGGAGAAAAGAACATAATCTTTCCTGAAAAAAGAGGAAAGGTTGCTGTCATACCCATATTAGTTTTAGTTAATTAGTAGAAAAGGGGGAGCCTTCCCTAAATTAGGAGAGTATAATACTCACACACTATGGCTGAAACCACAATTTTGCATACCCTCAAGGTATACAAAATTTTCAACCAACATAATGTCCTCTTGTTAGGTCTAATCAGTTCGAAGACCATTAGCCTATTTTCTGAGTTCTCATGGGCTAATCGGTAATGCAAGGGGACTTCAAAGTTCTTAGAGGATGCAGTTTCGGAGTTACAAGGTTTCTATTGTTGACAATGAGCTCTGTGAGCCACTGTGATCTCCATATCTTTAGAAGTTTAAAATAAAGATCAACAGGATTTTTCTAATATCTTTGAATGCATTATCTAATGTTTGAACACAACTAGGAGTACAACAAAATGTCATCATATATTGGAAGAAAGGACTTGCTAATGAAAAGATATCAATGTTGATTGATTAAATGACAATGATGGATATATGTTTGTCTCATCCATAGTTGATCGGTGTGTAACCTAAATCACCTACTAGCTACCTCTACCGGAGCCAGTTCTGCACCAGCCCAGCACCATTACATGCCAGACTCAGGAATACTGACATGCAAAACCACCAAAATGCATGGTGAAGGGTTGCTTCACTATGAAAGAGAACTGTCATAATTTATAAAATTGAACCATTTTGTAACTGATATATTTGTATATAGACTTGTATTTTCCGTAGAGGAAGGATACTTCTATGTGCTTCTTGGGTTCACCATTGTTGTTCCATTCCAACTGAAAAAATCAGCTAGGATCCTCATCCTTGGTCTCTGATCATGGGAATTCTCATCCTCAGTCTTTTGGTTCATCATACTTGTGCCATACATGCTCGTTGTGAACACAAGAGCATTATTTTTCTTTCTTTGTTTACTTGAGTCTATAATGTTTTCTTGCATTTGTATTCTATTCCATATTTATAATTTTCCATATATATTTTCAGTTTCTCTATAACACAGTAGATTACTATCTAGTTTATTACATCATGCCCCTTCCCATGTCTATCATTGCTCTCATTTGCAACTCAGTCTTTGACCTGTTTTTATCTTCTAGTAATGTCTAAAGTTTGTTACGACATATGTAAATGCCTTCCAATTGCCCAAATCTTAGCATCATGAATGTAATAGAATAACCTATCACATGAATAGATTTGAGATGCATTTTCTTATAGGGTTGATGTATTGCAGTCTAACTGATTAAACAGCTCCAAATTGCAATAGTCATGAAATTATTGAAAGATAACCAACTATCTAGTACATGAGAAAAGGTTCAACTAGAAAACATTTATTGACCAAGGCTGAAAGCATAAACTTGCGATTCACAATTTTCATATTTTGCAATGTACAGGCCATACTAGTACTCCTGAATTACTAAAAGTGAGTGTACAGATCACACACAGGCTACAAATCATGGTTTGAACTTGAAGGATGCCAGTTTTCCCTTGAAAATGATTGATTCATTCACTTTGTATAGTGTTCCTTTTTCAAATCTAATTAAACTTTTAGGTACATAAAAATACAACAAATGGCATATGGGTTGACTTTACTAATTTCTGGAAATTCCCAAATCCCTTCCTTTGTTTGTCCAGTACCTCCCTCTGATATATATATATACTGGAAACAAGTTCTGCCTATTAGTACCAGGGGCAAGCTTGAGCCCTAGAAATATATATAAAGAAGGCAAGGGTATAAGAGAGGAAAATAAAGGTTTCCAATATGTGTACATACACACACACACACATACATACATATATATATTGGAAACAAGTTCTGCCTATTAATACCAGGGGCAAGCTTGAGCCCTAGAAATATATATAAATCAGGCAAGGGTATGAGAGAGGAAAATAAAGGTTTCCATCAAATTTGTTTGCAATGAAAATGATTATAGTTCCTATAATTCTGTAAATTTATATAGCTTTTTTTTGGTAAATTAGTGGATTTTAAAATTATATATAATCATTTCAGGCTTGAATTTTCCATGGAACAGTATTTGATTCTTTTAGATTTTCTTGTTAGGCTACGGTAATTTGGATGTTCTTTGGGTTGCAGGCACTTCCAATGTATGGAATATTGCAAAATGCTTTGAAGATTCTATGTGAAGGAAAGGAAAAACAATCTGATATAGCTTATGGTATGACTATGGATCTTCATGTGTCTCATTATCCAATGTTTAAATTTTATGTTTGGGATTGACATCATGGTTGGAAAAGAATATTTTGGTTGTAACTTCTTTCTCATGGGATGGATATATGATTGACTCAGTAGCTGCAGTTTTAGTATTTTGTGAATTTAGCTAAGTTCCCTTAGATTGTGAAATAATGTAGCACAGTTTAACAAAGATAGGCATCTATCATTTCTATATATTACACAACTTTGCATGTAAAAAGAAATTGATAATCTACTCTGTAGTGCAGGTTTTTGTCATCCTTTAGCAAAGAACCATCCTGTTTTAGTACTGCCCCAAATGGCAACTCTGGCAGCATTGCTGAAGGTATGTTAAGAATCACATTTTCAGGCAGTGTAGGAGATTAGAATTTCTGATTTGTGTGCAATTTCTTTTGGGCTATACATGATGCTAATCATGTCTTAACAAGGATCAGTTTTTCATCTTTCATATTGTGTTGGGAAGTAAGTAATGGTTGGACTAACTTAACAGACTTTTCAAGATTTGAGCATGAGCAGTGTACAATGACTGGCTGTTTTTTAATACAAGTCACAAGAAATGGTATTTCACTAATAAGAAAATTCTAGCATAAAACAATTGTCATGATACAGTAGAGCCTTTCAGGACAAGAGCACAAATGAATTTTATGTTCTGGCATGATTATAGTGAAAATGAGAACAGATTATTGTTCATCATTAAGTAATGTCTGTGTGAGCAATGGTTTTGTATGACAACTTATGTTCTGAAATCTAACTTTTTCTCTGTTACTTCTCTAGGAAAAGATGTCAGAGATGACACAGGGAGAAGACCATGTTTGTTCCTTTGGGCATGCATTATATCTTGTTGCTGGATTATTGGATGCACTCAGGCCCCATATTTTTGATTTGCATAATAGTGAATGTCTAAATGATGTAAAGTTCTCTTGCCTGAAGGATAGTATTGCAGAATATACAATTGATTTTCATAAAGTACAGAATTTCTCTAAAGGGAGTCTCGAAGTAATAACTGATGTTTACTTTGAATTTTTGAATAACTTACAAGCTGTTAATTTGCCCAAATATGTGAAGGTGGTAATACGTTTGGCAGACTTTTTATGTCATTGTGTTGCTTCTGGTAAGCATTGTCTGGAAATTGTCACCAGACACCACAAAGTTATAGAAACAATTGCACAAAAGTTTTCTAAAATTAAGAAGCTAGGATTTCTTCTCTCTCTCATAGACAACTCTGGTGTATCGTCACATTCTCTGAGAACTGATACCGAGCTTGTGAAAAGTCAACCTAATATTGAGGAATTCCCGTCTGGACCTCCTTTGTTGCCTGTTGATGTTATCCTGAAGGTTCAGAGTCAACTGCAGCATTTCCTTACTCTGCACACAAATAATTCAGATAATTATTCATCAAACTACGGAGATCCTGGAGTGATACTTCATCAACAAAAAAATTCAAAGGTATAGTATTCTTAAATTAATGTTTGATTGGCAATTATACATTCTTTTTGTATTTTTTTGGTAATGATCATGCTGTTGTAAAGCAACACAAACACACTTATTTTGGCACGTAATGCAAAAAGCAATCTGTTGGTTTTACTGTCATCTACATGTATTTGCAGTTTATTTTGGTCTTCTAATGCTAAAAGTAGTATGTTCGTTTTATTGTCATTTACATGTTGTGTCTGCAGTGCCAGTATTATAAACTATTTTTAAAATAATCAATGGATATAGATAAGCTCATAGTTTAAAAACTCATGACCTGGGACAATTCGGCAAGCCCAAATTTGGCTTGGACTAGGTGAGTTGGAAACAAACCTGCCAAAAGTCGGCAACTTAAAAAAATTACAGATTTTTACAAAATAATCATAAAAACATGCATAAAACTGAAGTGAGTTAGAGAACTAATAAGTATATTTGCATTCATTCGTAGCATGATAGATAAAAAAGTTAAATACACTATTACACATCATTGATGAGAGTTATTTACATATTTATGTCAAGTTCAAGTTTTCAATAGTCATGATAATCATGATCATAAATCTCAAACATCATAGTATCCAATGGAATGCCATACCACATATGTGATTAGATTGATACTTATCTATGTTCCACCAAGTTTCTAGGAAGGGGATGTTAGGGAACAAGAGAATGCATTTTGGGGATAGATTTTTTTGAGGCCATTTTAGGGGATGGCTATATAAAACATGGGGAAAATTGTAAAAATATAGGAAAATTTGAAATATCCATATGATAACATTGATAAGGCATTCATCATATACATTATAGATCCTTAATACACAACATTAGAGTTTTGAGAGTTAATATGAGAGAAGAACAAATTAACAAATGTCAAAATTTAATGGCTCTAATTATTCATTGTCAATGTGCATATGATATGGGGCGGAGGGCCTAGCTCGATTGGCTAAAGCATCTTGTTGTAGGCAAGAGGTCACGAGGTCTAGTCTCCCCTTTGTCCTCGTGGTAACGAAGGGCATGTCACGTCAACGTCACCGGTCACGTGAAAAAAGTTTTACTAGGCACACTACAATTTATAGGGGGGGCTACCCGATTCCTGCAGTCTAAAAATAATTTAAAAAAATGTGCATATGATATATTAATATGTTATATAAAACTAAAAATTACAACAAAATGTCCAAAGGTTGCAAGTTTCAACTACAAAATGACAAAAACATAGAAAGTATGCCAGTGCTCCTAATTCGTGTCTGCCAATACTACATCAAAAGTGGAGTCTGACTTTGAGTCACTACCACTATAAGGGTCCATCTCATGCATTTGAACCCCAACTAATCCCTCTTGTGCCTCCTCATCAATCTAGATGGCGCCTTCAAGATCAACATCCCATCATAAAGTTGGATTTTGTTGATTCTCTAACATTTGATGATCATGATGTCACAAAGCACTATGCTCGTCAAGAGGTAAGCCTATTCCTCTTGATAGAGTGGGTGTAGTTGTATATGAATAATGAACCAATTCCTCTCTCTAGTAGAAGAACTAGCAACCTTGAAGGAGGTGAATGGCAAGCATTTTCAACTTTGGTGTATCCTTATTGTGCCATGTCCACCATCCAATAGGGTTAGTTTGAGCTAATATAGTTGTCTTGCCTCCTTTTTGGAATTAAAGACATGGAGAAAACCTTTAGCCTATTCCCATTTCCTATTGGCTAAAAGGTAAAGCAATGGAAGTAATAAATAATATTATTTTTAAGTTGGGCCCAGTAAATTCTAATTTAAGGGGCAACTTAATAATATCATTATAAATAAACAAAAAGTATTTTTAAACACTAATATCGTAAAGTATTTTTAAATTTTGTTGAATATAAATTTTATTCATTGGCTTGTTTTGGAAAGCTACTTAATAGGGGCACTTGGATTCATTGAGCATCATCTTGTCGTGATTTTGCAGTTCAACTTTTCAAGAATTTGAGCAGTATGTTGAATATTCACAACTAAGGATGAAAACCCTTAGTATTTTGAGATTTGGGAGGATGAAAACCCTCTTGTATTTTTATCAATGGATTTGAGGGTGAAAACCCTCATCTCCCTTGGGGCGATTCCACCTATGAATTGCATATGAGCTGAATTTGGTAACCTTCATTCACATTTTCAGATTTGGACATTTGGATTTGCAAGCAAATTGGGTGCTCTTGGTTTTGGAGGGTTTTATTGTTGATTTTCAAAGTATTTGTTGTTTCACCATCATTTCACGTCTAGATCTTGAGCACCACATCTAGGAGGAGTCGCCATGACATTTATTGCATATGTTCCAGAGAATCTCAGGACAAGCAGACAAAGAGATGGTTTTTGAGGATGGGAGGACCAAGGGCCTAGATTTGGGAATGGTGGGGGGATGATGATGCAAGTATATAGTACTTAAAAAGGTAGTTATAAAAAAAATACAAGGAATAACATATGAAACTTTGAAATACTGAATGAACAATGAAAATGCCAAATATCTATATATTTATATTATATTCAAAATGATGATTACTTTCGAAAATATAATTGGCCAATGGCCCAATGCTTCAAATCATCACTCATCATCAATGTGCATGCCAAACACCTCATCGCTTGAGTTGTTAGACTCCTCAAGCTCAAGATCTTCCAAAGCAATACCAACCAACTGTAATGAGCCTTACTCAATCTGGTCTTAAATGTTTGCAATTTGCTGATTTGGAATTTTGTCAAACACTTGGCATGCAAGTGCTTCTTGCTGAGTTTGTGTTTCAGTTTGATAGTTTGTTTGAATGATGACGAAAGAAAAACTTCAAATGCTTATAAGACAATGCAATGCTAAGCTCTAGATGCAAGAATGACTTATTTTTGTGCTTTTCTATGCAATAGATGAATTTAGGAAGCAAATAGATCATCTACAGCCAATGGACAAATTGTCAAACAGTTGGCATGCAACTTAACTAAGTACAAATTGCCTTGAAATTTCTTGAAAGGAACAATGAATATGCAACTACTTATTTCTTCTTGATTTGCAAATGAGAGATTATTACAATGCATAGACAAATGGCCAAGACTCTTGGCTCTTACAATTTATTCAATGACTGCCATGAACATGCACCTACAGCTGATTACAATATATTCACCATATGCAAAATAATGATCAAAACAACAAGGGAACCTGATTGGAAAGATGGCACCTTGGCTGGTGGGTGATGATGCCAACAAATTTGATGGGAAATTGCCCTCATACAAGCCAAATCGAATATTTTCTTGAGCCGCCCCTGTTCTGGCCTGATTTGCAGATATAAAATAATTCTCAATGCTTTTAAGCCGCCTTAGGCTTCTAACCTTGTCGCCCTTGTCCCTAGACTTGAGCGCCCAATCTCCAAGGAAATTCGCCCAAGGATGGAGGAGTAATGAACAAAATCGTGGTCTTCAAGGTGACTGTAAATTCCTGATAAAGTGGTAATCAGACCTGCAATTTGCCCTCCAAGTGATCTTCTATCATGAATAATCAATGCCAATGGATGCTCCAATGATTCCTAAATGCAAAGCACCTCTAACTCCAAACGTTCAATGCAAAATTGGCCAAAGGCCACTCAATTTTGCCCAAGCGAAATGACTGATTGCCACTTCCAGCAATGCAACCCTTCAAGAGATATTTCACTCCCTCAGTTATGCTATCAATGGGAGTTGTCGTTCCCAAAGACAATAGACTGCAGAAACCCTAGCTCCACAATGCTCATCAACAAGAAACATCAAATCTGGATAATGAAGAATGAACCCCCAATGTCCTTTAATGCATTTCCTCAAAGAGGTCGGCCCAAATAAAATAATATTATATTTCATCTTCTAGAAGATCTCCAATATAATTTTTAATTACTTGCACTTTATGATATGAGAAAATATAATAAAACAATAAAGTGCATCTCAACGATAAATTATAACATAAGGTTTCCATAAATAGAAATAACAATGATATCCAATGAAAAACCTCAATCCAATCAAATACTGGGCCAAATAATCACCAAAGGTCTGCCATAAGACTCTCTCTCCATGCCTTATTAGCCTACGAGAGCCCGTAATAGGCTAATCCTGCTGATACGTTAATGTCAACTAGGAGGGGACATTACACCAACCCTGTTTGTGCTACATCTTCATCAACTTGTGTTGGCTCCTTTGGCTGTATGCCCCCTTGGGATGTTGGAATTCCCTTGTAGATAAGCATGTTACAGTCAATGAGATGCAAAATGTTACGTACAATTACAAGTTTCTCTACTCTCCTAGAGGTTGGTTGATTCCTCTCAATTGGATGATGAAACTATAAGTAGACTAGTTTCTCTCAACAACAAAAAATCTAGAAACTTGGGATAGTAGAAGAATGGTAGTTAAAGAATTAGGACCATGTGTATCCACAATAGAATTGGATTCTCTAGTGCTATATTTTCCCTATCCATGTTGGCCTCTTCTAAATATCTCTAAAGAGTGGCAAATTTTTGCCACTTAGTATGAATGATGCTAGCTTGTGTAGAATCATACATCTTCTAAATGGCCTTCATGAACCATGCCTTCACCTCAACATCTTGTATAGGAGTAATTATGCCCAATCTTTGCACATACCATTTTGGGTTCAATGCATAAGTAGTCATGTGCAAGGGAGCATTGAGCTTGCTCTTCGGCAATGAATGATTGGCTGAATATGCTCACTATAGAATGCTAATATGGGGACTTTCTATTCTATAATGCCCTGCATTTGACCAAACATACTGTCGATGCACTTTGTCCGTAAACAAATTTGTGTTACAATATTTCTCTGCAAACAACTCAAACTCACCCAATGGGCAATGACAAATGTCCCAAAAGTTGGAGAGATCGCTACTGAGTTAGTAATCTTTGTGTTTGAGAGGGGCAGCTCCCTCATATGCTAGGATTAAGGTTTTTAGGGGTATGCTTTTAACTAGAAAGAAAGAAAGGCAACTAAAGTAAAAGAAAAACTAAAAAGGATAACAGAAAATACAAAAAGGGGAGGAACAAATACAAAGATTCATTCCTAGGAAAAGGTTATTGAAGAGAATATTGCAGCTAGGTCTTAAAGAAAGGAATATAGTCTAACATAAGAAAGCCATATCGACAAAGCGTTTCATGACTCATTGTAATGTCCCCATTTTTAGCACTACACTTTCCGGTGACTATTAGCCTATTCCCTGATGCTCGTAGGCTAGTCAGAGGCAGAATTAGGGTTCCCAGCTACTTGGAGGTTTCTTTTGAGGATTCAGGGGTTTGCATGTTGAATTTTTGCAGTTTGGTTGTGAGATTCTTTCTAGGTTTTCAAAGAGTTTCGCAGTGGTATGACATGCAACTGGATCAGAGAACTTTTTAGAACTTACTATTTTTAGTAAGTTACGATGGCTGCATGTTGGAGTTTTATAGTTCGGATTCTGGATTCCTTCTGGGTTTTAAAAGAGCTTCGCGACAGCATGACATGCAACTGAATCAGAGAACTTTTCTGGACTTACTATTTTTAGTAAGTACGACGGCTGCTCGGATTGTGGTTAAAATGAGTTTGGAACAACTTACTATTTTTAGCAGTATGCTATTTTTAGCAGTATGCTATTTTTAGTAAGTTCTATTTTTAGTAGTACTATTTTTAGCAGGGTCTCTGCAGTTCAATTTAGTGGCTATTTCGGGTAGGGCAGTATATTCAACCGGTCTCCAGCATTTGAGGTGATTATCTTGGCAAGTTCAATATTCGATGAAAATATTATTTTAAGTGAGATATTTTTACTAAGGCTTGGTGGACGCCTAAATGGAGGGATAAGTTGGTTTATTAAAAAAGGCAAATTTTTTAAAGTTTCTCATTTAAGTATTTTGGACGCCATACTTGGAGAAATATTTGAAAAGCATTTCACTTTATTAAGTGGGGCACCTAACATTCCTTTAATTGACATTTTAAATAAAGTTTCATCCTCCTTATGTTTGGACGCCAAGTTATGGAGAATGAAGTTTGAAATGAAAGGAAAATGTCAAAGTGAATTTGAATGTGAATCTCATGGGGGCGACCTAATTGGAAGGAAAAGGAATTTGAATTTGAGGTTGGAGAAAGTTATAAATAAGAGGCTTTGCTCTCTCTTTTGGCATCTTATGTTTTACAGTATTGTTATGTTGCCAGAATGGTGTCAGGATTGCTTCGAGGGATGCATACCTCCTAGCTGGCTTAACTTCTTGCTTGAAAGATAGCAACTAGTTGAGAGTAGGTTTCTATTGAGTTGTTTTGCAGTTTGAGATTGAGTCCTAGTATTTTCAGTCCTTTTCACAGTTGCTGTATTGACTGTGGCTGAACTGGTTTTTCAATTATAAGTCTTGGAGTGATTTTTATTTGCTTATGGGTAGTTGAAATATGTGCTTGGCTGGTTGAGGCAAGCCCTTCCACCAATTTGCAGATTTTATTGTTGAGTACTTATTTTTCTATGGCAAAATCGCCCCTTCTTGAGGGTCGTACCATTTGAGAGTGCATTGGAATGCGTGCAAAATGAATATGCTATATTTTGGTTGGTTTCTTGGTCCCATCTTGGGCGCCATCAGTCTTAAAACATATTGCACTTTACTTCATAAAGTTTGATTGAGTTTTGAGGGAGTTGTCATGTGTTGCTGATTCTGCAATTTCAGTGCAGGTTTGTCATAATCAGATTGGTAAAAATGGGGTTTGTGAGTTGGGTTTGAGTTTGAGAGATCAAGATAGGTATAGGGAAGTCTTCCTATTTTATCACAGCATTTACACTTGTTCTTGAAGACATGAAATTCTACTATATTGTAAGTTGAGCAGTAGTACTGCCAGCATTCTTGGTTGTATGCCATTTCCCACAATTGTGGAAGAGACTGGTATCCCTTCAAACTATAGCTTAAGCTTAATTACTGCAGTCCCGCTGAACAAGTGGAAGAGGCCGGCTTGCCACCTATTTGATTAATATAATGCATTTTCATCATTTGCTGATCAGTTGAACCGTCAACATGCTCCCGCTGAACAATTGGTCGAGTTGCATACTTCTTTCAGTATTGTATTTCCATTTTCAGTCCTCCCGCTGAATAAGTGATTGAGTGATTGTTTCTCCCTTTCTGTACTTTTTCAGCAAGTTTCGGTTTCTAACGATCCCCTTTCGTGTATGCTCTCAACCTTGCCCGCATTGGGATCTGGGTTGATCAGAGGAGAGGGTTACATTCAGCTAGTTTATATTTGCACTAATGCTAATGGGTGAATTTAGTTGTGTAATAAAATGAAAAAATTGGCCGGCCTATTTCACTCATAGATTAGGAAAGAAAATATATGTATTAAAGAAGAAACAATTGCAATTCATCACATGAGAAATTATATATTAAAAATGGCTGCCGATTGGAAATCTGAACAATTAATAGCAAAGAATAAGAATACCAGCTCATAGATTGGAAAATCTATTCTTTATTCCATTCCCAAAAAACAACTCCATAGACTCTTAGTGTTTTTGAACAACGTGAAAAAAGAAAGCTTCCTCCTAGCCATGGACTATCAAGAACTTCCACTAACATTCCAAAACCCATTACATTACATTTCAAGGCATTTATAACCTTTTAGTTTTGTAACTAATTCTGTAAAATACCATTATTAATAATAAAATTTATTTGGTTAGACTTTTTCTAGCTTTTCCTAAAAACAGAGTCATGAAAACATATGTATTAAAGAGGAAACAATTGCAATTCATCACATGAGAAAATATATATTAAAAATGACTGCCAATTGGACATCTGAACAATTAATAGCAATGAATAAGAACACCGGGTCATAGACCAGAAAAATCTATTCTTTATTCAATTCCCCAAAACAGCTTCATAGACTCTTAGTGTTTTTGAACAATGAAAAAAGAAAGCCTCCTTTTAGCCATGGACTATCAAGAACTTCTACTAAGATTCCACAACCCATTACGTTACATTTCAAGGCATTTATAACCTTTTAGTTTTGTATTAATTCTGAAAAATACCATAATTAGTAATCAAATTTATTTTGGTTAGACTTCCAGCTTTTCCCGAAAACAAAGTCATTTTCTAACCTCTCTTGCAATGAGTGACTTAATTCATTTTTTCAAAAAGCAACATAGAGAATTGAGACAAGAAAAGAGAGAATTGCAAGCTCTTGTGACTAATGATAAGGATTTTGCTTACTCATCTGATTTAAGTTGGAGTTTGGTCATGCCTTTTGGCTTAACATATGCTCCAACAACTTTCCAATCTTGTATGAATCAAGTTGTCAACAAGCAACTCAAAAAGTTTGTCTTAGTATTTTTTGGTTATATCCTAATATTCAGTAAGACTTTGGGAGGAACATATGTGGCATTTGGATGAAGTTTTGGGAATTCTTGAGGCAAAACCATTGTTTGCAAAAGAATCCAAGTGCAAGTTTGCTATGATAGAAATCCTATATCTTGGTCATGTGATCAACTCTAAAGGGGTTAATGTTAGCCAAGAGAAGGTTAAGGCTATTCTAGATTGGCCCCCACCAAAAACTCACTCAATTGAAGGGGTTTTATGGGATTTGTGGCTTCTATCAAAGGTTTGTGAAGGGATTTTCACAATTGGCTGCCCCACTTATTCATCTCACAAAAGAGGGAGCATTTGTATGGTCTACAACAATGCAAAAATCATTTGATCAATTCAAGCAAATCATGAGTACTTGTCTTGTTTTGGCTATACCTGATCTTTCCAAGCCTTTTCAGCTTGAGTGTGATGCATCCGGGGAAGGAATTGGAGTTGTCTTGATGCAAAATAAGTATCCCATTGTATTTAAAAGCAGAAAGTTGAGAGGAGGAGAAAAGATTTATTCTATCTATGACAAGGAGATGCTTGCTATTATGCATGCCTTGGCAAAGTTTAGGCAATATTTGGCTGAAGGGAAGCTCATTGTCAAAATAGACCATAATAGTCTGAAGTACTTCCTCAATCAAAAAGACCTTGATGAGGGACAACAAAAATGGGTGAGTAAGCTGCAAGGTTATGATTTTGACATAGAATATGTCAAGGAGAAGAAGAATTTGTGGTTGATGCATTGTTAGAATGGCCACATTTGAGTTCCAGGATGGAGATAATTGCTGATTGGAAGGAGCAAATTCTTGTTGAGTATGCAAAGAATCAATTTGTCACTAGTATCTTGGAAGGTACAATGTAAAATGAGAAGTACAAAGTGGTGAATGAGCTGATTCCTTACAAAGAAAGAATCCTTCTAGTACTTGAATTGGAGCTCAAAGAGAAGATTCTAAGGATTTTTCATGATGCTCCCTTGGCTGGTCACCAAGGATTATTCAAGACTTACAAGAATATTCGTGAAAGATTCTCATGGATGGGGCTTAAGGACAATGTTAAGTTTATAAGAGAATGCAAAGTATGTCAACAAAACAAAAATGAGCACACTTTCCTTGCTAATCTGTTGCAGCCCTTACCTATTCTCAACCAAAAGAGGGAGAGCATTTCAATGGCCTTCATCACTAGGTTACCAAAAGTGCAAGGGAAGGACTATATTTATGTTGTTGTTGTCTGATTGACCAAATTTGCACTCTTCTTTGCTATTTCTATAGATTTTAGAGCAACTCAAGTGGTTGATTTATTCTTCAGAGAAGTGTTTAGACCATGGATGGAAAAATCGATGAGTAATTGCCAAGTGGGGAGTATGGTGAGTATTCAAGTTTACTTGCTAAAATTACTTGCTGACTTTCTGGAAAGTACTTGCTGGTTTTTTTATGAGTACTTGCCAAAAAGTCGGTGAGTCTGTACTAAAAACTTGGCCACTTAGGTAAAAAGCTCGACGGATCAAAAAACAGACCCAAAATAGCCCAAATACAATCCATCTTTTGCTTTGCAAGGAAGAAATCCCTTCAAGGCACCCGCCAATTGAGAGACACCATTTCCAACACGTTTGCATTGAGGAGAGAAGATTCAAAAGGATTTTTTAACAAATTTGGAAGGAAAATTAGAAGCATAGTTCTGTTTTTTGTTTTTTTTAAACATTTTATTTCATTTTGGCTGCAAAATCTAGCATCTAGGTTAAAAAAAAATCATCATATGCTAAAACTAGGTAGTATTTTTGCATTTAAATTCTAAAAAATTGGATTCATCACCATTTTTTCATAATTTTTCTAAGTTTTTCACTGTTTTTTGCATACACAACATTTTTTTTTATTTTAACCTTATATTTAGAAAAAATGTTTAGAATTTTTACATTATATTAATTTTTTTATAATTTAAACTAATTTATATTTATTCAAACTAATTTTTTGCTGATTTTTAGTGATTAATGCAAAATGTAGGTTTATTTTGTATTAAAAAATTAATAGGTTGTGCTTTCACTTTGAATGTGTAGGTTAAATACATCATATAATGGCAAATATAAAAGCTTCTTGATCAGGTTCAGGCTTAGGCTCCACAGCATTTGGAATGTCCCCTTCCTAGGCAGTCATCAGGAGTTGTGGTTAGTCTATCACCTTGGTTCTCGTAGACTAACATGGTGGTTACGAAACCCTTTCGAGGGAGTTTGTGGCTTATCAGTCATTTGTTTGGGTTTTATTGGTGTTGTTTCTAGCTCAATGAGTTTTAGGTGTTTCACAGTGATGCCTTCCAGAGCATTCTTTGGACACTTTGTCCGCACTTACTATTTTTAGTCACGGGCTGATCACCAACCTAGTCAATTGGCAACATTTCTATGTTGGGAATGTAGGTGAATATTTACCTTGGTTTTATCGTGGCAGTTAGCGCAATCCAAAGCTTTAATTTTAAATAACGTAAATATTAAAGTTAAATTAATGTTTTAGCTTTAGTGTTATTTATTTTATTTGACTTTATGATTGAGGAGTTATAAGGGGTTTTCTAATGATATTTTAATATCATAAAGTTGGCCCCCCAACTCAAGGGAGTATAAGGAACCAATTTGGCATGGGAATTGAGGACTATAAGGTTCTTTTGTGAGCTCATTTTGATTCATGCTAGAAAATATACACAAGGGTTTGCTGGTTGGACTGAGGTCTTGGCTTTGTGAGGAAGAAACCCCTCACAAGGATCTTCAACTGCAAGATTGAAAGACATCCCAAGGTTGAATATTGATAGCTCCATTCATGAGCTATGCATTTGTACGATAACAATTGTTTCAAATTTTTGAGTCTCCTTTAGAGAAAAATTTGTAGTATATCGATATATCTTGTTGGAGTCAAATCTAGGATTATGCAGGGTTTATACAAAAGAATTTTTCAGATTTTATTTTTGCAGATTTTGGGTTATAAATATATTCAGGTTTAGTCTTTTAGGAGTTGTGGCTTTGAGGAAGAAATTGTGATACTCTAGCCATGACATAAAGTAGAGAAAGCTAATTCGACTGATATCATTATTTGTCATCCATATTATCTAAGTAAGTTGATTTACCATATGGTTTGCTAATCTGGCGTAATTTGGCGTTGCATGAAGCTTCATTATGGTTCAGATGGCTTAGTTCTTGCAGGATCTTCATATTCATCCTTCTGCAACTTCATTTATACCAACTGTTGCTTTTAAAATATCGCCACCTCCATTGAGAAAGTGGATGCACCTTTTATTGGATATGTAGGTGCTTGCATGGAAGTCAGACGAGTCTGAAAACAAACAAAAATCAGGACATATCATTTTCAGGCTTTGAATATTTTTCTCGGCCTATCAAATGAACATTTCAGAGGCATTGTCTTATTCGTAGCCCTCATGAGCTGAGTCGTGACTAATCAAGAGACTGACATGGAAATTGAAGAAGGGGTCAAAGCTACCATATTGCGTCCTATGTGCCTATATACTTCATAAGAGTTGGCCGCCACCTTTATCATATTTATGTCTGCTCAGGGATCGTAGACTTGCATCAAGCGCAACTATTTGAAATTATATCGAGCCATTGCAAGGAGCCAAACATTGTCGCCTCTCATATTGGAGGTCGTGGGTTTTGGAATAATGCTCTTCTCTTGAGCAACAAATTAATTGAAGATGTGGACTTACATGCTTTGTCATCCTTATATGTTTGGTAAGTTTTGTGGAAGCAACTGAAGATAACCTTGTAGTTGGATTTATGAGGTGCTCCAAGAATCAAACCACAACAATCAATTGTATCTTGGAATCATTGAATGTTAGGAATAACAAAACATTTCGAGACACAAGTGTTGAATGCTCCTTCTTGACCTACACAAAGTGGTATGTTTTTTATTGTGGTATACATTGAAATTGAAGATGTTTTTTATCAACTTTCATGAAATCAAGTTCTTTTGGCTGCCATTGTAAATTATGAGGAAAAATCCTCCTAATTGTTGATAAAATAGTCAATGGCCTTGAGGATGAGCCAAGAACTAGATGTGTTGAGATTGATTATTTGAATCTTGAAATATCCAAGTTGTGAATTTTACTCAATAAGTAGTCTAGTTGCCCTATTTGATTTTAGGACATGACATTCATCAATAGAATTTCCAGGGTGCCTGTGATGAGTACAATGCTTTCTTCCATTCCTTGATAAAGCAGCTAAATCCTTGTTGGATTTGGTTGATGAGCATGTGGTGTGAGGGAATCTGGGAGGAGCAAAAGATGAGCAATCTTATCTTTTCAAAGAAAAGATTAATTGGGCTTCATCTATCCATTTTGTTGTTTAGTTTCCAACTTTAAAGCGTTTTAGAAAACATGCTATAAAAAAGTGATGTTAAAAGATTTTCAATTCCTTTTGAAGATGAAAAGACTACCATAAGACAAATTTGACCTGAAGCATATTATCAATAGCATTAACCTCTTACTTGACAAAGAGGTGATGTTCAGCTAAGATGGAGCTAGTGTGCCAAAGCCCTTTATTGCACCCAAGGGGGTTGAATGGTGTTCCGATGGGTGCTTTAAAATGTGTCCAATTATCAATTTTTTTGTTGACATGAGACTGCTGCTAGGTAGGGGCATGATTGTCGATAAGGACCTTAGCTATCCTGATTTCTTGTGCTCATGTGAAATTTGATTGTCTTGAAATATGCCTCCAAATTGCAAATCCAAGAATGCAATTTGTTTGTGTCAGTTGTTCCATTGAATTGAGAAATGGATATCTTCATTCCAACTAATTCCAACTAAAAGTAGGTTGGGTAATCTGGCCAGTTGGGTGAATTGTACTTATGTTTTTCTGTTACCCCAAGAGTTGTTTTGAAATGCTTGTCATTTGTTTCATAAGTTGGAGTTGAAAGTCATTTGTTGTTGGCATTGGCCATGGAGCTCCCAGGCAAGCAGTTGGACCAAGGCATGGTTCTTTGTAGTGCTTGTGGGCAGTGGGACTATTGAACCATCAATGGTATCTACTGAGGTGATTTTATTTCTAAATCCTTGTTTGCATAAAAGAAGCCTATTTTTATAGACTAAAAGTATTACAAGACATTTAATGTTTCAAGTTTCAACTCCTAATTTCTAACTATCCTCCTCTCTTTTAATTTATTTTTATCTACTTTAAACTTATAGTTATGGACCTTGCTGCCAGTTAATCTACTTATGATACATAGGGCTCTGATTGGAGTGTGGAATAAAATAAAATATACCACAAAGAGAGATCTCATCATTGCTTTATACAGTCCAGCATACAAAAGATGTCATGTTGCTCATGTTCGTTATGGAATGTGCAGCAATTGTTAGTATGATACACCCAAATCTGTCTCTTATAAAAGCCTTTTAGGAGAAAAGAATTTTGTCCAGATTCTGACATTTTAGCCTTTCCTTTAATACAATAAGAATCTTTCTGTTGGAATAAGATGGATGTTTTGCAGCATAACAAAAACATGGGCCAGTAAAACAAACTGTTAAGGTGAAAGACTTGACTTGGGATCAAGCATATATTTTGATATCAGATAACACCCAAACTATGAAAAATTTGCAAAATGAGGGTAATACTGTATTGAATGCATTTTCCAACTGTAACAAAGCAAAAGGATTGGGCTACAGGGGCCAAAGTCAAGGTGCTCAAATGGAGCTAAAAATGATTTGGAACATACCTCATGCAATCTTGACTATTGAGCAAATATATACAACGTAGAAGCCCTAAATGTGATTGTCTGTGAAGACTATTAGGTCAGGTAAAAGAGTCAGTAGAATATGAACTGTTAAGTAGATTCTCACATCAACAAGGATATTATGTTTTCAAAGTGGTAAAAATGAACTCAAAATACAATTTCTGTTGCTGAGATGTAGTGGGATGTCCCATAGAACATTTTGCCAAAAGGATCAAACCTGAGAATGTCTCTAGAGGCACATATTGGCATCTATTTGAAAGGCATACTTGAACCTAATAGCTTCTCCAAAGTCTTGAGGTGAAAAGTGGCTAATTGTCTACCTAAATAAAAATGTCACATTTTCTTAAACAAAAAAATGTAGTTCTGTATATGAAGGAGAAGGATTTTAAAGCGAAGCTTTGAAATTTGCATATTGATTGGAAAACATGTAACAACCAGCATCTAGAAATCTACTTTAATCCAGTTATTTGTTGAGCTCTAAGCATCAAAGTGTTTCTATGAATCGTGATTCTTAAAGAAGAAAGATATTTGCAACACTCTAGATATATAATCCTTTGCTAGATGTTACCAAGAAGCTCAATAATAGCAGTTTGGAGTGATATTTTAAGCTTATATTGTTTAATTTTAGCTTGGCTTCTCTCTTTGTGCAGTTTCTGACAGATTTTAATCTCATTTTCTAACTTAGTATGCTTCTTTTGGCACAGAACTGTTATGTTGAAGATGAGAATAACCTACTCTCAGTTCTTGATGACGTGGAGAAGGCTTCTGCACATGTACCCACTCTTCTTGCATCTTTGGAGAGTTTTTTGATTGAGCTAACAAAAGTACAAAACAAAGATGCTCAAAATCGTATTTATCAACTTCTTGAGCGGCTCTTATTACATTGTCCAAGGTACTTAGCTCTATTTTTTTCTGCTCTTCCACACATGGACATGCGAAAGAAAAGTTTATCATTATTTGAATTGCAATTTTCTGTGTGACTTACTTTCGTACCTAATTATGACACATACCTAATGCATTCAGAGATCAAGTATGTTACACTTGCATGAGTCAACTAAGACTTGAAACGAATTAAAATTTTGATTGTGAAGTTTTGTACCTGAATGAGAAAAAACATATCCTAGGTATGATTTGCAATCTTCTTGAGCTCTACAAGTCTCAACTTTAAAACAGTGTAATCCATTGTAAACTTTTCCAATTATGAATAGAATGCTATATTACATAGCATTTTCAATACATATGAAAGCATCTGCATTGCTGTTATACACATATATACACACTCAATATCAAAAAGTATATATTTATATTAGTCGCCGCAGGTATTAATTTGAAGGTAATTGAGGAAATATACCTATGGCTACTAAAACATTGTGTACTTATACCACTTACATATACTTGATATTTTTGTTCATTATTCTATCATGTGTTTTTATTTTTCTCTCTTGCACTTTGCATTCATCTCCCACCACACTTTCCTTACATTCTCCCTGTTGTACTCTCCTCATTCAATACATTCCAATTTGCACCACTTGAACACCTCCTATGTTAGGAATCCTTTCTTTCTGGAACATTCAACTGTGGCACTGCAAATTATGTGAAGTGATACACCTAACTCACATCTTGTGTAACACTTACATGATAAAACACTAATAATGCACACCATGATTTAAGTTGCATGTATACTTTAAATCAAGCATCTGCTAGCACCATAGTCTCTAACTAATTCATTCTTCAATTCACTCCTTGAATGTGAATTCTTTTATGGTCAAATTGAACAAATTGATGTGAACCAAAATATAGCCCGCTGAGAGCAAGCAATGTGGTAGAAGTTTAGAACAGTATCTGTGACTTGTTCTTGGTCCATCATAAATGAGCTATGCTTCATTTTGTCATTGGCTTTTTTGTCATATAGGCATATGATTGTCTGCAAAATAGATTGCAAGCCCTGCGAGTACTCGCCAAGTTGTTGATTACTTGTGGGTTTCTAAACTGCATGAGTAAACACAGGTTTAACCCATGAGTCTCTGCAGACGAGTTACAGATGAGTTGTAGACAAAAACTTGGCAGGTTTTGTAATGTCCCTTCTCAAAACAAAAATACTATTTTATTATTTTTGAGTCTTGGCACCCAAAAGAAGGGAAAATAATATTTAATTTTTGAATATTTGTGCCAAAAATATCTTATATATTTTATATGGGCTGGGGCGGTCCCTTTTTGGAGGAATAAGGTGAAAAAAATAATAAAATTCCAAAGTCAAGTGGGCACCCAAAGTAGGGAAAAATAAATTAAAACAATTTTAATTTACAAGTTTTGGCGCCCAAAGCTGGGTCGGCCAGTTTGGGAGGCATAAGGAGAATTGTTATATATACAAGGTCACTTGGAAGGCATTTTTCATCATGGACTAATTCATCTTTGCTATTCTAATCTGCACTTTAGCGAATTCTTTAAGGACAAAAACCCTTAGGAATTGAGGAGAAGTTGGACGAAACCCTAGCTTCTTCAATGGAGGATTTCATGACGGAGGTTCACATGGGCTTCAATGGTGATTCTTGCTAGGATCACATTCAGATTTCTGCATCAACATTTAGGCATCTAGTTGGTGGGGCGAATTGGGCAAGTTGGAGGATATTCTTCAGATTTCAAGGGTTGCAAACCCTATCAGCAGACCAGTAGGCCAGCACACCCCTTTGTTAGGGTTTTAGAGTTGTTTTCATCAAATAGTTGCATTTTGTTGGCATTGGTGTGAGCTGGAGCAATTTCGCCCAACTAGGGTTAGACTAGGAGGTCATATCATTGCATAAATTGGAGTTACTTCATATCAGCAGACTTCTATAAGGTTCTGGGCATGTTTGGAGCCCATTGATTATGTAATTGCATCCTTAGTTCGATCTGATCTGTAGCAGCAGACTGGACATTTGAATATCAGAAATTTTGGCATATGTTGGTGGATGTTTGGGTACTCTATTGTGTTGTTTTCATGCTTGTTCATGATCAAACAAAATTGCTATAAATTTTGATGTTATTGAGATGAATAAATGTTGCTGCTAATCCATATATGAACTTAGAAATTCACATCAGCAAACTAGGGTTTAAGCAGAAGTATAAAATCAGAAAATTAGGGCATCATTTTATGTTACAAAAATCAGAAAAATTGCATATATATTGGTTGGGATATTTCAGGTTTCACATGATTCCGAGGTAAAAAATCACAATGCAGGATTGAAACGTGTCAATGCAAGTTAAAATGTGCCAAGGCAGGTCAAAATGTGTATTTCACAAGGATTTTTTTCTATAAAAGTTTAAAACCCTACATTTGCCCCTCCAACAAACCTTAGTTTTTTCCAAGTTGAAAGTTTTGGGCTTGCCGAGTACTCTCCAAGTTCAAGTCTGCAAGATGTCCACACCCTGCAAGTCTTCTCCTTTGCCTTTGTTCACATCATAAGGTGAACTCACATCCACATTCTATGCAATTTTATTACAATGTGTGGTTCCTAAAAACATCTTAGAGACTCAAAAGCTTTAAGAACAACAACTATGTACAAGAGGAAATCAAACACAAAGAAGACGAATAATGGGAATTAAACATCAACATTACTAGAATTGTCTTATAATCTAGAATAAGTGAGATTTTTTGTCCCACATTGTTCCAAATCAAGAGGTGCCCCAAATTTGAATTTGGATGAATAGGTGACAACAGTATGAATCTAGACAAATTTCATGCCTTTGATGACATGAGACTGTTCCTATAATGAATGAACCTGTGTAAGTGCTTCAATTTCTCTCTGCAGCTAAAGAATAATAGGCAAAGGAAAGAACAAATTTCCAGCTTCTGCAACTTGAGAATTGCAACCATAATAAATCTTATATTAGATTACCCTAGTCAAGCCCCAATCGCCAAGTGTTTGGACCTTTTAAAAATGAGCCATTTTGAGTAGAAGCGAGGCAACATGATTGTAAATCTCCCTCCCTTGTTTGGTAGGGTATGGTTTGGAAAATGTATCGTAGCATCCAATGGCCCCTCTTCATCTATTTTTGGGAGGAAACCTTTTTCCCCCAAAATTGACTCAAGTAAATGATATCATAATTCTTAGGGTTCAAAATAGAGGCTTAGGCTTGCAAGTTAGTATTATGCTCACCCCATTTGTGAACAAGTATATTCTCAACATCTGAAGGTATTTCTCTTCAACATCTTGTTGAACTCTAGATCTTTTTGTTGCTAAATAGTTTTTTTTTCTTTAACTGACAGGTACCAACAAAAATAATGATTCACTTGTTCCAATCATGGCAACTTAATTAACTGATGCAATCAAGGATAGAGCCAAATTAACAGCAGCCTTGTCCTTGCAGCCAGAACTCGGTTTTAATACTCGTATTCTTAATGCACAATGGAGATCTATTGTTTTAATTCAGATTCCAAAAATCCCTCTCTTTTAGCTTTCAATGGATTTTATAGCAGTAATTAGAAAACCAATGACTTGATTGATTTTCCTCGATTCCTAAATTCTCCATTTCTACGCATTCTGTTGTCCCTTTATGTGAATGCTTTAAAAATAAATGAATAAAAATTGTTGCCTTATGGATCTGATTTCTCTATGCCCAAGATGCACTTGCATCAGTCACCCTGGGTAATAGAAAACATTAGTCCCTCCTGAATCAAGGTTAAATCTCACAAGGTATAGCCATAACAACCAACCTTAGCAGAATTCAACTACGTTGAGTCCTCTATAGGATTGATTCTCCACTTGAGAAATACTTCCTATGCTCCTCTTCCTAGGCTCTTCTATCTACTTGAGTCCAGAATCTTCTGTTTCCTCCTTCTCAAGTATCTGTTGTTTCTAATCAGCAATCAAAAAATCTTAGCTTTTTTATCCTCTTTGTCTTGCATGCCATGAAATGCATATCTTTTTACCACTTTTAATATGGGTGAAATGTACGTAACTTTAGGCAACTTTATTTCTTATGACTACTTGAGAACCTTCTCAAAACTTTGTATGGTCCAATCCTTTTCCACTAAATCTCCTTGAAACTCAATTTCTCGTCTCCTCTAATGTATGTGCTTCTTGTATGGCCCAATCCTTAGCCACTTTTGCACTTGCATCCAGACTTCACTTATATATTTAGCAAAGTCTTCCCCCTTTGTACTCTTTCTAGTCAATTTTTTGATGTCTTTCAACTCTGTGACACCTCTTGAACTGTATCCACACATGGTCTAAAATGGGATCTTTACAACACTCTTGTTTACTAAGTTGTTATTAGTAAACTTTTCTTGTGCTAAAATCATTCGTTTGGCCTGTGCAGTAAAGATAGCAGTCATAAGGTTGTCGAAGCTGTGTTGCTTAATCTCAAATCATCTGACATTTCCTTGGTGAAAATGGCTGCACAACAGGCTGTCAGATTTTTCTACCACTGTCCTGGTACTGAGTAATACTTAATAGTCATGTTCTGGAATTCAATCTTGCTTTCATGAAGTGGTTTTTTAAGAAGAGCTTTGAAAACTGACATGATGTTTTGGTTTCATGCAGAGCTACAAGAAACATTGCTTGTAGAATTGTTTTTGACAAGAGGTGATGTGGGGGAGAACCTGAAACAATTGCTTTGTGATCTCCTCTTATTTACCAATTGACCTGTGGATAACAAGCCAGGATTGCAATGTTACCTGGTACTGAGTAATACTTAATTTCGGGAATTCAATCTTGCTTTCATGAAGTGATTTTTTAAAGAGGTCTTTTAAAACTGACATGATGTTTTGGTTTCATGCAGAGCTACAAGAAACATTCATTGCTTGTAGAACTGTTTTTGACCAGGGCTGATGTGGAGGAGGACCTAAAACAATTGCCTTGTGATCTCCTCTTAGTTACCAATTGACATGTGGATAACAAGCCAAGATTGCAATGTTACCAGGTACTAAGCAATACTCGATAATCATGTTCTGGAATTTAAGCTTGCTTTCATGAATTAGTTTTCTAAAAAGGGCTTTTAAAACTGACTGATGATGTTTTTGTTTCATGTAGAGCTACTAGAAACATTGCTTGTAGAATTGTTTTTGACAAGAGTCAATGTGGAGGAGGACCTAAAACAGTTGCTCTGTGATCTCCTCTTACTTAACAATTGACATGTGGATAACAAGCCAGGATTGCAATGTTACAAAGAGCAGCTACTTCACTTAAATATAAAAAATGTTATGATGAGATATTGCATCTGTCATGTGGATTGACTAGTTTGCAATATGTTCAGTTATCACACACAAAAAATGAAAAAAATGGAATAAGAATCTATTAAAACCTTGACAGCTACATACATATTATTAAATCAGCAGGAATGAGAATACATATACATTCGGAGAACTTTGTAATTATCCTTAGCCTTGAGCTACCCAAGGGGTTCTTATGCTTACATGCAGTGCCAGCCTGAATTATATTTACTGGTCTTTCAGCGGTGATCAATGAGGATGCTAGCTCTTCTGATCGTATCTCTAATGCAGAGCAGAGCTTTGTTCTCCATTAGCCCCTTTCTCCGGACTCTGTTGGAGGCACATTCTGATAAGGGAACTTCATATCACTGGATTGACTTGTCCAATGGGTTTTGTATATCTGTCTTGTGTAGGATTTATGCATTTAGGTCTAGTCATCTAAGCCTCGTACATGATCTGGTTGCTTTCTGGATTTGATTTTAGAGTTCTTTTTCATTGTTGTTTTTCATTCCTTTTTAATCCCATTCTAATTTCTTTTGATATTTCTATTGTCAACTTGCACCTAGCCACAGTATTCCCATTGTTTCTCTTACCACAATGTGTAGAGATTTAGTATGTATATACTATACATGCAAAAGAAGTTACAGGAAAAACAATGTACATCTGGAATTATAGCCGGGAGCTCATGTATAGAGACAGTAGTATACTTGATGAATGCATGTTCCAATAAGGCATTTTGCAATGTACAAAAGTATTTTGGACCGAGGATTATTGAGTTTTATCACCCATAGAGAGAACTAAGCAGCCATTGAGAAATGGTATTGTTTGTGCAAGATCAATGTAACTATATTTTGAGTTCCTTCATTTCAGTTGTTCTATAGATATTTATCATTTAGAGAGAAAATGTTCCTACTTATTTTCTATTTGTCAACCCTGTGTGTTCTAGTCAGGTATATGGGAACAGTCCACAAGTATATTGAATTATTAAAAAGGTGTAGTTTAAGTAGCTTATAATCTATTTAATCTGTATGAAAGATAAGAGGCTGCGATGTCAATTAACAATAATTTAAACTTATCTGTTAACAAATCTTATCAATCTTAACCTGTTTGCCTGATTTTGTGTGGTTAGAACGTATGGTTGATAAAAATAGGAGCATTATGAAATGATGCCAAATATTTTTTAAGTTAATTTTTTTAACCATGATGATGAATGAAGTGTCTCACTTCAAAATATTGATAAAAAATACTCCGATACTGAAAATTCAGAAGAGCTTTAGCAAATATAGTTTATAGTTTATTATCTTTGGGTAGCTTATAAACACTATTAACATGTGACTTGGTTTTATTGAATGGTCTTTCATGGCCCAAATTGGTCTCTAGGTTTCTATTGGTTTGTGGTTTATTTGTTTGTGAGATAGTTTCTTCGTGTTTTTTGTTTATTATCTTTGGGTAGCTTATAAACATTACTAACATGTGACTTGGTTTTATTGAATGGCCTTTCATAACCCAAATTGGTCTCTAGGATTATATTGGAATGTGGTTCGTTTGTTTATGAGATAGTTTCTTTGTGTTTTTTGTTTATTATCTTTGGGTAGCTTATATACACTACTAACATGTGACTTGGTTTTATTGAATGGCCTTTGACAGTCCAAAATTGTCTCCAAGATACTATCAGAATGTGGTTTATTTGTTGAGGAGAGTTTTTGTGTTAAGTTTGTTTTTGTAATGGTGAAGATTGCATACCTTGCATTTTTTTCCTTTCTTTTGGGCTAGTTTAGATAGAGTCATTCTCATTGTAATTTGTTGCATTTTAATTTCTCTTTCAAAAAAGCACAAAATGGAACAATATGCAAGAACAAACCACTCTTCAATTTGTAAGAGGAAACTCTCTAGAAAACTAAGCTATCTCTAGACTTTACATTGAACAAAATGAACAATTATTAATACTATACAACATTCTTTGAGGGTTTTGCAAAACTAAAACAGCTCCAATGAAATCCTACCTCAAGAACTTGAGGACTAGTAGGACCCATAAAAGAAGTTGCAGCTAGACAAGAATCTTACATAAACTTCCAATCAAACACCCCACAACTAGAGATTGTAGGATCATTGCAAGGGAATATCACATCTTTATAGCACAAAGGTGAGTAGGGAGCTTGAAAATAAGTGACTCCCAAAATAACATGAGTGCTAGACATATTAGCATCACATGTCAAACCCCCACCATCAACACCCAAGGTCGCCAAACTAGGCAAAACACCAAAACTCCTAGCTAACAAAAGGTGGAATTCACGTTTTAAGCCCCTATAGCAACCACCACAAGAAAAAAAATCCATTCTCACCCACAACCAAACCAAGAATCTCAATAGCAAGCTTAAACAACCTAGAGGAACTCTCATCCACACTTATTGAGGAAGCTTGGGCCTCAGAAGGCATCCCAATTTATTTTGACAAGTCTCATACCATATGTTAATGAGTTGCTCCTATATTCATCATCCCATGGTTCAATTCACTCATACTTAAACTCTCCATATCAGAACTATCCCCATCTCCCACTTATGTAAGGACTTCCAAGCCCTCAATCGCAAACTCTAACAACGCAAAATGACTCAAAAATTGTTTGCAATGACACCAAAAATCTGCAAGAAGTAACTTTTATTTCTTATTCTAAACTCCTCAAATTTCATGGAATACAAGGTATATATGAAATGAAATAGTTTTACAGCCGTATGAGCTGATGGAGAACATCACAAATCTAATTACAATCTGATATAGGTCTGTTACAAACAGAAAAAATCAATCACAAATTGATCTCCATCAATCTATCCTTTTCCTATAGCTTCTAGCTCCTTCAACCTACAATCTTTAATGGAAGTCATTGTTGCAATAAACTTGCAACCTTTAAGACTATTTGCTACTGTCCAAACACTATCAAACCTACAAAAACATGGAGTCTTGGTCTCCTTCACCATGAGCTACACCCCTCCAAATTTGAAACAAACAACCACATAACAAATTGAAATGGATTAAAAAACATGGAAGCTCACAAGCTCCCTTCACTCGTGGGCTTTCTATATGCAAAAATTTGCAAGTATTGGAGTCTTCAAATCAATATCCATTCTAATAGCATCTAGCTATGCCAACTTCAACTCCTCCAAAGCCATCTTCTCCAAATGTCAAGGCCACAATATATAGAGGTTTGAGGGGGGAAATACCACTCTGGTATCCCAAAACAACATGCCAAAACCTTCTTGGAAAACCCACACCCCACCTTGAGGATAAATCATAAAATATTGAATAATATTTAATTTTCATAGGATCCTCACATGGGTGCATATATTAATTAAAATTGTAATAAATAAAAGGTGCAACAATAATTAATCCTATAATATTATGAATATTAATATGATAACATTTATAACATTGATAAAATGTAATAAATAAATGCATTGAACATTTGAATTATGAATGCAATTAAAATCAAATAACACATCTGTAATTTTCCTGGAAAGTTGTTATTCAACACATAGAGGAAGTGTTGCAAGTCTAGGTTTTTCGCGACATAAACACCCCAAGAGGAAACTAGTTCTTATGTAGAATCCAACCTACATGACATAAACACAGCCTTGGCTAGGACACTCCCAGTAGTACATTGTACCTTGAGTTCGACACACACTCTATGCCCCTTCTCCAAATGTTTTAATGCTATTCAAGACCCAAACCTCCACTCTTGTGTGTCCTTTGAATTCTTGTGTTGCTCCCTCTTTTTTTCTACAATGACCATTTAAGTTTAACTTCATCTATAATTCTATTCCTCAAAGTTCTAGATCTTTTTTCAATTATTAACTCAAGTTCAATTATAAATTCACAAGTAGGCTCAATAAAGATAACTTTTTCCAATCAATAACATGATTTGCACTATAAACATATTTCTTAAGTAAGCTTACATAAAACACATAATGAATTTGTATTTGAGGTGGCAAAGCTAGTCTATAGGAAACACCACCTATCCTTTCTAAAATTTCAAAAGGTCCACAAAAGCGAGGAGCTATTTTAGAGTATTTACCAAGTTTTAATGAACTTTTGGGTTTGACTCTAAGAAAGACTTGACCACCAACATCAAAATATCTAATAGATCCTTTGGAAGCAACTCAACTTTTGTATCGATCTTGGGTAGCTTTCATGTTTTGTTTGGCCTTATTAATAACAACATCCATTTCTAATAGATTTTTGTTTTCATACCAAATCTTATGGACAAGGTTTGACCAAGAGATATGTGTATTATAATCTCGACTATACATAGCTTCAAAAGGTGACATATTAATGGTTGAATGATATATCCTTGATTATAGGTAAACTCAACTAAATGTAAGTAGTCTTCCCATGACTTAGGTTTATCGATGGTATACATATGTAACATATCTTCTAAAATCCTATTAATTTGTTCAGTTTGTCCATCAAACTCCGGATGATATGTAGTACTAAAGCTTAAATTGGTACCAAGTTTAGAAAAAAGAGATTTCAAAAAAGATGATATAAATCTAGGGTCTTGAACAGAAACAATGTTCTTTGAAGGACCATGTAATCTACTAATCTCTTTGACAAAAATGTGGTCAATGTCAAAAGTAGAAGATTTTATCTTGACGGGTAGGAAATGTATCATTTTGCTTAATCAATCTACTACTGCAAAGATAGAATCATGACCCTGTCGCATTTGAGGCAATCCAGTGATAAAATCCATACTAATTGACTCCCATTTCTAATTTGGGATTGATAAGGGTAGTAAGAGATCGAGAGGTTTACATTATTCTGCTTTTACCCTTTGACAAGTTAAACATTGTTGGACATAGGTATGGATTTTAGTCTTCATTTGAGGCCAAAAGTAGTTTCTCTTGATTGAGAGATAGGTTTTTTGGAAACCAAGGTGTCCTATTATAGGTATATCATGAGAATCTTTCAATATTTGTGATTTAAGGTTGGGTATATTGGGAATACATAATCTACCTTTTTAATAAAGGAGACCATTGCTACTTAGCAAAGAATGTTCTAATCAATCTTTCAAATGAACATTAGAGGACTGGTTTTGCAGACCTTCATAAATTGGTTGAAAATAGTCATTGATAGGTAACTTGGATTTTATATCTTGTTCAAATTGGCTTCACTCTAAGGTCAAGACATTAACACAACTGTTTTCAACTTAAAGCATATGCCACTATGTTTTCTTTTCTAGAAACATATTGGATGGTGAAATCATAATCAGTTAAGTGTTCCATCCATCTTCTTTGTCTCATGTTAAGTTGAGGTTGAGTAAAGATGTGTTGTAGACTACGATGGTCAATTTTTAACATGAACTTATTCCCTAATAAATAATGGCACCAAATTTTTAAAGAAAGTACAATGCCTAATATTGAAGATCGTGGATAGGATAATTTCTTTTAGTCGGTAACAATTTTCTTTATTCATAAAATACTACATGGTTATCCTGCATTAGCACACCATCAAAATTTGTACCACATGCATTGGTAATCACAACAAAGGGTTTACTAAAATTTGGAATACAAAGAATAGGTGCAGATGTTAATAAAAAATTTAATGTGTTGAAAGCCTTATCATATTTAGAGGTCCAACTATAATTTTGTTCTTTCTTAGTTAGATCGGTCAAAGGTGTAGCAATTTTAGAATAGTTCCTAATAAAATGACGATAAAACCGAGATAATCCTAAAAAACTTTTGACTTCGTGAGCATCCTTTGGAATAGGCCAATCTTATATTGCCTTAATTTTAGCAAGGTTAGGTGAAATACCCTTTTCGGAAACCACATGGCCTAAGTAAGATACTTTTAATTTGAAGAATTCACATTTGCTAAGTTTGACATATAACTTATGTTTTCACAAGGTTTACAGTACCATTCTGAGATGTTCATGCTCTTCCTCATTCTTTGAGTATATTAAGATATCATCTAAAAAAATTCACAAATACATCTAGAAATGGTCGAAAGACATCATGCATCAAGGTCATAAAGATTGCAGGTGTGTTGGTTAATCCAAAAAGGCATTACTGCAAATTCATAATGGCCATATCATGTTCGAAATGCAGTTTTAGAAATGTCAAATTTTTTAATGTGGATTTGATGGTATCCTAATCGTAGATCTATTTTGGAAAAACATTTGGCACCATGTAACTAATTTAGGAGGTCATTGATTCGCGGTAAGGGGTATTTATTTTTTATGGTTAATTTATTAAGTTGTCTATAATATATGCATAACCTCATGGTTCCATCTTTCTTTTTAACAAATAACACTGGTGCACCCCAAGGACAAACACATGGTCTTATCTTACCTTAAGTAATTGTGTTAATTGAATTTTTAGTTCAGTTAATTCAAGGATCAATTGATGATAAGGGGCTTTCGAAACATGTTCTACCTTGGGAACTAGATCAATTTCATGTTCTGTAGATCATTCAGGAGGTAAACTATTTAATTCTTCAGAAAATACATATTTGAATTCTTGTACCATATGTTTCATATTAATGTCTATTTTAAATTTATCACTTGTTTGAAAAAGCATAGAACAAAATATTTTATCATTTTTTCTTGCACTACTTTTGACTTGCACGGCTAAAATAGTTTTAATGTGAAGAGGTCTTTTCTCCCCTTATAAAATGTGACATGTCCCCAAGTTAGGGTTTAGGATAACTTGTATGTTCTCATAACCTAGGAAAGTGTTATTTTTCTCTAGCCAACTCATACCTAGAATAGCATCATATGTACCAAGATTCAATATGTGAAATTGATCATGTGTTACAAAGTTATCTAATTCGAATTTTAGTTTTTCAATAATTGCACCAATTTGTCTAGCTACTCTACCATCTGACATTTTAACAGCTAAAGGTTCTATTGATTTAGATGTAATCTTTAGTTATGCTACAACCCTAGGAGAAATAAAGTTATGACTACTCCTTAAATCAACAAGAAAAACAATGGGGTGACCATTTATAGAACCCTTAATTTCATGTTGGAAGGAGTAGAAGCCTTATTATCTATGTTTTGATGTTGTTGGGGTTTTCACATATGATCATCTCTACAATGGTTCTTACCACATTTATCATAGTAAAGATTTAATCGAGGACAATATCATTGCAAATGATTCTCGCCATAGGTCCATTGGATTCCTGATGGTATATGTTTGATTTTGTTAGAGTGGAACATATTGGTGGATCGACAATGAATTGTACTCTGATTTGAATAGTTTCTTCCTTGCTTGAAAGTTTTCTTGTATGATTCCTCTCTTTCTTTTGCGATATTCATTTTTTTGTCTTGCAATTCGATGATAAGTTTTGAATTTTTTGGTGATTTGTGCAACTTCATCCACTGAAACTGGTTTGCCACACCATACTTGAGCTTGGTATTCATACCTTAAACCACTGATGAATCTAACAACACAATCATGTCCTTCAATGAACAACATAAACCTATTAAGTCTTTCAAAGTTTTGTTTGTATTCATTCATGGTTTGAAGTTTTTGTTTCAATTCAAAGAATTCTTTCTTTTTTTGTAGAAAGTATTCAAAAAGGTATTTCTATTGGAATAATTGTTTAAATTGTGTCCATTTTGTTTTGACAGCTCAAAGTTTTAAAGATTAGGCAATGTTTTCCCACCAATTTAATGCACTACTTTAATTGATAGGTGGTGATTCTTGTCCTAGCATAACTACTTGTGTTTTGCAGGTCAAAATATCTCTCTAGATTGGTCAACCATTGCTCTACTTCCTCTCCTATACCAATATCATCACTGTTTCGAGAAGCTTCATCTTATGAGCAAAATTATCTAATTCTTAATGTGTTTGTTTACTTAACGTCTCCCCTGAGGATTGCAATTCAGAAGTGTCAAAATTGCTTGATTTGAAAGTTTCACTCTCTTTGGATGATTCTTGTAGTCGTTTATTTTTTATCTACATATTTCCTTTCTTTGGTTTTGATGTCGAGTTGACTGAGAAATTCTCTTTTTGAGATTTCTATTTCGTTTTGGATTCCTGCCTAAACTGTTGGACTTAGGCAGCTAGTTTGGCAACTTCCTGCATTAATGCTTGGTTGGTTTTCTCTAAAACCTCATAGGCCTTTTGGTCACTTTTGCACATCATTGTGATAGTTCAATCTATTTATGTGAAAGAATTAAATCAATATTGGTTGTTTTGAAAGTTACTCTTCACAATTAAGAAAATAAATTTAAAGGGCAATACTTATTAAAATAGATCCTAACAATTTGTTGTACTAGGATGTGTTTGGAATTAACTAAGTTCTTATAATTTGAGTTTGACAATTTACTATTGTATACCATCTCATTAATTGTTATTCATCTTCGTTGAATGTTTAATTCTTCTAACTTTAATTACATAAGTATATCAACTTCTATGCATCCCTTTCATACGAATCTTTATCCTTAATTATACCTTAGGGGTAGTAATAGAAGATATACAAGTTTACTTATGTTGATACTATTTCATACTCATGACAACTACTGCCACTAACAACAAAGGTTATTTGTAGGAAAGATTGTTTGCTACAATGTCAATAAGGTTAACTAAGATTTTGCTTGGAAATAATCTTTTAAGGCATAAGATATATGCCTTGAGATAATTCAATAATGTATTGCTCTTAGGAAGAGAATTTCAGTTGAAATGGAATGAATTATCTTTTTACTAGTTAGATGTTTTAATACAAGGTGCATAGACTCAATTTAAAATAGTATGAACTTGGTATCAATTTTCCCAATATTATGAATTTAGGTTGTTCTATAGTTTGAAAAGGTCTAAATCTAAAAATCTATCGATTTCTTTAATGGTACTGGATTCAATAGAATTGGTCCAAGATATGCAAAACATTTAGATTTTGAAAAATAATATATTTGTACATTGATTTTGTAACTTAGAAATGATAATTTGATTTGACGGGCACATATGTTTATAATAGTTTTAAATGTTGTGTATAGATTTTATCACAATGGCTCAAGGACATGGATGTTTTGATGAGTTCTTGTGAACTTTCCACCAATTTTATTTGTAAAGGAGAATGGTCTAATCCATGTGATATATATATTAAGTAAGCTTACCATTTTGATGGGATGGTAAAATCCCTTTAATTAATTCAGCCTGACAGTTTTGATTCATTAATGATAGTTTTTTATTCATTCATGATTGTTTGAGGGGGCATGTTAATCCACGGAGTAAGCTAACTCCTAGACAAAATTAACATATGTATATAACATAGGATATGCCCCCCATATCGCATGGAGAAAAGAGTCACGACGGAAGAGGTGGGACTCGCGACCAAAAAGGTTGTTGGACGGAAGGAAAGACTTGACAGTCGAACGTCTCATCCTGTCTGTCGTTTGTTGTCCCGTATTTGGGAAATCATGTCAGCGCCGACGGGTTTTCAAAATAATTGTTCAGTGTGGATGGACAAAAAGCTAAAAATGTGGCATTCGAAACCGTTATTAGCAAATATCAAAAAGCCCAGACGAGGTCCCATTTTCTCCATTTTTGGATAGCGACATTTTGGTGGATAGCAAGGGCAAGAGTTGCAGGCATGCAGAGCTCCTTAAGGTATGTATATCCGCTCTATGTATGTTCCATTTTTTCATTCTTCCATGAACACTGAAGAAACGAACAGCCATTCGTTGCGGGGTTTTCGTTTTGTGATTTTTTGTTGAGGGTTTTTTAATTTCGTCTCCTCTCATCTGCTGGTTTTGAAAATTTTGGGTTGTCGAATGAAATAGATGACAACCCATCGTGGAAATATGAGTGAAATAACCGAATAAGGTTTACAAAGACCACAAAGCATTGTGAAAATCAAAATAAGTGAATAAGGTTTACAGAAACCACAAACTATTGTGAAAATCACATAAAGCCCAGCACATCGCCATTGTTCATATTCTTATTTTGAATTTTGCAGGGTTTTCGTTGGGAAACTATTTAGTTTAAATGCAAGTCTGATAATGTTTTTTTGTGTCGAGGGTTTTAAAAAAATTATTTTGTTTCCTCCCTGTATGCTGGTTTTTGAATTTTGCCATTTCCGAATGAGATAAGCAACAACCCATTGTAGAAATATGAGTGAAATTACTGAATAATGTTTATAGAAAGCAAAATTTGTGGGTTCTGCAATGAAATGCTATATTTTGAAAATCATGTAAAACCAGAATGTCGCCATTGTTCACATTGTTATTCGGAATGGATAAAAAAGCGCAAAACATGGCATTCGAAATCATAATTCATAAATAGAAAAAATCCCACATGATATCCCATTTTTGCCGCCATTTTATACACTGTTGTTTTGGAAAACACATTGCCTCCTAAAACTCAAACTATTGTAAAACCCTTTAGAAGTAACTACCCAATTGGTTACTCACCCCTGACCTCAGTTTGGTATGTTTTGTGATTGTGTGGAGAACCGTTTACGATTTTGATAGTAGGAATGTAATGAAATTGGAAAACAATAGGTATTATGAAACTTGCAAAGCACAGTGTGATAGATTGTTTGTTGTGTTGGAAAACACACTATCCTATGTTCGCCATAGTTCACATTGTTATTCAGAATGGAGAAAAAAGCAGAAAATGTGACATTCAAAATAATAATTTGCAAATAGCAAAAAGCCTAGATGACATCCCATCTTTGCGGCCATTTTATACACTGTCATTTTGGAAAACACAGTGTTTCGTAAAACTGTGAGTGTTGTAAGGGCCTTTAGAAGTAACAACCCAATTGGTTACTCACCCCTGAACTCAATTTGGTATGTTTTGTGATTGTGTGGAGAACCTTTTGGGATTTTGACAGTAGGAATGTAATGATACTCTTTACATTTCATTTGAGCCTATGGAGAAAGCAAACTCCCGGATAGAATTCACCAGTGTATATAACATATTATATATGCTATATCGCCCCCCATACTGAATGGACAAAAGAAAAGCGACGAAAAAGGTGGCTGGATGGAAGGAACCCGTGATGGAAAAGGTGGTCGGACAGAAGGAAAGACTTGATGGCTGGACGTCTCATCCCGTCTATCGTTTCCTGCCCCATCGTTGGGATAACATTTCAACATCGGCAAGTTTTCAAAATAATTGTTCGGTGTGGATGGACAAAAAGCCCAAAACATGTCATTGAAAACCATTATTTGCAAATAGAAAAATGAGGTGCCAAGAATGTAATTAAATTGGAAAACAGTAGGTATTATGATACTTGCAAGGCACGGTGTTGTTATAGATGGTTTGCAAGGTTGGAAAACACACTCCCTCATTTCAGTTAGTTCGTTATGAAGAGTTTTATTTCGTTACTCCAAGAATGTAATGCGGTCCACTTTCAAATTGTGGAACAACTCTTTGATACAATCCAAATGTCATTTTGGTTTCTCTATCTGATTGGAACAAATAAAATGCTTGCATTATTTGTAGTGTTGGAATACACACTGTCTCTTCTCACTTGCAAAGGGTTTTAGAACAGTATATGCATTGCTTGTTTCTTAACACCTAGGGTTTTCCAACATGCATTCTTACTAAACAGAAACAATGTCTTGAAGAGATTTTGTAATATAGACATTCTCAATGTATTCAAAAGCCCTTTCAAAATTTCTAAGGACTTTTAATTTGGGAAAAAATTGCATTTAAATTTCGCATGACTGAAGAAAATATTGCACAAAATAATTGCAATTTGGAAAACCCAATGTTGGGTTTCAGTTATTTGAATGTCCTTGTTTAGATGTAAAGGGTTATCTCATGGTGGGTTGTTGATTCTTAACACCCATAGTTTTGCAACATGCAATGTTACAAGACAGTACGAATGCCTTCCAAATCACACATTCGATTGTTGTGTTTAAATTTTGAGCCATTGAAAAAAAACATTGCACAAAATAATTCTAAATGGGAAACACAGTGTTGGGTTTAAGTTATTTCAATCTCCCTGTTTAAATGTAAAGGGTCGTCTCATGCTAGGTTGCTTGCTTCTTAACACCCATGGTTTTGCAACATGGAATGTTGCAAAACAGTATGAATGTCTTCCAAATCACACATTCCATTGTTGTGTTTAAATTTCAGTTGATTGAAAAAAACTACACAAAATAATTCTAAATGGGAAACGCAGTGTTGGGTTTCAGTTATTTGAATCTCCTTGTTTAAATGTAAATGGAAAGCTAAAGGTCTGAGTGCATGTGGACGACTTGGAGGAGAATACCAACCAAATCGAGGTGAGGGGTAATTATGTTGCAAGCAGAGGGTTTTACAAGATCTTTTAATTTGAAATTTGCGAAACACAATGTGGAGTATTTCAATTTCTTGAATGTCTTCCAAATCACACATCCATTGTTGTGTTTAAATTTCAGTCGATTGAAAAAAAAACTGCACAAAATAATTGTGAATGGGAAACACAGTGTTGGGTTTCAGTTATTTGAATCTCCTTGTTTAAATGTAAAGGGTTGTCTCATGTTGAGTTGCTTGCTTCTTAACACCCACGGTTTTGCAACATGGAATGTTACAAAATAGTATGAATGTCTTCAAAATCACACATTCCATTGTTGTGTTTAAATTTCGCACCATTGAAAAAAAAAGTGCGCAAAATAATTCTAAATGGGAAACACAGTGTTGGGTTTCAGTTATTTAAATCTCCCTGTTTAAATGTAAAAGGTCATCTCATGTTGGGTTGCTTGCTTCTTAACACCCACGGTTTTGCAAGATGGAATGTTACAAAACAGTATGAAATTCTTCCAAATCACACCTTCCATTTTTGTGTTTAAGTTTCAAGTATATAACAAATTGCATGCTTCATAACACACTACATTTTTCAACCTCCACCTCACAACATACCCAAGCCCTTTCTAGTTTTTAAACCAGTATATCTAGGTGTGCACATTGTGTAGTGCATGTTGGAAAACACCATGTGTTTTGAAGCCTACCTTTACTCCATTTTATTTTGCAACAATTCATGTTGGAAAACCCTTGGTGTTAAGAAAGAAGCAACCCAAATAGTGTTGTAAAACCTTCTGCAACACTATTGGATAGTACCTATCACCTCAATTTGGTCTATTTTCTCCTCCAGCTTTTCCACGTGCACTGAAACCTTCAGCTTTCCCTTTCAATGTGCAGATTGGAAACAAATAGTATTTTCACTTTTCTTTCTAGAAACAAAAAAGGCCCAATACCTACAACTGTCGTCGAGAAAACGTGTCAGCGCTGGCAGGTTTACAAAATATTTTTTTGGCATGGACAAAAAACCTAAAACGTGGCATTCGAAACCATTATTTGCAAATATCAAAAAGCCCTGACAAGCTCCCATTTTCTCCATTTTTGGACAGCGGTGTTTTGGTGGATAGCAATGGGAAGATTTGCAGGTGTTCGGAGCTACCTAAGGTATGTATATCCGCTCTGCGTATGTGCCATTTTTCCATTCTGCCATCAACACTGAAGAAAGGAACGGTTATTTGTTGCTAGAAAACAGTATTTTCACCTTTCTTTCTTGAAACAAAAAAGGCCCAATAGCAGGAAACAAATAGTATTTTCACCTTTCTTTCTTGAAACAAAAAAGGCCCACGTCATTCCCTTCCACTTTTCCTACGCCAGACAAAAGAAACTTTTCAACAAAGCTAACCCACCCACTTTTTCGCCCGGCAACAAGCGGGAAAACCCACCTGACGACGTCATTAACTCCTACCTAACCATCACCCGGACGTTTCGTCTCATCTTCAGGTTTCGCGTTGATCGCCGGTTTGGTAGCCCCACACTACGACGTCTCGTCATGTTATGTATGTTTCCATGTATGTTATCATGTATGTTTTTCATGCGTTTTTGAACAACTCTTTGCTACAGTCTGAATGTCATTTCACTTTCTTTATCTGATTGGAACAAATAAATTGCTTGCATTATTTATAGAGTTGGAAAACACATTGTCTCCTCTCAATTGCAGAGGGTTTTACAACACTATATGGGTTGCTTGTTTCTTAACACCTTATATCGACACAGTGTGTTTTCCATTACTGCAAATAATGTGAGCACTTATTTGGTTGAATCAAATGAGGAAAATGAAAATGCCATTTTGATGCCGTGTTACATACATAGGTGTTTTTTGTTTATGAGTTAGTTTTGTCCTGATTGGAACAAATAAATTGCTTGCATTATTTGCACAATTGGAAAACAAACTGTCTCCTCTCAGTTGTAGAGGGTTTTACAACACTATATATGGAGACAGTTTTTTTTCCAAGTCTGCAAATAATGTGACCATTTATTTGGTCAAATTATATGAGGAAAGTGAAATTCCATTCTGATGTCATGTTACATACATAGGTTCTTTTTTGTCTAAAGTCAAAAAGCTAGACAAAATGCACCTAACATTGCCATTTTCCACATTTTTATTTTCTCAAGTTTGGTGGGTGGGAGGGATGCTCCGGCGAGGAAAATGGAATTGCAAGCAACTGAACCACTAGAAACCCCTCAAACGCATTGCTTGATGTGATGCATAGACATTTTCCACATTTTGATTTTTTAGTTTGCTGGCTAGGGAGGGACTTGTAGTCAAGGATGGAATCAGTGTGTTTTTCAATACTGCAAATAATGTGAGCATTTATTTGGTCGAATCAAATGATTGCACTGTTGGAAAACACACTGTCTCATCTGAGTTGTAGAGGGTTTTACAATACTATATGGGTTGTTTGTTTCTTAACACCTTATATGGAGACAGTGTGTCTTCCAACACTACAAATAATGCAAGCATTTATTTGGTCGAATCAGATGAGGAAAATGAAATTCCATTTTTATCTCATGTTACATACTTAGGTGCTTTTTTTTTATGAGTTAGCTTTCTCCTAATTGGAACAAATGATTCACTCACATTATTTGCACAGTTGGGAAACACACTACCTCCTCTCTATTGCAGAGGGTTTTACAACACTATATGGGTTGCTTGTTTCTTAACACCTTATATCGATACAATATGTTTTTCAACACTGCAAATAATGTGAGCATTTATTTGGTCGAATCAGATGAGGAAAATTAAATGCCATTTTTATATCATGTTACATACTTAGGTGCTTTTTGTTTATGAGTTAGCTTTCTCCTGACTGGAACAAATTAATTGCTCACATTATTTGCACAGTTGGGAACACAATGTCTACTCTTTGTTGCAAAGGGTTTTACAACACTATGGGTTGCTTGTTTCTTAACACCTTATATCGAGATAGTGTGTTTTCCAATTGTGTAGATAATGTGAGCATTTATTTGGTCGAATCAGATGAGGAAAATGAAATGCCATTTTGATCTCATGTTACATAAATAGGTGCTTTTTGTTTATGAGTTAGCTTTCTCCTGATTGGAACAAATGAATTGCTCTCATTATTTGCACGATTGGAAAACACATTGTCTCCTCTCTGTTGCAGAGGGTTTTACAACACTATTTGGATTGCTTGTTTCTTAACACCTTATATGGAGACATTGTATTTTCCAACACTGCGAATAGTGTGAGCATTTATTTGGTCAAATCAGATGAGGAAAATGAAATGCCATTTTTATCTCATGTTACATACATAGGTGTTTTTTGTTTACGAGTTAGCTTTCTCCTGATTCCTGATTGGAACAAATGAATTGATCCAACAGAATGAACGTTCATTGCTTCACAGTTCCAATAGAATGGAAAAATGGGACATATGATTGCTGATATATATACTAGTGTTAGCGATAGGTTAAATTGGAAATTAAATTCCCAATGTATAGTTTAATATGTTTGTTTATTGTTTGTGCAAGTTGGCATTTTGCACTCAATAGAACATATAAATTGTATATTGGGGAAATTTAGAAGAAATAAAATTATTTCTAGCACCAATTGTCTTTAATTTTCCAATTTAATCTATCGCTAACACTTGTTTTTCTTTCAGGTGGTTGATATAGGCCAGGAAATAAAATTGAACAAAACCAGGGTAGGTGGATTGAGAAGGATGCTTCAGGAGATGTGAACCTTCTGCAGTAAATACAGGTGATTTTGGCTGCCATAGCTTGAATCGCAAGTGTAGTGGACAGTTAAATTTCCAAAATTTAATATGCATTTAGAAGTGTCGATTTGTTTGAAATTGTGAAATGTTGGGGTTTTCAATCAGCTGTCACTTTCATGTGATTCTTAAGTGTTTTGTGCTAATTTGAAATCTTTCACCAAAAGAGTTCATATGTGGTTCATAAGTTTTTTCGTAATAGTTCTTTTTACAATTTTTCTATTTGTCTAGAATATTTAGTAAGTTATAAATGGTTTGTTTTTAACACCTTATGGAAATTTTGTAGAATGCTATTTCTATATCCTATTTCTGCTCTTTTTCAGTATGTTTTGATTTGACCACCACACTACAAAAAGATGTGCAGATATAACAAGTGATTACTTGAAATAGTTCTATGCACTATATTAAATAGAACTCGTAAATCCAATGGGTAGGAATAACTTATTGAGAATTTGGCCTACATTACTTGGCCCTAAATATTATAGACAAATAAACAAATTATAAAAGAGTTATTAGAATAACAACATACATGGAAAGAAAAAGTGACGAAATCGGCAGACGGGACCAAACGTTCGGGTGATGGTTAGGTAGGAGTTAACGGCGTCATCAGGTGGGTTTTCCAGCTTGTTACCGGGCGAAAAAGTAGGCAGGTTAGCTTTGTCGACTAGTTTCTTTTGTCTGGCACGGGAAAAGTGGAAGGGAATGACGTGGGCCTTTTCTGTTTCGAGAAAGAAAGGTGAAAATACTATTTTTTTTGTTTCCATTCTGCACGTTGAAAGGGAAAGCAAAAGGTCTAAGTGCACGTGGACAACTTGGAAGAGAATACCGACCAAATTGAGGTGATGGGTACTATCCAATAGTGTTGCAGAGGGTTTTACAACACTATTTGGGTTGCTTGTTTCTTAACACCTAGGGTTTTCCAACATGAATTGTTGCAAAACATAATGAAGTGTGTATTATGAATCACACTATGTGTTGAGGGTTATTAGAGTCCCCCTTAAATGAGAGATGTGTTATTTGATAAAATACAACACCATCTATACGTTTGTATATTTGTATTACAAGACAAAGGTTGGGTATAAGTAAAGGAAGGCTTCAAAACACATTGTGTTTTCCAACATGCACTATAGAATGTGCACACCTAGATATATTGGTTTAAAAATTGGAAAGGGCTTGGGTATGTTATGATGTGGAGGTTGAAAAATGCAGTGTGTTATGAAGCATGCAATTTGTTATATACTTGAAACTTAAACACAATAATGGAAGGTGTGATTTGGAAGATTTTCATACTGTTTTGTAACATTCCATCTTGCAAAACCGTGGGTGTTAAGAAAAAAGCAACCCAGCATGAGATGACCCTTTACATTTAAATAGGGAGATTCTAACTGAAACCCAGCACTGTGTTTCCCATTCACAATTATTTTGTGCAGTTTTTTTTTCAATTGACTAAAATTTAAACACAACAATGGAGTGTGATTTGGAAGACATTCATACTATTTTGGAACATTCCATGTTGCAATACCATGGGTGTTAAGAAGCAAGCGACCCACCATGAGACAACCCTTTACATTTAAACAAGGAGATTCAAATAACTGAAATGGGACAGTGTGTTTTCCAACGCGGCAAACCATCTATAACAACATTGTGCCTTGCAAGTATCATAATACCTATTGTTTTCCAATTTAATTACATTCTTGGCACCTCATTTTTCTATTTAGAAATAATAGTTTTCAATGACATGTTTTGGGATTTTTGTCCATCCATGTCGAACAATTATTTTGAAAACAAGATGACTGTTATGATGCATGTGACACGTGTTTTTGTTGGGAGAATAGCCTGCTCCCAATTGCAGAAGGTAATCTCCTTGCGATAAGGCTACACATGATAATGCATTTCCTTTCTTTATGGATAAGACATATATGCTTATCATTGCTAGTTGATTTGTGGATTCGATTTTGTAAGAATTTTTGCATCAACGTTGCAAATGAGACTTCGTGATCCAACATCATGATGACTGATCTTGTCTTCTTCATCCTAATGTTGGATCACAGACTGTGATCTGAAACATTGATGCAAGAATTCTTACACAATCGAATCCATAATCAACTAGCAATAATCAATATGGATTGTGGAAAATTGATATCATTTATGTATGATTATGTTATCATTTCAAACACATGTTTTTTCAAGGATAATAGCTTGATTTTACTATATTTCATAGGGAGATTAGCTTCTGCCTTGCAATTGGACGTCACTATTATCCCTAGAATAATGCATGTCAGAGGCATCATAACATGCAAAAACCCTATGATGGGATAGTGTAATGTGGAAAATAATTGGCGGCTGGAAAAAACCCTGTGTTGTGAGTTCTTTCATTCTGCACGTTGAAATCTGAAGGTTTGAGAGCATGGGGTGGACTTACAGGTGCGGGATATATAAAAGCATCCAAATTCAACTGAGGGGTGATTAACAAATTGGGTTGTTACTTGTGAAGGGTTTGTAAATGGTATTTGGTTTGTAGGTATAATAACACCTGGTGTTTTCCAAACTGCAATTACACATTGTTGGCCTTGGCATTCTATGAAAACATCGACCTTTGCATGCCCCATTCAAGTGTTAGATAAAATACATGTCAACATTTCATGACAACTCCTGGCATCTTTTGAGCTACTTTGCAATATTTGTAAAACAAGCTCTTCTCTCCAGCACACATCACCACCTCTTCCACAATCTCATCCACTCAGCTTTGTGTTGTTGGAAGGTGTCATCCATGTATGATGGAGAGAAGTGCATGCTTTGGAAATGAGAAAGGTATGCTTGAATTTTTCCCATTTGTCATGAAATGTTGTCATGGTGGGGGCGGAGGGGGGACAATCCTGTGTTTTTTCCACCCTACAACTTTTTTTGTGCATCTTGTGTTCAAAATGTATAATGGTATTGAAATGGAATGCTTGGTGCAAGTAAGGGTTGTTATAAAATATGAAGGTGAACTTTAAAACATTGTGTTCTTATAGTGTGCATAACATAAAGTGTTGTCTTTCGAGAAGAATTGAGAAGTGAGGGACAACCCTCTGGGTTTTCCATCTTGCAACTTCTTTTTTGCGTGCTATTTTTGTTGCAAGCAAGGGCAATTATAAAATATGAAGGTGACATTCAATACATTCTCTTCTTATGGTGTGCATAACACTAACTATTATCATTGAACAAGATTTGAAAAGTGTGGGACAATCCAGTGTGTTTTCCATCCTGCAAATTTTTTGTCAATCTTCTCTTCGAAACGTATTATGATATTCAAATGGAAACCTTTTCCGTCGCGGGTTCCTTCTGTAAACCTTATTCACTTATTTTGAATTTCACAATGCTTTGTGGTCTCTATAAACCTTATTCAATTATTTCACTCATATTTCCATGATGGATTGTCATCTATTTCATTTGGCAACCGCAAATTTTCAAAACCAACAGACAGGAGGAAACAATTAAAAAATCCTCAACAGAAAATCACAAAACGAAAACCCCGCAACGAATAGTTGTTTGTTTCTTCAGTGTTCATGGCAGAATGGAAAAATGACACATACACAGAGTGGATATGCATACCTTAAGGAGCTTTGCATGCCTACAAATCTTTCCCTTGCTATCCACCAAAACTTTGTTGTCCAAAAATGGAGAAAATGGGACCTCATCTGGGTTTTTTTATATTTGCTAATAATGGTTTTGAATGCCACGTTTTTGGCTTTTTGTCCATCCACGTCGACCAATTATTTTGAAACACATCAGTGCTGACACGATTTCACGATGATGGGACAACAAACGGCAGATGGGATGAGACGTTCGGCTGTCAAGTGTTTCCTTCTGTTCGGCAACCTTTTCCGTCGCGAGTCCCACCTCTTTTGTCGTGGCTCTTTTCTCCATGCGGTATGGAGGGCATATCCTATGTTATATACATATGTAAATTTTGTCCAGGAGTTAGCTTGCTCCCATTATATATAACCTAAATGATCCTAAAGCTTTTTAATAACCATAATTATTTAAGCTTTTGAGAAGCGAGGGACAACCCTTTGGGTTTTCCATACTGCAACTTCTTTTTCTTTTTTTGTATGCAACTTTTGCTACAAGAAAGGGCAGTTATAAAATAGGAAAGTGACCTTCAATACATTCTCTTCTTACGGTGTGCATAACATTAAGTGTTGTCATTGAACAAGATTTGAAAAGTGTGGGACAACCCAGTGTGTTTTCCATCCTACAAAATTTTATGTGCATCTTCTCTTCGAAACATATTACAATATTCAAATGGAATGTTTGGTGTATGTGATGGGTTGTTATAAAATATGAATGTAAACTTCAATATAGTGTTTTTTTATAGTCTACATAACAGAAGGTGTTGTCTTTGAAGAAGAATAGAGAAGCGAGGGAAAATCATGTTAACCAAATTGAGGCGGGGGGAGTAACCAATATGGTTGTTTCTTGTAAAGGGTTTTAGAACACTTTGTGGGTTGCATGGTTTATAACACCCTGTGTTTTCCAACATGAAAATTCAGATAACAATTTGAGTGTCTTGAAAATCTTTTCTTATTTACACTGTATGAATGTAAAAATAGCACCTCCAAAAATTACAATTGTTAGTTATGGTATAAATTGCAATTCAGTATCTTCACATGATTGACAATAATAACTGGACAAAATAATTGCATGTTGTAAAACATAGTGGGTTACTTATATAGCATTTTACAACAGTGTGAGTTGTGTGTTTCAAATTCTTCTTTTCATTGAAAAAATATATGCTTGATTACTGCAAAATGGTGCAATAAATTTTGGAACTTTAACTGTCCACAACACTTGCAACAATTTTACAGTTTACATGAAACCAAGGATGTGTGTTGTAAAATAGAAATTGCTTCCTACAATGAAGAATGGCATTGACATGGACAACACACCTGAAAGGTTGTGTAGTAGTGCATCTTCTTCGAGGTGATCGCATTCATGAAACGTGTAGGTAAGATCTGGTAATTACAAGATGCAATCAAATATAAAATTTTAATCTCTCATAAGTGATTATGACGTTGACTGGAAATTGGGAATGTTTTATTCAGGAGGTAGCAATCGCAGTACAGAGGAAGTCCCCTCGATTTAAAAAATCGATGAACCCTAAGGCAGCGACGTGTTCGTTAATTGATTGTGAACTTGCAATTTCCCTTCCCTTCTTATGTGTCAATCAAATTTTTTTTTAATTTCAGTTAGAAAATATCATGTCTATTACCAATATTCTGATTTTGGCAGTATATCATTCCTTTGATTTAGGAAAATAATCAGGGAGATGATCTCACTCTTGCCATAGTCCATGACCTGAAGGAAAAGCGTGCAAAGGGAGACCCTAAGGATGGAGAGGGATCCAATGAAGCATGGGTTGATATGGTGGATGGGAAGGTAGATATAATAACTAGATTATTGCATCGTTTGGTTGTGTGTATATGTTGTGCATTCAATTTGTTTCAATGTCAAATATATTAAGCGATTTTCTTTTCCAAATTTTTTGTGTAGGTTGTTGTTGAATACATAAGAGAAACGGTGAATGGTATATATATATATATATATATATATATATATATATATATATATATATATTATTGTATTGTAGAAGAATGTACAAGAAAGTATTATGATTGGAGAGTGTTGAACATGCATAGGTTTCAGCATCACCACCTTCCTATTCGTGAGGCACCAAAGCATGGTCGAGTTGTGTTGGGGGGGGAACCAAAACAACCTACTCGTCCCCCTGACAAATTGAAAGAGTACATTCTAAAGAAGGTGGAAAATATAGAGTACCAAATGAATATACGGCAGTAACTGCGGCAGAAGCATGTTATTAGATGTGTCTATCAAAATTATAGGAAACAGAACTTCCTTCAACTTCCCCAAGAAGGAAAGGACGATGTGAAGAAGCAAATGAAATTATACAATAGTTAGGAGATGAAGGAGCAGATAAGGCAAAGAATATTACAATTGTAGGAGAGAAAGAGATAGGAAGGAATGGTAATGTCGAACTGAACTATTAAATGTGAATTTCCCTGCTTCATATTTTATGTTCTGATGCATACAAGGTTCACTTAACGTTAACTTACATGACATGATAGGGTGATGGTCAAGAAATGGTTTCTTCCCCCAATAGATTAGGGTTCATTCACTAGAGGAAGTTATTCCCACGAAAGGTGAAGATGATGTTGTTCCTCCCACCCCTGCGTCTAACATTCAGAATAAGCATCCTAGACGGTTGAAATTTTCAAGGCACCCTCTGAAGAAGAAACGAAAACAAACAGTGATCTCAAAATCTTTTGTTTACTCTAATGTTTGTTTTGATTATTTGAATGAATTGGTTGCATGCATCTAAGTTTGGTGCAGCTTTTCAATTCCTCCTATTACACAACAACGATGAACAATGAACTGCTGCCCTCGAGTAGGTTTTTGTGATTTTTGATGGTGAACAATTGCCCACAAAAGCAGAAGATGATGTTGTTCCTCCTGACCCACCATCTAACAATGTTGAGAAGAAGAAGAAGAAGGAGCATATGTCATCAAACGTGTCAAGGTGCCTTGACATGGAGGAACTAGAAGAATTGGTGAATTGCAATTCTTTTATTTAATGTTTGTTTTGATTATTTCAATGAAATGTTGCATGCAGCTGAATTTGAAATGACCTTTGAATTCCTGCTATTACAGGGCAAGGATAGACAATGAAATGTTGGCCTTGACCTAATTGGTGATGTCGTTACAATTGAAATGAGAGAGGCTAATAGAGATGGGCATGCAGATGGGGAGAGAACTGGCCTCGAATTGGGACAAGGTAACACAAATGGTCATCAAGATGGGGAGAACACTGGCTTGAATGTGGAACTAGGTAACAGAGATAGACATGGGGACGGGGAGAGCACTGGCTTGCAAGTGGGAGAGGGTAATAAGGATGGACCAGGGGATAAGGAGAGCGCTGGCCTACAAGGGGGAGATGGAAATAAAGATGGAAATGGGGAAGGGGAGAGTTGCGGTGTGCCATCTATATTGATATGAGATCCAACACACTTTCATGCTTTTTTTCATATTTCTTTAGGAATCTTTTAATGTGCCTGCAATTATGCTTCAAGTCAATAACGTTTCCATTGCAGGAAAATCTGGTGGATGAACAGATGATAGAGTTCAACGGCATAACTTTTAAGGTCAGTGATCACATGGACCTTTGGAGGCCGCATAAATGGGTTGCCAAAGGCATTGTACATGTTGTCGACAGAAATTCTCACACCCACTGCTTGAAGCACACAGAAAATTGTGTGAGAGTCAGCATTGTTGAGGCCATTGATGGTCAATTCTATGTGCCTTTTCCCATGCTTGGCACACAGACCATCTGAGAGTGCATGGGCGGCTTTGTCATATGGAAGCTCACCGAGATGAAGCATTTTGTTCTAGAGGTACACATAAACGATATGTGGCTATATATATCATACTACATATATTATTTCCATGCATACATTAATTCTCATTAATTTTTTGCTATAGGGTGAAGGTGTTAAACTTGACAAGGACAAAGCATAGACTACGAAGAAATTTGTTGTTTCACATTCATCATCTGTGAGGGTTCGTGGATCTAGAATCACCCCTCCTAAAATACACAAGGACCCTAAGAAAGGTGTCATATTTTACGTAGACTTGAACTCAATTGCAAGGAATAGGCAGCGTAGGAATTGATGAGACAGGCTCTGAATACTGATTTTGCTTTGTGGGTTTCATTATTTGAATATTGAACAATTGTGGTGTAGAGATACACCATTTGCATATGTTTCAACACTATGGTGTTATACACTTCATACGATACTTTTCATGGGCTTCTCTAATTATTTTATTATTGAATAATTATGTTAAACATATATACTAATTTCATTTCATTGGAACACATAATTGTTATCCATTTCATATCATACTTTTCACATTCTTGTTTTATGACACCCCTTACTTTAAGAAAAACAATCTTGTTCACTATTTGTTCATATGTTTCGAACACAAATTTTACATAACTCATATGTTGTCCCCTCTGGCATGTGTTGGCATTAATGTCAAAGCAATAAGATAATAAGATGTTCTTGATTGGTAAACAAGTCAATAGTATTGGTTTGGCAATTCAATTGATGGTCTCTTCATTTCAGTTATTTGGCAATCACTTGACTTGGCATACAAGTGTTTTTCAAGTCTAGTACATTGCATATTGTTTCATGTTCAGTCACCTTGCATATTGTGATAAGGACCTAAAATTGTGACTATATGTAAATACAATTATATGAGTTGAAATAGTTATGAAGATAGTTCTCTTTCTATTAAAAAATAGAGAACACTATTTATGCATGTTGTTGAAGGAATTCAGTATCACTGAAGTGTTTCAGTCCTCATGTTCATTTATTTATCATATGTCATTCATTTTTAAAGTTGTCATAAGATTATGTTATCTTGTAAATGTTTCAGCTTTTGGTTTCTATAATGTTCTCAGTCTTTGTGATCTGGTTATGGTCTTTATGTTCATTCATGTTAAAAATCATCAAACATGCTTGATAACTAAATTGCTCTAGAGCTTGCACTTTACATTTGGTTTTTAATGCTAAAGTGGTTGGTATGGGAACAATTGATGTCACCATTTATCAAGAAATTTGAGAAATTATTTTAAAAAATAATCCATGAGGTATGGGATTTGAAACCCATCAAGTGTCGCTAATCTAGTTTTGGATTGTGATAATCCATACAAGTGGATAGAATAATTCTCTTATAGACTAGTTTAAAGTGTTAAATTGAGTTGAATTTCTTAGTTTACCTTTTCTTTGCTAGCCATTTCTAAATTGTATTCTTTGGACTCTCTATGGATGGTGGTGTGTGTTGAAATAGACAATATCTATTTGGTCTGATCAAAACACATGGTCAATAAGAAATAGACATATCTTAGTACCCTAAGGAAACCAATGATATACTAATTTTTTAAATGCATCATTTGTAATGCATATTATATATAAAACTACCTAAAAAATATGTTGGGTCTCAATCCTCGAAACATAAAAATAAGGACTATCCATGAGTCACTCACAAGATCAAATCAACTTTCAAATGAACAAGTGAAATTCCTCAAGAAAAGAATGATGAAAATCATACTACTATCAATAATTGCAAAGGTGATTACCATAGACCCATCAAAATATCTCAATCTAGTAATGCACCCTTGATTCTCATTATGTACCTTCAACCATATGGTAATGACAACAATGTGATTGGTAAAGTATTCATTTTCATGGTGTACCCTTACCCAAATGCCAATGACAAAGCAAAGCATATATTTGTGGATTAGAAAACCCTATTCATCCTTCTAGAAAACCTTTAAAGTAAGGTTTTAAGTCTCAATATTCTAAAACACCACTCTCTATGAGTGGTTTATCCTCTACAAGCTTAGTTTTGCAAACCTCTTCTCCATTTAAGGAGGGTAATTTACTTCTAAGAAAATATTTATCTTGGAGTATTTTCTCCATATAACCTGAACTAGTTCTTGTATAATAATTTGTCTACATGACTGTTGCAAGATGGAAAACACAGTGGGTTGTCCCAGACTTTTCAAATCTTGTTCAAAGACAACACTTAGTGTTATTCACACAGTAAGAAGAAAATGTATTGAAGTTGAGCTTCATGATTTTTAACAACCCTTACTTTGATCAAAACACTCTTCTTCAATATCTGCCCATATGTTTCCAACACATTATCTACATAACAGTTGCATCATGGAAAACACAATGGGTTGTGGCTCACTTCTTATTTTATGCAGGTTGTGAGAAATGAATGTTTTGAAGTTCACGTTGTTGTTTGTTCACAACCCTTACTTTGAGAAAAACACTCTTTTTCAATATCTGGTCATATGTTTCCAATAGAAAATTTACATAACAGTAACATCATGGAAAACACAATGGGTTGTGGCTCACTTCTTATTTTTTCTAAACTATAAGAAATTAATGTTTTCAACTTCACTTTCTTGTTTTATGACACCCCTTACTTTAATAAAAACAATGTTGTTCACTATTTGTTCATATCTTTCAAACACACATTTTACATAACTGATGCAGCATGGAAAACATAGTGGGTTGTCCCAAACTTTTCAAATGTTGTTCAAAGACAACACTTAGTGTTATGCACACAGTAAGAAGAAAATGTATTGAAGTTGAGCTTCATAATTTTTAACAACCCTTACTTTGAGAAAAACACTCTTCTTCAATATCTACCCATATGTTTCCAACACATTATTTAAATAACAAAACTGCATCATGGAAAATACAGTGGGTTGTGGATCGCTTCTTATTTTATGCAGGCTGTGAGAAATGAATGTTTTGAAGTTCACATTGTTGTTTGTTCACAACCCTTACTTTGAGAAAAACACTCTTTTTCAATATCTTCTCATATGTTTCCAACAGAAAATTTACATAACAGAAGTATCATGGAAAACATAATGGGTTGTGGCTCACTTCTTATTTTTTCCAGACTGTAAGAAAATAATGTTTTTAAATTCACTTTCTTGTTTTATGACACCCCTTACTTTAAGAAAAATAGTGTTCACTATCTGTTCATATGTTTCGAACATAAATTTTACATAACTGTTGCAGGATGGAAAACATAGTGGGTTGTCCCAGACTTTTCAAATCTTGTTCAAAGACAACAATTAGTGTTATGCACATAGTAAGAAGAAAATGTGTTTAAGTTGAGCTTCATAATTTTTAACAACCCTTACAATGAGAAAAGTTACACTCTTCTTCAATATCTACCCATATGTTTCCAACACATTATTTACATAACAGTTGCATCATGGAAAACACAGTGGGTTGTGGCTCGCTTCTTATTTTATGTAGGCTATGAGAAATGAATGTTTTGAAGTTCACGTTGTTGTTTGTTCACAACCCTTACTTTGAGAAAAACACTCTTTTTCAATATCCGCTCATATATTTCCAACAAAAAATTTACATAACAGTAGCATCATGGAAAACACAGTGGGTTGTGGCTCACTTCTTATTTTTTCCAGACTATAATAAAATAATGTTTTCAACTTCACTTTCTTGTTTTATGGCACCCCTTACTTTAAGAAAACCAGTGTTGTTCACTATCTGTTCATATGTTTCGAACACAAATTTTACATAACTGTTGCAGGATGGAAAACACAGTGGGTTGTCCCAGACTTTTCAAATCTTTTTTAAAGACAACAGTTAGTGTTATGCACACTGTAAGAATACAATGTATTGAAGTTCACGTTCATATTTTATAACTACCCTTGCTTGCAGGAAAGGTTTGATGACATTGCAGGGGTCAAACAACTCAACTCGCTATGCTATTGCAAACAAGTCAGATGACTAAACTAGAAAACTCCACCTTTCAGCCAACAACAAATGACTGACATAAATCAATCCCCAACTTAAACATCTCAATATGTGAACTTTCAAAATAGAGTGTCCTTAACTGACCTAATTAGGTTTCCTTTAATCATTCAATTTGACAAACAACAACAAAAGACTTTCTTACACTCTTAACTTAGTTCCATGGCATGTAAAATACTATGTTTGAATGAATCTTAAATGTATTTTTAGCCTTTCAAGGAAGGAAATTCCAAACACTCCAAATACTGTTTAATCTATGCCTTTTGACAATTCTGTCCTGACAGGACAGTCAATTAATGGTCTCTAAATACCCATAAATTCACCAATCCCTATCTTGGAATGGAGTTACCTATGCCCAAAAACCTCTACAAAACAAAATTACACAAGGACTCATATTCCACAAACAAAACTCATCAATTCACCAATGTACAGAGATATTTACAGATTTTGAATTTCTATTTCAGCATTCCATTTCAATTTCCTTATACGTTTGCAACACACTATGCTAAAAAAATTGTTGTAGTATGGAAAACACGCAGGGTTGTCCCTCACCTTTGAAATCTTTTTCTAAGAGAATAGTTTCTGCTATGCAGACTGTAACAAAATAGTGTATTAAATTTCACCTTCATATTCTCTAACAACCCATTACTTGCAACAAACATTCTATTTCAATATCCTTATACGTTTCCAAGAGAAGATGCACAAGAAAAGTTGCAGAATGGAAAACACGGACTATAACAAAATAGTGTATTTAAGTTCACCGTCAAATTTTATAAGAACAATGTGCATCACACAATGAAATGTAAAAACATTTCGAGTCAATATTATACAATATGGAGAAAATTACAATCCACATTTAAGACTGGTAACACTGAGGACTATGTCAACAATTTACGAACAGGTATAATCTTTGTGTTCTCAGCATCTGAAAGCATTTTCTACACTCTGATTTTCAAGGTGGAATTGACAGCATACAATGTTAGCACCCCGTAATTCTCATGTAGTAGCTTGAAGGAGGGTCTGACACGGTAGATCTCAAACCTGACAATGTGGTTGAATTTGAACACGGCCAGCAACCATTCCTCCATAGGACCTTTATGATTACTAATTAGAGATTCCCCCTTGAGGAATCTCATAAACCTCATGCTCAGTTGATCCATAAGATTGTTCCTGTGTATGATAACTGTTGGTCTAATGCACACCTTCCAAATGCATCTAGCTAGGAAAAGGTCTCGAATTTCTTGGTAAAGAGACATTAGCCAATCACATAAATTGACAATCTCTATTTGTAGATTGTAATATTGAACGTCCATGCCCATATGTGCCCATACACCGTTGTTGAAGAAGTGAGCATAATTATCATAGTGCAAATTTGTGTGGTTTGGCCCTTTTCTATTAATTCTCCTTAACATCTTTTTCGACAACCTGTATGGGAGGTTGAATTCCTCAATTCGAGCAAGAATATTGCATGGAAGATATGGGTGGTAGTTGGTCAACCAACTAGCCACCCATGCTCGAGAATTGTGGGACATATTCTATAGAACTAAAGTAGTAGGTTGTAAAATTCCTAAAATGAAAGACAGAACAACTTTTTCAGAAGGTAGACATGCATTCTCTAATTAGAAAGGCATTGTCAATGCAATGGAAACGGTGAAAAAAAAAGCGAGCAAAGTGGAAGATATAGATAATGTATGCACTAAAGAGAGTGTACCTATTATTTTGAACTGAACGAGGCAGCACGTGTAGTATCTCCAATGGGCATATGGCAACACACGATTCGAATAACAGGAAGAACAATGCCTGAAAGGAAAGAGAACAAAAAATTTAGCACATACAACAACATTCTCTAATTAGAAACACATGAAACAATTTCTAAAAAAATTGAAAGCGAAAGAAAACTTTTCATAACTAACTAACTGTGTATGGACAGTATCTTTTCCAACATGGTAAATAATTTGAGCATTTTATTTGTTGCAATCAGATGAGTTGAACTAATGAATTGTAGAAAATATATTTCTATTACGAACACAAAATGCACATCACGGTTGCAGGATGGGAAACACAATGGGTTGTGCCTGACATTTTTATTTTCTGCAGACTGTAATAAAACAAGGTCTCGAAGTTCACCTTCTTCTTTTGTGGCAACCCTTTCTTTCACAAAACATTTCATTTCAATATGTCTTCATATGTTCCAAACACAAAATGCACATAATAGTTGCACGATGGAAAACACACTCAAATTTGTCAACTTAACTATCTCAAACTCTTAACAACCCAGGTTGCAAATAATCATCATTGTAGAGACCCATTTCAGTCCCCCTCAAAATAATTGAAACCCACATACGACTCTTTTGGAACAACTTGCACAAAAATAAGAAATAACGTTGTCGACAAGGCCAATTACGCCAAATTTCAGCAAACACACCACTCAAATCATACAACCATCCTAGGAAACCAATGGGGCAGATCTCACCAACCCTCAAAACCACCAAATCCACACTTGGTTTGCAGAGATTGTCTTTCCCAAACGCCTATTCATTAAACCCTTGTTTCAAGCAATTGACATGAGGGTAACTTGGAAAACTATATTCCACTCTTTCTAAAACCTTCAAACCAACTCAAACACCTTTATTCAAGCTTGTACATGCTTAAAATAAAAAGGGATATCACTGCCCTCATCTTTTTGATGAAACCCTAACCTTAAACCTCACTTGTCATGCTCTTTTCCACTCACAGTCTACAAGGACAAAAACTCAAACCACCTAATTCCTTTCTCCCTTCAAAAAACCATCTTCCCAGCAACAAAACCTAACCTATCAGAATCATTCCCCGAGCCACAAAGATCACATCGTTGATTACATCCATTGCATTGCACATCTTCCATAAGGCAACTTTTAGGTGAAATATGGTGGGTTTAGTAAGTGAATGTCTATCAAACTTGGGGGCAGCAAAGTTTAAGGTAAGATTAAGTTTTTGCATGCTTAATTAGTCATGTTTGAAGAATGTTTTAGGCTTAATTAGTCTGTTTGTAAAATAGGCCTATTTTGGGGTCCACAACAACGAAGAAGAGCTTGTTTGAGGTGTTTGTTCCATAAGGTATTTGTTGTTCCAGAAACCCATATGTGCCAATTTTTACATATCACAAATTCAGATGCTTTTGTTTTGAAAAGAATGTTTGAAAACATTACTGTATCGTTGGAAATGCACTCAATTAGCCCAAATTTACAAAGGAGCGGGTCTTAAATCATCATCAAAACACCTAACGACTTGAAACAATCCTTTGACAACTCTCATAACTTAGGAATCATCTACTTTTACGAATACAAAGGCTCAAGCCAACGCTAATCTACTAAACCCTTACTTTCTGCGCATAAAAAAGCTCTAACAAATGAGGCTTTAATAGAATACTGTATTCCAAAACTTCCCATGCTCTACCATATGAAACATGTTTACAAATGTCTTCCCATTCTTTAGGAACAAACTTTCAGCCCCATTGAATGCACTTTCCTCAGTGACTAACTTGTACGCATCCTTTTTCATTGGAAATCTTATGTATTTTCTAAAGATCAGCAACCAAACATTGAATGGTTCGCTTCCCCTGCATGATTCAGCAGATACACTTCTTAAATTACATAACATCATACCAAAAATTGGACTTATGTAAGCAAAGTTATTAAATTTGAACCATACCTTCCATTGGGTTTACACCCGCAAAAGACAGTCACCGGTGAGGACTCCTTTCCCGAGATCGGAATGTTGAAGTGAGCAAAAAAATCTATAAAAGAAATCATAAAGTTTATCACATGGTACAAGCACATACTGGAAAAAAGAAATCTGCAATACCATTTCCTATTACAATAAAGAAATTGAAATGGGTTTTCTCATACTCACCCGTATTAGATGTTGTATCCTCTGCCACATCCATAGCAGTTGCACCTAAAGTCTCACATTGCATATTGACATTCAAATTCAAACTATTGTTCACGAACAAGGGAAAGGTGTCATCCAAAGGGGTTCGATGATCTGACTGTTGTGCGGAATGCTTCGTACGCCGGGTTGAACATTGACGACGATCCCTGGTTGCACTAAACCATGGACGCATGCGAACGGTGGTAGTTGCAGCTTGATCAGGATCCAGAATGAATTCAAATGGAAATGCATGACTGTCGTAGGTCCTCTAGAAACCTGTCCACGCATTTTGCGTATGATTGCACCTATTATAGAGATTGTGGCGGTGTACGCATCACTTTCTTCAAGAGTTTGTTAGTGTCATCCCAGAGAGACATTATCACCACATGTTCATCATATACATGAGTCATAAAAGGAGCTAGCATAGGGGTCAGAACAGTAGGATTGTTTTCTTCTACGGCCCCCTCTGACAATGTCTCGTTCAAATATATGTTTGTATCAATTGGTTGACCTCCCCGTCTAAATGAGCACACAGAAGAAATTTGTATTAGGCTGTAGAAAATGCAATCCACAATTGACTCCAATAAAGTAATGCAATTCAAATTGAAATTAACTTACTGTGGACCACCCCTTCAACGGTAGATGATCTTTTAATCAAGTGGGCAACCTTGATGGTATGTTTGCAAGTGTTCCCCTGCAAACTCCAAGAGCACTCACAAACAAAAAGGTGCTCCCCAAATTTCCAAGCAAGGTAGTGCTTTAACCTACTTTGACTTTTCACCCAGTACCGTCTAGGATTTGTTTCATCGGGAATATAGTCATCGTCCAAAATTTCCTTGGCCCACTCCACACTAGATTGCATATTTAAATATTTTTTGTTCGTCAAAAAACCATAATGCTGCAACTTTTCCTTTTGCCTATAGAATGGTTCCATTTCATACTCAAGTGTGTAATACAAATAGTCCATTCTCCTATTGCATTTTTTTGAACAATCACACAAGTACCAAGTTTTTAGTGCACAATGGTATGAATCAATGGTTGCATTCGTATCCTAGTTGGCATGTGGGAATAGTCAGCAATTTTTCACCCAAATGGCTGCGAAAAAACATCCAATAGTCAAGTAAGCCACAACGTATTAGAGGTGACATCAAATAATTTGAATGGTATGAATAATGCAAGGTGACAAAAAATTTCAACTCACCAATTCAACCTTCTCCTTTGCACCAGGTCTTGTTGAAGTACTCTAAGAATCGGGGTTGATCATTGAACTCCTAAAAGAAAGAGTTCAATAGTTGAGTGATGCAATCTTCGGTGTCACTGATTGCCATCATGATCGCGCCAAGACTGCAAAAGATGTCTATTTCCCTTTCCTTGGCTGCATACTTATATACATTCTTTAGCCAAGCCCTTTTCACATGTCAAAGGCATAGAAGCACATGACATTGAAAGACAACCCTAATAGACAATAAAAACGATATTTTTTACCGCTCGACTGCATGAGAAAGTGGCATTGAAAATGAATAGAAAATGAGAAAGGTACACAAATGAAGAAAGGGATGCACATACTATATGGATTGGATTTCTGCAGTCGCATCATCGATCAAAAATCCATTGATTCTCCAATCGAGCTTGGCTCTTCTTCTTAGGTTGAGAAATACACGTAGCCACGTAGAGATGTCCTCAATCTTGTTTCATGAGGAGACTACCCACATAAACGGCACACCACTCTATTTCTCATCGAAAATGAGGAGAGTATATAATGGATATTGTAGAGAGAACAACTCAGCATGAGCATTGTGAAGTTTATAGCCAAGAAGATCATTGAAAACACGATGAACTATTTTTCAATGTTTGTAAGGCCTCACCTCATATTTGTTAGTTGCAAACGTTGAATCCATCGAGATGACTAAATTGTGTGAACAACTAACCATCCTATCCAACATCCATGGAGTCTAAACCCCGATAAAAAAAGGTGTATTGTTCTCATCGGGCTGTTGAAAGTAGAAGTTGTCAAAGTCCTGTCCACTCCACAGTAGGATACTTTTCAAATCGAATTTGTGTTTTTGTGCATGAGTAGAACGCACCTTTTGCTAGGAATTCATTACATCCTTTCTTGTAAGGAATTGATCTCTCTTGGACATCATGCCACATAACATAGGATCATTGATGTGTCTATCCATTATTGCATTGACACTGACATCCATGAGCAAAAGGCTTTCAATATAGCTTTTGCACTCCACAAATAGATTGGTAGAAAACATAGAATGCTTCTCTCCACTTGTGTCATGAATGTCATGGAAAAATTCACCATTTTTATCAACGTGGAACATTTTTTTATAGATAATATAGGCAACATAGGGTTTGCCTTTCATAACCTTTACCGTGAAGTGGTATTAAAAACCTCGCATTTGTATAAACATCTTATGTGGTTTCTTCTCTGGTGGAGGCTGGTATCTCTTGTCTTTAGGACTGTATTGACACCAGTAGCTGTGAGAAAGGCATCATCTCATCATGTTCAACCAAGAGAGAGTAAAATATCATTCGACCATAGAAATGAACGTCGATATATACAAACCTCTTATACAAAATTGTTTTGCTATAAGTTTTATCGTAGATGGGACATGAGGTGGTAGGAAATGATCAAGTCTCGTAAAAGGAATTGTTGCAACAAGGTCAGGGACCTTATCCTTGTTGACAGAAATAGCAGCCCATTCCAAATCGAAAGACAAAAAAGGAGATCTTCCATTTTGCACATCTTGCACCTGCAATTCGTCTAGCTTCTTCCATTTCAAACCTCTCACCATTCTAGGAAATCACAAAATTGGATGAATACTTAAAATTAGTGTGGATTGTGTGAAGAAAAAGAAAAAAAATGTTCATTAAACATAGATAAAATGTGCTTGCATTGCTCTCACCCACGTGAAACCAATAGGAAGTTCCGACTTCAACCGAGGAAAATTAAAGGTGATAAATTCAATCAACCTATACATAAAATATAACACAAACACATGTTGGAAATCGGACAGTCCAACAACCCAACACTATGTTTTCTGAATCACAATTATTTTCTATAGTTTTTTTTCAATTATGCGAAATTTCAAACACAACAATGGAATGTGTGGTTTGGAAGACATTCATACTATCTTGTAACATTCCATGTTACAAAACCGTAGGTGTTAAGAATAAAGCAACCTACCATGAGAAAACCCTTGACATTTGAACAAAGATATTCAAATAACTGAAACCCAACACTATGTTTTTTGAATCACAATAATTTTTTGCACTTTTCTTTCAATCATGTGAAATTCAAACACAACAATGGAATGTGTGATTTTGAATACATTCATACGGTTTTGTAACATTCCATGTTTAAAAACCATAAGTGTTAAGAAGCAAGCAACCCAACATGAGAAAACTCTTCACATTTAAACAAGGACATTCAAATAACTGAAACCCAACACTGTGTTTTCCAAATCACATTTCTTTTTTCCAATTGATTTTTTCAATTGCTGATTTTTTCAATTATGCAAAAGTTAAACACAACAATGGAATGTGTGACTTGGAAGACATTCATACTGTTTTGTAACATTCCATGTTGCAAAACCGTGGGTGTTAAAAAGAAATCAACCCACCATGAGACAACCTTTTACATTTAAACAAGGAGATTCAAAAATCTGAAACCCAACACTGTGTTTTCAAAAATCATAATTATTTGTTCCCCTTGATTTTTTCAATCATGCGAAAGTTGAACACAACAACGGAATGTGTGATTTCAAAGACATTCATAGTGTCTTGTAACATTCCATGTTGCAAAACCATAGGTGTTAAGAATCAAGCAACCTACCATGACACAACCCTTTACATTTGAACATGAAATTCAAATAACTGAAACTCAGCACTATCTTTCCCATTCACAATTATTTTGTGCAGTTTTTTTTTCAATCAATTGAAATTTAAACACAACAATGGAATGTGTGATTTGGAAGACATTCATACTATTTTTTAATATTCCATGTTGTAAAACCATGGGTGTTAAGAAGCAAGCAACCCACCATGAGACAACCCTCTACATTTAAACAAGGAGATTCAAATAATTGAAACCCAACACTGTGTTTCTCATTCATAATTATTTTGCACAGTATTTTTTTCAATTGACTGAAATTTAAACACAACAATGGAATGTCTGATTTGGAAGACATCCATACTATTTTGTAACATTCCATGTTGCAAAATCATGGGTGTTAAGAAGCAAACAACCCACCATGAGACAGCCCTCTACATTTAAACAAGGAGATTCAAATAACTAAAACCCAGCACTGCGTTTCCCATTCAGAATTATTTCGTGCAATTTTTTTTTTAATCAACTAAAATTTAAACACAACAATGGAATGTGTGATTTAGAAGACATTCATACTATTTTGTAACATTCCATGTTGCAAAACCATCAATGTTACGAAGCAAGCAACCCACCATGAGACAAGAATTTACATTTAAACATGGAAATTCAAATAACTAAAACTCGGCACTGTGTTTCCCATTCATAATTATTTTGTGCAGTTTTTTTTTCAATCGACTAAAATTTAAACACAACAATGGAATGTGTGATTTGGAAGACATTCATACTGTTTTGTAACATTCCATGTTGCAAAACCCTGGGTGTTAAGAAGCAAGCAACCCACCATGAGACAACCATTTACATTTAAACAAGGAGATTCAAATAACTGAAACCCAACACTATGTTTTCCAAATCACAATTTTTTTTGCCCTTGGTTTTTTCAATCATGCGAAAATTGAATAGAACAACAGAATGTGTGATTTGGAAGACATTCATAGTGTCTTGTAACATTCCATGTTGCAAAACCATAGGTGTTAAGAATCAAGCAACCTACCATGACACAACCCTTTACATTTGAACAGGGAGATTCAAACAAATGAAACCTAGCACTGTGTTTCCTATTCAGAATTATTTTGTGCTATTTTTTTTCAATCAATTGAAATTTAAACACAACAATGGAAAGTGTGATTTGGAAGACATTCATACTGTTTTGTAACATTCCATGTTGCAAAACCATCGATGTTAAAAAGAAAGAAACTCACCATGAGACAACCATTTACGTTTAAACACAAAGAATCAAATAACTGAAACCCGGCACTGTGTTTCCCATTCACAATTATTTTGTGCAGTTTTTTTTCAATCGACTGAAATTTAAACACAACAATGGAATGTGTGATTTGGAGGACATTCATACTATTTTGTAACATTCCATGTTGTAAAACTATGGGTGTTAAGAAGCAATCAACCCACCATTAGACAACCATTTACATTTAAACAAGGAGATTCAAATAACTGAAACCCAACACTGTGTTTTCCAAATCACAATTATTTTTTGCCCTTGGTTTTTTCAATCATGCAAAAGTTGAGCATAACAACGGAATGTGTGATTTTGAAGACATTCATAGTGTCTTGTCACATTCCATGTTGATGAAGGCAAAATGTGTCATCCTTTTACCTCTCATTTGTGTCAAACCTTGTCATCTTTCCTAGTGTCTCCTGTCGTTCCTGTCACTTTTTGTTAATGACCAGACGGTATTTTATGAAATAGAAGAAAAGGTTAAAACTAGTGAAAATACCAATTTTGTTGACTGTTGTTAATTGTCTTTTTGATTCTGGTGACATAAGTGTTTAATGGTTGACAGCGCATGAAGGATATCAGTGGAAGGATAACTAAATTGCTGAAGTTATATTGTCATTTTTGTTTTTACTCGTCAAAGATTAGTCATTATGTTTTAGGTTGTTAAGTTGTTCTTGGAAAACTTTCAAAAGACTTTAAAACTATTTTTGATTATCTTCTAAAGGTTGTTGGTTGAAAGCCACTAACAACCAAAATGTTTTATCGATTACATTTGAAAGACTGTTAGACATTTAGGTAAGCTTCAATATGTATATATATGCATGTATGCTGAAACTATATATCAATATACATAATTAAAAGCAGAACCGTGGTGATTTTCTATATACTTTGTCTATGATTGTTTGGATGAATGGAAGTGATAGTAGCATAATTTTGTGAACACGAGTTTTATCATCCAACGACCAGCAAAGGCAACGCCCATTTCCTCGGTTGGTTGGTGATTATTGCATTAGATTGTGTGTGTGGTAATGTATGCTTTGAATTTATAATTTGTTTAATTATTTCATTACTATATTGTTGTCTAAATCTTCTGTTGTGTAATTCATTTCCACGAGGGTATTAATCGGTATTAAGTTGTTAAATACTTACCAATAAAATCTGTATTCATTCAATAGTTGTTTGCTGGTATATGCAGATCATTAAACATAAGAGCAATTGAATAAGTTAATGGGATTGTTCCGAATTTTTATTAAGTAGTATTGGAGGTTTGTTTTCAGTAGTTCAATTTCAACTCTATGAAATGTTATTTTCAGATAGATTTCTATTTTGTTACCTTACTACTCTTCTGTTAAGTGTCAGTAATATGTTTTTGTGCAAAACTATTTCTTCACAGGTTCCTGTCACACTTATGACAGGAAGTCTGTTAATCCGAATTTTGCCATAAGTAAATTATATTAGGTTGCATCCATTAGCCCTTGGTTTGTTAATTGCAGCTCTTCGGCATATTGCCACAACATAGTTCAAAAGCCTACGTTCCCGGATTGACACTTTAGGATGAACTGAGGAAGCCATTTCCAAAAGAAAAAAGTACATCAAATCCAATTTAAAGAGTAATTCAGAAACCACAGTTTTATCCAATCATTTTGGCACTGTTGTCGGGGAAAAGGGTTAAAGACCTATATTTCTAGTAAACCAAGTTAGGAGCATTGCGCTAAGGAGAAAATCCACGTGATAGTTGACCTCGTTTGGATAATTACCCTTGGTTTGCTTTGTCATAGCTCATTTAGGTGCATGAATCGTAATAGGGACAGTAGAGGAAGATTTATTAGAAAAGAAAAGGGAAGTAGTTCGCAACCTGAAAAATCCAAAAAGAAATTAGCACCACCCATTGAGAGCCCACAACATGAAGAATTGCAAGATAAGTCCAAGTCACCCATTGAGACAAGTACCTTGACTCAAGAGAAACCAAAAAGTAAGTTGCCATCACTAGAATTGCCTGAACCTGATCTTGAGAAATGTTCTATTGAGACCACCATTATTTAGACACCCGCAAATACCCAACCAAGCTCTTCCGATATATTATGCAAAAAAGTTGAACAAATTTTCCAAAAATCTTACGGGGATCAAGTTGGTCCATTTTCCGAAGAAAGCCACAAGCCATTTAAAACTTATTTTACTCCGTGGGCATTTGAAGTCATGGATCCCAACAATAATAATGACAACAACAACATCAATGACAACAATCACAATAGGGCATTGGCCAACAATAACCCGGTCACTTTTGAGTTCCCAATCACAGATCCTAGAAGAGACGCCCCTATGAAAAATATTCCTCATTCTGCTTCGCCCATTTTTCATGGTCTTTCAATGGAAGATCTTGACATGTTTTTGTTTGAATTTTATGTGTTGTGTCACAGCTATGACTACCAAAATGATGCACAAAAACTCAAACTATTTCTAGCTACATTAAAGGATGCCGCCCTATGGTGGTTTATGAACCTTCAAAATATTAGAACATGGATGGTCTTGACGGAGCTATTCTTGAACAAGTACTAGGAATACACTGCAAATGTAAAGGAGGGGTTTGGGGATGTTGAGGATCTCTGATAACCGGGTGCATGAATGATGAGGTCCCAGAGAAGACTTCTATCTTTGAACGCTTAGCGGTTTTAGTCTTCCTATCCGCTCCTTGCCTGTGAGGGACTAAATGACACCACAAAACTTATTTCAGAGGGATTAAGATGATACAGGAAGATTAAATTTAATGGGTAGTGTGAAACGATTCCTCTTAAAATAATTTTGACTTATGATAGCATGGCTTCATGTGAACCAGTTCGAGAACCTAACGTCGAAGAGTCATCTGGGTAAGCTTTCCCTACAAAGCCTATGAAATAACAGGAATGGCAAAATAGAGCCATTGAAGACTTTAAAATGGGATTTATTGAGCTCATAGCAACAAATAGACACCTTTTGAATTATAGAGTCAACAAGAAGAAGTCGAAAAGTTCTAGTTTATCCAACGAATGTAAAGAGAATTAGTGGAGAGGATTCCCCATAATAGACAACATCTCACTCCTTAGAAGAACTTCAAAGAAGAAATTCACCTTTGAGCGCCCTTCTTGTATAAACCCGGCAAAATGGAATATTCTAAGGTCCATCTATATTATATGGCCCTAATCCTTCCCGAAAGGTGTCGCATCCCAACATTATTTAACGATTATTCGCCCTCAGACTATCCAAATCGTTCCTTAACAACGATGGTGTTAAGTTGGAAATGTCCCCATACCCTCAATGGATGCCTCAGTATCAATATACTTCACAGTCGTGGCAACAGGCATGGAGGCCACAAACACCACAACCATCTGCATACCAACAACCATTCCCCTCACAATCACAATTTCCACCTCCTACTATGATTAACCCATACCAATAGCCACAATTTCCAGCTTTGCCATCATCAGCCACCCCACCTATTAATCCAACCCAACCACCAAGAGCTACATCAATGCCATCCCAGCCCAACCCCAACCCCAACAATAAGGCCACCCAACCACTATATAATAATGAGACAACAAGTTACTCCACCTATCCCATAAATACATTAGAAGTAGATGGAGTTCAGTTAAGGTCAGGGAAGGCCCTTCAAGGGCCCACCATTACAAAAATCAATGAGGAGTTAGAAATCGAGCCAGCCAAAGACCCCCCTTTTCCCAAACGATTTCAATCTGCACCAATAGAAAGGGAGGATTCTCAACTTGAGTTCAATTTTGTTAATTAGTTGTGCAATGTTAACATTAAAATTCCTTTGTTGCAGGCCATCAAAGACATTCTTGTCTATACAAAAACAATTTGTGATCTATGTACCCGGAAGCAGCGGAAGAAGCAAGACCCAAAAATGGTTCAAGTCATTGGATAGTTGGCAGAGCTTATGCTTGGAAACATTACCATTCCAAAGTATGTCGATCCAAGGAGTCTAGTCATTAAGGTAACCATTGGTAAAGTAAGTATTCCTAATACCCTTGTCGATTTGGGTGCTGCAATTAATGTAATGACAAACGAAACAAAAGAAAACTTGTCATTAGAAGGACTTAGGCCTACGCCTATAGTTCTTCAAATGGCAGATTGATCTTTGGTCAAACCCAAAGGTATGATTGAAGATGTAATTCTTTCTATTGATTCATGGGAATACCCAACTAACTTTGTGATCTTGCAGCCAAAAATTAAGCTGGGGGGATACCCCCTGATTTTGGGACACCCTTGGTTAGCAGCCACAGATACATTTATCAATTGTCGATCAGGGAACATGGTTATTTCCAATGGCGAGCGCAAGAAACAGTTGACTCTATACTCGCCAGCACAACCTTTGTTGGAGACAGAGGACCCTGTTTGGATTGACAGCGATTTGGATGAATCATTACCAATCCTAACAATTGATAAAGCCTTAGATATGGAAGAGCCTACTAAGGATAATGTTCTTATTAGTTTCCTTCAGAATAGGTATACATTTAATGAAATATTTGAAAGCATGGTCCTCCATTCAAGTATAAATACTCAATGTCCTTTTGAGGATTTTCCATTGGTGGGGAGTTCACGCTCTATTCAACACTTTATCACACTGCTTCAGTTATTACCCCATAATTGCTTATATGGCTCATTCTTATCTTCTGCAAAATCAAGTGATATGCCATCCACCTCACAAGTCTTATCCATTGAGTCACCAACATAATCTGTCGCTATGGAAATTCTACCTAATTGCACACTTAACATTAATCCATAGCTCACCCCTGAACAAATCCACGATCTTATTGCCATGCTTAGAATGAATAAAGAAGCCTTTGCCTGGGAATACCAAGACATGCATGGAGTTCATCCTGATACCTGCACCCATCATATCTATATTGAGGAAGGTAGTCGTCCAATTAGGCAACCACAACGTCGGCTTAACCCCACTTTGCGCGACATAGTTAAAGAGGAGTTACAGAAACTATTGAACGTCAGGTTTATATATCCTACTTCTGATAGTCAATGGGTTTCTCCTTTAGTTGTGGTTCCTAAGAAAAATGGTAAATGGAGAATTTGTGTCCATTATAGAGCATTAAATAAATCTACTAAGAAAGATCATTTTCCATCGCCATTTATTGATCAAGTATTGGACACTCTTGTAAGTAAAAAGTTCTTCTCCTTTCTAGACGGGTTTAGCGGTTATAACCAAATTCGCATAGCATCAGAAGATCAGGACAAGAACACTTTCACCTACCCTTGGGGCACCTTTGCTTATCATGTCTTGCCATTCGGTTTATGTAATGCCCTTGCCACTTTTCAAAGGGCAGTTTTGAGCATTTTTGCAGATCTTGTCAACAATTGCGTTGAGGTATACATGGATGATTTTATTGTCCATGGTAATACTTATGAAGAGGCTAAAACAAACCTAGACAAGGTACTTAGGCGTTGTATAGACACCAACCTATCATTGAGTCATGAAAAATGTCACATACTTATGACCGAAGGGATAGTGCTTGGCCATTGCATTTCCTTCAAAGGTATTCAAGTGGATCCTAAAAAGGTCTAGATTATCCAAGACTTGCCTATACCCTCTAGTCAAAAAGATGTTCAAAGTTTTCTCGGCCATGCAGGATATTACCAGAGATTTATCCAAAATTTCAGTAAAATTGCATCTCCCTTGTTTGCCTTGCTAGCCAAAGATATTGCTTTCTCTTGGACACCTGAGTGTCAAGAAGCCTTTGAATCCATCAAAACAAAACTCGTCACCACACCCATCCTTAGAGGACCAAATTGGGAACTACCATTCCATATCCACACAGATGCCTCTGACTATTTCATGGGACTTGTGCTTGGACAAAAAGAGGATAATCTTTTCTACTCTATCTACTGCATCAGCAAGAACTTCACGGGGGCTGAGGTAAATTACATGGTAACTAAAAAAGATTTTTTAGTTGTTGTGTATGCCATTAATAAATTTCGTCATTACATTATTGGTTATAAAGTGTTTGTCCACACAGATCATTCAGAAATTTGGTTTTTAATGAATAAACCTGTGGTAACGGGTAGAGTTATTTGATGGTTGCTTTTACTCCAAGAATTTGATATAACTATACTTGATAAGCCTAGTCAAGAAAATGTGGTTGCAGACTTTCTGTCCCGATTGCAATTGCCAGACAATGAACCTACTCCAGTTGATGATGCCTTTCCCGATGAGCACCTCTTTTCTATATCCACGAGGATTCCCTGGTTTGCCGATATTGCAAACTACCTTGTTACATGCAAGTTTCCACCACATTTCTCTTCAAGGGAATGGTGGAAGCTGGTTGGCCTTAGTGGATAGTATACATGGATAAATGGATTTCTCTTTCGCACTGGCATTGACAATATCATGCGGCATTGTGTAACCGAAGATGATGTCTTTGATATACTTCGTGCATGTCATACAGAACCATGCGAAGGACACTTTGCTGCTCAACGGACTGCCCAGAAGATTTTCACTACAGGTTACTACTGGCCTACACTCCATAAGGACTCTAAATGCTATGTTCATCATTGTGACAAGTGTCAATGCATGGGCCAACCCACACGCTCGAATGAGATGCCCTTACATCCACAGTTGTGCATAGAGCCATTTGAGAATTGGGGCCTTGATTTTGTTGGCCCAATCAACCCGCCATCACGGAACAAGGAATACATCCTTGTATATACCGATTATGTCACTAAGTGGGTGGAAGTGATAGCCCTAAAGCATGCCAGAGATACAAAAGTAGCCAATTTCTTGTACTCCGAGATTTTCACAAGATTTGGTGTGCCACGCAAGATAACCACCGATCAAGGACCACAATTTACATCAGAACTCATTTATGCCCTGGTTCGTGAATACGAAATCCACCACCGCAAGTCCACACCTTATCACCCTCAAGCCAATGGGCAAGTAGAAGTCACCAATCAAGAGATTGAGAATATTCTTACTAATACAGTTGCTCTTCATAAACACGATTGGGATACATGACTTCCTGAGGCCGTGTGGGCCTATCGAACAACGTGGAAGACCACTACTGGTCTGACCCCTTATGAGCTTGTCTATGGTAAGAAGGCAATCCTTCCCATTGAGTTTGAGATTAAAACTCTTTGGACCGCACTACAAATGGGTATGGATCTTTCTAATGCACAAAAGGCACACATCGACCAACTACATTCTTTAGATGAATTGCGCTAGGAAGCACTCTTCCACACCAAAACCATCCAGAAACAACGTGCTCTATGGCATGACCACTACATCCGCCAATGGTCATTTCAACCTGGCGATTGGGCACTCCTATACGAATCTTGCTTCCAAGACTTCAAAGGAAAGTTTCACACACGTTGGTTGGGGCCCTATGAGATTCAGACCGTATATGCTAATGGCGTTGTTCGTCTCTGCACAGTTGACTCAGAAAGATGATTTCTTCTCGTCAATGGTCACCACCTCAAACTTTACAAAAAGCCTCTCTCCAAAGAGGCTTTATTTTTAGAGGTGGCACAGGAACTTACTGTTGTTCCTTTTGGCCTCCTTCGAGATTGATCATTTCTATTTCAAAAAAAAAAAAAAACCATAGTGGTGAAAACCGATTTCTCGGTGCCTCTAAGCGGTGGTAGATTGAAAACCGGACAATCGGCGGTCTATCGTCGAAAAAAAAACCCTTAGTGGTGAAAATCGATTTCTCGGCACCACTAGGCGGTGGTAGATTGAAAATCGGACAACTGGTAGTCTATCGTCGAAAGGCAAAGAAAAAAAGAAACAAGGCAGACACCACACAACTAAGCAAGATCTTCAATGTTGGCACCCCGCCTTCCTGGCCTATTCTTCCTACCACCCAGCAATTGGCCTTGCCTTGTTCTTGTCACCTAGTTGTCAAGAGCTCCTTTTTGTTTCTGCTGGTTGGCATTGTCCTTTCCGCCTAGTCGGGTTCTACAACCCTTCACATCTATTGGTACCCTCCATATCACAATGGTTGTTCATGGCTTTCAGCCAACAACCATTGCTTCGGTTGATTTTGTGTTCCTGTCTCTCTCATGCCACGAACTGATGCGGTTACATCCTGGCCGACTTTCTAGTCTCTTTTTTTCCAGGAGCCCTTTGCCTGTTTGAAGACTGCTACCTTGTCAATCACCGTACTCCACCTTGACGTTGTTCTTGTCCTTTCTTTTCCACGCGGCGTTCTCCAGCTGGTTGCTTCTATTTGGCTTCATCATGCCTATACTTCCCGCACTACACTCTTCTACCCTATCATTGTTGCGGGCTGACATTGATATCAGTACCAGATTCAACACACATGTCACCATGTCGCCACTCCTGTCCATCAACGGTCATCGGTATCGGTATTACACGTTTCTTTCCTTTTCTTTTTATTTTATTTAAATACCGCTTGTTCATTTACTAATGGTGATGTCACCCACGGCCGGGTAACTTGCTAAACTGGGGGGAAGTGTCACATTTGCTGTCATGTCTCATCCTTTTCACAAAATCCTCATCCCATCGTATCTACATTCGTTGATTTCCAGTATGATTTGTCATAAATAGCACACTCCCTCTTAATACCACCGTAATCATTACAATTCGCTACAAATAATAAACTAGAAACCTCCATTTTTTTTAACCACTTATCATAAACCCATTCTTATCATCTACACAAACTGCCAATTAAAAGTTGTCCTATTCCTAGTAATAGTTGTCTCTGCAAAACCGTTTTCACTCTTTACCGGGTTTGAACTGTGAACTATTTGGATTGCACCTCCTGGTAAAGATATGGCAGGAGAACGCAGACACCGCTATGAGCCAACAACTATGGGTGATTTAACGGCTCCTGTGATGTCTGAGGCCTACAAGATATTCAAGCAAGCAGGATGGGATGCGTATTTCAAGAGATTGTGGGGATTTGATGAGAAACTGGTTCGTGAGTTCGCGGCAACATGCAACAATAAGCAGGCACAAGTCCGTGGGCTAGCAATTCTTGTCTCAGTTGAAAGTATAGTAGATGTCACGGGATTGCCATTAACAGGAGAACATTATTTTCCTGACAATTTTGGGCGCGAGAAAGACCTCAAATCTCTCCGTAAGAAGTTCCTAGCACGTGGAGAATCGGTCGAAATGGTATCAGGTTAGGGCACAAATTTATCTTCACTCCCCGCTCCCTGGAACAATGTGGCAAAATTTGTTATCTAGTATTTGACCTGTGAAGGAAGGTATGTGTATGTTTACGCAAAACAATTTCGACTGATGATACATTTGAGATGGGGTGCACTCGTGAACATTCCTTTCTTTCTATATTCTTCCTTAATGCAAATGTGTAAAGTAGTTCAAAAGGGTAGTGATAATTCATTGGCACATCATGGGTTGATTAAGTTGTTAATCATAAGAGAATTGAAGAGACTTTTACCTCCTAGGGACTGGGACTCCTTCATTGTAGATGAAACCCCTAAGAATTTCGTTGAAGATACCCTCCCTACTTCAGAACACTCTGCCAAAGAAGATTCCCAGAGTATAGGAAAATTCACTGACACCCTAGAGGAGGAAGAGTCGGGTCAGGGAAGCTTAGAAGATGATAAACGCACCAAAGATCCTGAGCCTGAAACTCTTCTTGATAGTACTAAGAAAGGAAAGGCGCAAACCTTAAGGTTCAGTGGCAAAAATGTTAAGGGTTCCAGTGCTAAACAACCTAACCCTAAGGTTACTAAAGTCTCTACCCCTGGCCCTGGGATTGAAAAGAAACAGCGTAGTGGGACTACTTCAACTATTGTTTTAAAAGGAAAACAATTGTCAATTGATTCTGCAGACAAACTAACCAACCTGGCTAATGTACCTAGTGGTTTAGGTTCGCAAACACCTGAGGATGTTGGGGATTTGACAATAGTGGCATTAGTCTCTCACAAAACTAAAAGAACAGAAGTTGTTGCTAGGGATTTGAGAAGAAGTAAGAGAAAGAAGCAGAAAACGACAAACCTTGAGGATCCCTCACAACACCACCAGGAGCCTGAACAAAATCCCAAGATGCCACCTCAGAATTCTCCTATTTTAGGTGAAGAAATTGAGAAAAACTCTGAGGTATTGCCCCAACATTCCCCTGTCTCAGAAAAGATGCCATGCAGTCAAGAAGATCTTCCTGATGAAAATGTTGTTCGGACTAAGTCTACCCCGGCTTAAATTTATAATAATCTTGACAATCCTGATGATCACACACTGCATGACACTACCCAAGAAGAAGAGCATCAAGTAGAAGAAAGAATAGGGTCTGAAGTGGATATGCAGAATCAGGAACAGGGGAATATTGAAAACCTTCACCAAGAACAACAAGCCAACCAAGAGCTAGAGGCAGAGGAGGAGTATGAGGAAGAACAACCCTTGCTCACTAATGATGACATTCGCAGCCTGTAGAACTTGGTGACTAAGCTAACTGAGGAGAATGAAACTCTATAGAATCAAGTTCAAGCGACAGAGTCACTCAACTCATCGCAAGCAATTGAAATCAGTCAGTTGAAAGTAGCACTTGAGTAGGCACAGGCCTCCAAGACATCAATGATAACCATTCAGGAGCATGAAAAATAGTTGCAGGAACTTCATCAATTGTGTGTCAAAGAAGTCGCCAATACCCTGCAGAAACTTGTCCCTTCTCTCTCTAGTTTGTATTCTACACTCTCTTTGCATGAGGACATGCAAGGTCTTCAACTGGGGGGAAATGATGAGGGAAAAATGTGTCATCCTTTTACCTCTCATTTGTGTCAAACCTTGTCATCTTTCCTAGTGTCTCCTGTCATTCCTGTCACTTTTTGTTAATGAACAGACGGTATTTTATGAAATAGAAGAAAAGGTTAAAACTAGTGAAAATACTGATTTTGCTGACTGTTGTTAACTGTCTTTTTTATTCTAGTGACAGGAAGTGTTTAATGGTTGACAGCGCGCATGAAGGATATCGATGGAAGGATAACTGAATTGCTGAAGTTATATTGTCATTTTTGTTTTTACTCGTCAAAGCTTAGACATTATGTTTTAGGTTGTTACGTTGTTCTTGGAAAACTTTCAAAAGACTTTAAAACTATTTTTGATTATCTTCTAAAGGTTGTTGGCTGAAAGCCACTAACAACCAAAATGTTTTATCGATTACATCTGAAAGACTGTTAGACATTTAGGTAAGCTTCAATATGTATATATATGCGTGTACGCTGAAACTATATATCAATATACATAATTAAAAGCAGAACCGTGGTGATTTTCTATATACTCTTTCTATGATTGTTTGGATGAATGGAAGCGATAGTAGCATAATTTTGTGAATGCGAGTTTTATCATCCAACGACCGGTGAAGGTAGGGCCCACTTCCTCGGTTGGTTGGTGATTATTGCATTAGATTGTGTGTGTGGTAATGTATGCTTTGAATTTATAAGTTGTTTAATTATTTCATTACTGTATTGTTGTCTAAATATTTTGGTGTGTAATTCATTTCCATGAGGGTATTAATCGGTATTAAGTTATTAAATACTTACCAATACAATCCGTATTCATTCAATAGCTATTTGTTGGTATATGCAGATCATTAAACATAAGAGCAGTTGAATAAGTTAATGGGATTGTTCCAAATTTTTATTAAATAGTATTGGAGGTTTGTTTTCAGTAGTTCAATTTCAACTCTATGAAACATTATTTTCAGATAGATTTCTATTTTGTTACCTTACTACTCTTCTGTTAAGTGCCAGTAATATGTTTATGTGCAGAACTATTTCTTCACAGGTTCCTGTCACACTTGTGACAGGAAGTCTGTTAATCCGATTTTTTCCATAAGTAAATTATATTAGGTTGCATCCATCAGCCCTTGGTTTATTAATTGCAGCTCTTTGGCATATTGCCACAACATAGTTCAAAAGCCTACATTCCCGGATTAACACTTAAGGATGAACTGAGGAAGCCATTTCCAAAAAAAAAGTACATCAAATCCAATTTAAAGAGTAATTCAGAAACCACGGTTTTATCCAATCACATGTTGCAAAATCGTAGGTGTTAAGAATCAAGCAACCTACCATGATACAACCCTTTACATTTGAATAGAGAGATTCAAATAAATGAAACCCAGCACTATGTTTCTCAATCAAAATTATTTTGTGGTCTTTTTTTTTCAATCAACTGAAATTTAAACACAACAATGGAAGGTGTGATTTGGAAGACATTCATACTGTTTTGTAACATTCTATGTTGCAAAACCTTGGGTGTTAAGAAGAAATAAATGCACCATGAGACAACCCTCTACATTTAAACAAGGAGATTCAAATAATTGAAACTCGACACTGTGTTTCTCATTCACAATTATTTTGTGCAGTTTTTTTTTCAATCAACTAAAATTTAAACACAACAATGAAATGTGTCATTTGGAAGACATCCATATTGCTATGTAACTTTCCATGTTGCAAAACTATGGGTGTTAAGAATCAAGCAACCCACCATGAGACAACCCTCTACATTTAAACAAGGAGATTCAAATAACTGAAACCCAGCACTGCGTTTCCCATTCAAAATTATGTTGTGCAGTTTTTTTTTCAATCAACTAAAATTTAAACACAACAATGGAATGTGTGATTTGGAAGATATGCATACTATTTTGTAACATTTCATGTTGCAAAACCATCGGTGTTAAAAAGCAAGCAACCCACCATGAGACAAACACTTACATTTAAACAAGGAGATTCAAATAACTGAAACCCAGAACTGTGTTTCTCATTCACAATTATTTTGTGCAGTTTTTTTTCAATCGACTAAAATTTAAACACAACAATGGAATGTCTGATTTGAAAGACATCCGTACTGTTTTGTAACATTCCATGTTGCAAAACTGTGGGTGTTAAGAATCAAGCAACCCACCATGAAACAACCATTTACATTTAAACAAGGAGATTCAAATAATTGAAATCCAACACTGTGTTTTCCAAATCACAATTATTGTTTGCCCTTGACTTTTTCAATCATGCGAAAGTTGAACACAACAACGAAATGTGTGATTTTAAAGACATTCATAGTGTCTTGTAACATTTCATGTTGCAAAACCGTGGGTGTTAAGAATCAAGCAACCTACCATGACACAACCCTTTACATTTGAACAAAAAGATTCAAATAACTGAAACCCAACACTGTGTTTCCCATTCAAAATTATTTTGTGCATTTTTTTTTTTCAATCAACTAAAATTTAAACACAACAATGGAATGTGTGATTTGGAAGACGTTCATATTATTTTGTAACATTCCATGTTGCAAAATCGTGGGTGTTAAGAAGCAAGCAACCCACCATCAGACAACCCTCTAAATTTAAACAAGGAGATTCAAATAACTGAAACCCAGCACTGTGTTTCCCATTCACAATTATTTTGTGCAGTTTTTTTTTCAATCGACTAAAATTTAAACACAACAATGGAATGTCTTATTTGAAAGACATCCATACTATTTTGTAGCATTCCATGTTGCAAAACCATGGGTGTTAAGAAGCAAGCAACCCACCATGAGACAACCCTCTACATTTAAACAAGGAGATTCAAATAACTGAAATTCAGCACTGCGTTTTCCATTCAGAATTATTATTTTTAATTTTTTTCAATCAACTGAAATTTATACACAACAATGAAATGTGTGATTTGGAAGACATTCATACTCTTTTGTAACATTTCATGTTGCAAAACCATCAGTGTTAGAAAGCAAGCAACCCACCATGAGACAAGCATTTACATTTAAACAAGAAGATTCAAATAACTGAAACCCAACATTGTGTGTTTCTCATTCACAATTATTTTGTGCAGTTTTTTTTTCAACTGACTGAAATTTAAACACAACAATGGAATGTGTGATTTGGAAGACATTCATATTGTTTTGTAACATTCCATGTTGTAAAATCATGGGTGTTAAGAAGCAAGCAACCCATCATGAGACAACCATTTACATTTAAACAAGGAGATTCAAATAACTGAAACCCAATACTGTGTTTTCCAAATCACAATTATTTTTTACCCTTGATTTTTTCAATCATGCGAAAGTTGAACACAAAAACATAATGTGTGATTTCAAAGACATTCATAGTGTCTTGTAATATTCCATGTTGCAAAACAATAGGTGGTAAGAATCAAGCAACCTACCATGACACAACCCTTTACATTTGAACAGTGAGATTCAAATAAGTGAAACCCAGCACTGTGTTTCCAATTCACAATTATTTTGTGCAGATTTTTTTCAATCAACTGAAATTTAAACACAGCAATGGAATCTGTGATTTGGAAGACATTCATACTATCTTGTAACATTCCATGTTTCAAAATCATGGGTGTTAAGAAGCAATAAACCCACCATGAGACAACCCTCTACATTTAAACAAGGAGATTCAAATAACTAAAACCCAGCAATGTGTTTCCCATTCATAGTTATTTTGTACAATTTTTGTTTCAATCAACTGAAATTTAAACACAACAATGGAACGTGTGATTTGGAATACATCTATACTATTTTGTAACATTTCATGTTGCAAAACCGTGAGTGTTAAGAAGCAAGCAACCCACCATGAGACAACCCTCTACATATAAACTAGGAGATTCAAATAACCAAAATCTAGCACTCTGTTTCCCATTCAGAATTATTTTGTTTAGTTTTTTTTTCAATCAATTGAAATTTAAACACAACAATGGAATGTGTGATTTTGAATATATTCACACTATTTTGTAACATTCCATGTTGTAAAACCATCGGTGTTAAGAAACAAGCAAACCCACCATGAGACAACCATTTACATTTAAACACGGAGTTTCAAATAATTGAAATCCAACACTGTGTTTCCCATTCACAATTATTTTGTGCAGTTTTTTTTCCATCAACTGAAATTTAGAGACAACAACGGAATGTGTGATTTGGAAGACATTCATATTGTTTTGTAACATTCTATGTTGCAAAACCGTAGGTGTTAAGAAGCAAGCAACCCACCATGAGACAACTATTTACATTTAGAAAAGGAGATTCAAATAACTGAAACCCAACACTGTGTGTTCCAAATAACAATTATTTATTTTCCTTGATTTTTTCAATCATGTGAAAGTTGAACACAACAACAGAATGTGTGATTTCAAAAACATGCATAGTGTCTTGTAACATTCTATGTTGCAAAACTATAGGTGTTAATAATCAAGCAAACCTACCTTGACACAACCCTTTACATTTGAACAGGGATATTCAAATAACTGAAACCCAACACTGTGTTTCTCATTCACAATTATTTTGTGCAATTTTTTTTCAATCAACTAAAATTTAAACACAACAATGGAAGGTGTGATTTGGAAGACATTCATACTATTTTGTAACATTCCATGTTGCAAAATTGTGGGTGTTAAGAAGCAAGAAACCCACCATGAGACAACCCTCTACATTTAAACAAGGAGATTCAAATAACCGAAACTCAGCACTTTATTTCTCATTCACAATTATTTTGTGCAGTTTTTTTTTCAATCGACTGAAATTTAAACACAACAATGAAATGTGTGATTTGGAAGAAATCCATATTGTTTTGTTACATTTCATGTTGCAAAATAATGGTTGTTAAGAAGCAAGCAATCCACCATGAAACAACCCTCTACATTTAAACAAGGAGATTCAAATAACTAAAATGCAACACTGCGTTTCTCATTCAAAATTATTTTGTGCAATTTTTTTTCAATCATCTAAAATTTAAACACAACAATGGAATGTGTGATTTGGAAGATATTCATACTGTAACATTCCATGTTGCAAAACCATTAGTGTTAAGAAGCAAAGAAACCCACCATGAGATAACCCTTCACATTTAAACAAGGAGATTCAAATAACTGAAACTCAACACTGTATTTCCCATTCACAATTATTTTGTGTAATTTTTTTCAATTGACTAAAATTTAAACACAACAATAGAATGTGTGATTTGAAAGATATTCATACTATTTTGTAACATTCCATGTTGCAAAACCGTGGGTGTTAAGAATCAAGCAACCCACCATGAAACAACCATTTACATTTAAACAAGGAGATTCAAATAATTGAAATCCAACACTGTGTTTTCCAAATCACAATTATTGTTTGCCCTTGACTTTTTCAATCATGCGAAAGTTGAACACAACAACGAAATGTGTGATTTTAAAGACATTCATAGTGTCTTGTAACATTTCATGTTGCAAAACCGTGGGTGTTAAGAATCAAGCAACCTACCATGACACAACCCTTTACATTTGAACAGAAAGATTCAAATAACTGAAACCCAACACTGTGTTTCCCATTCAAAATTATTTTGTGCAGTTTTTTTTTTCAATCAACTGAAATTTAAACACAACAATGGAATGTGTGATTTGGAAGACGTTCATATTATTTTGTAACATTCCATGTTGCAAAATCGTGGGTGTTAAGAAGCAAGCAACCCACCATCAAAAAACCCTCTAAATTTAAACAAGGAGATTCAAATAACTGAAACCCAGCACTGTGTTTCCCATTCATAATTATTTTGTGCAATTTTTTTTTCAATCAACTAAAATTTAAACACAACAATGGAATGTCTGATTTGAAAGACATCCATACTATTTTGTAACATTCCATGTTGCAAAACCATGGGTGTTAAGAAGCAAGCAACCCACCATGAGACAACCCTCTAGATTTAAACAAGGAGATTCAAATAACTGAAATTCAGCACTACGTTTTCCATTCAGAATTATTTTTTTAATTTTTTTCAATCAACTGAAATTTATACACAACAATGAAATGTGTGATTTGGAAGACATTCATACTCTTTTGTAACATTTCATGTTGCAAAACCATCAGTGTTAAGAATCAAGAAACCCACCATGAAACAACCATTTACATTTAAACAAGGAGATTCAAATAACTGAAACTAAGCACTGTGTTTCCCATTCACAATTATTTTGTGCAGTTTTTTTTTCAATCGACTGAAATTTAAACATAAAAATAGAATATGTGATTTGGAAGACATTCATATAGTTTTGTAACATTCCATATTACAAAACCATCGGTGTTAAGAAGCAAGCAACCCACCATGAGACAAGCCTCTACATTTAAACAAGGAGATTCAAATAACTGAAATCCAGCACTGTGTTTCCCATTCACAATTATTATGTGTAGTTTTCTTTCAAACAACTAAAATTTAAACACAACAATGGAATATGTGATTTCAAAAACATTCATACTATTTTGTAAAATTCCATGTTGTAAAATTGTGGGTGTTAAGAAACAAGCAACCCACCATGAGACAACCATTTAAGAAGCAAGCAACCAACCATGAGACAAGAAAAGATAAACAACAGACTAATTTCACAGGATGATTTATCTTTTAGAATTCATAGATTCACCAAATAAAACATCAACACAATTCGACACAACAAATATCATATTGAAGAACGATCACAGAAGCACAGTGGCATTTACGATCAACAAAATATTAACAAACTCAAAGATTCAGTTTTATTTCTTTTTTTCTCAATACAAAATATGGGTTCAAAGACTCCATGGTTGCGTAACAAAATTGTCTGAAAATAGAAAATACCCTTCTCCCCCTTTTTCCTCTCTTTCTTTCCTCCCCTTTTTTTTTCTCCAACAATTATTCACAATCCTCCTTAAAAATGGTCAAGGTTGCAATGATCCATTAAGAAACAGACACTGTTTCCATTACACCCTAAGATTTCGATCACTATTCATTATTACAAAATATTCATGCATGTAAAGTAAAGATTCAGTTTATGTCGAAAGAAACCATTTTCATTGACAACTGCATAAAGAAACCAAGTTCACTAAACTACTAGAGGAGCCAAAGCCCGAAAAATCTCTGCAAGCATTTCATTAAGAAAATTATTAAATCTAGCTCGCTCTTCCTCTCTATCTAAGACAAATATCACCCTCCAATATTTGGCATAGCTAGAATTTTCCTTCCATGCAAACGAACATAGGTTAGAAACAATGTCGAGTTGTTCCTCCTCGAGCCACATTAAATTAGGTTAAATGACTAATACTAGCTCGTTTTCCCATTCTGCAACTTCACCAGGAAGCACCATGTCGAAGAAAACCTAAGATCAAAATGTTGCCACCTTTGCAAAACTGTGGGTGTTAAGAAGCAAGAAACCGACCATGAGACAACCCTTTACATTTAAACAAGGAGATTCAAATAATTGAAATCCATCACTGTGTTTCCCATTCAAAATTATTTTTTGCAAGTTTTTTTTCAATCAACTGAAATTTAAACACAACAATGGAATGTGTGATTTGGAAGACATCCATACTGTTTTGTAACATTCCATGTTGTAAAATCGTGGGTGTTAAGAAGCAAGAAACCCACCATGAGACAACCCTTTACATTTAAACAAGAAGATTCAAATAACTGAAACCCAACACTGTGTTTCCCATTCAAAATTATTTTGTGCAGTTTTTTTTCAATCAACTAAAATTTAAACACAACAATGGAATGTGTGATTTGGAAGACATTCATACTATTTTGTAAAATTCCATATTGCAAAACCGTGGGTGTTAAGAAGCAAGAAACCCACCATGAGACAACACTTTAAATTTAAACAAGGAGATTCAAATAACTGAAACTCAACATTGTGTCCCATTCACAATTGTTTTGTGTAGTTTTTTTTTCAATTGACTAAAATTTAAACACAACAATGGAATGTGTGATTTGGAAGACATTCATACTATTTTGTAACATTCCATGTTGAAAAATCGTGGGTGTTAAGAATCAAGCAACCCATCATGAGACAACCCTGTACATTTAAACAAGGAGATTCAAATAACTGAAACCCAGCACAACGTTTCCCATTCAAAATTATTTTGTGCAGTTTTTTTTCAATCAACTAAAATTTAAACGCAACAATGGAATGTGTGATTTGGAAGACATTCATACTGTTTTGTAACATTCCATGTTGCAAAACCATCGGTGTTAAAAAGAAAGCAACCCACCATGAGACAACCATTTACATTTAAACAAGGAGATTCAAATAACTGAAACTCAGCACTGTATTTCCCATTCACAATTATTTTGTGCAGTTTTTTTTTCAATTGACTGAAATTTAAACACAACAATGGAATGTGTGACTTGGAAGACATTCATACTATTTTGTAACATTCTATGTTGCAAAACCATGGGTGTTAAGAAGTAAGCAACCCACCATGAGACAACCATTTACATTTAAACAAAGAGATTCAAATAACTGAAACCTAACATTGTGTTTTCCAAATCACAATTATTTTTTGCCCTTGATTTTTTCAATCATGCGAAAGTTGAACACAAAAACGAAATGTGTGATTTCGAAGACATTCATAGTGTCTTGTAAATTCCATGTTGCAAAACCATAGGTGTTAAAAATCAGGCAACCTACCATGACACAACCCTTTTACATTTGAATAGGGAGATTCAAATAACTGAAACCCAGCATTGTGTTTCCCATTCAAAATTATTTTGTGCAGTTTTTTTCAATCAACTAAAATTTAAACACAACAATGGAAGGTGTGATTTGGAAGACATTCATACTATTTTCTAACATTCCATGTTGCAAAACCATAGGTGTTAAAAATCAGGCAACCTACCATGACACAACCCTTTTACATCTGAACAGGGAGATTCAAATAACTGAAACCCAGCACTGTGTTTCCCATTCAGAATTATTTTGTGCAATTTTTTTTTCAATCAACTAAAATTTAAACACAACAATGGAATGTGTGATTTGGAAGACATTCATACTATTTTGTAACATTCCATGTTGCAAAACTGTGGATGTTAAGAAGAAAGCAACCCACCATGATACAACTCTCTACATTTAAACAAGGAGATTCAAATAACCGAAACCCAGCTCTAAGTTTCCCATTCACAATTATTTTGTGCAGTTGTTTTTTCAATCCAATGAAATTTAAACACAACAATGGAAGGTGTGATTTGGAAGACATTCATACTGTTTAGTAACATTCCATGTTGCAAAATTGTGGTTGTTAAGAAGTAAGCAACCCAACATGAGATGACCTTTTACAATTAAACAGAGATTGAAATATCTGAAACCCAACACTGTGTTTTCCATTCAGAATTATTTTGTGCAATTTTTTTTTCAATCGATTGAAATTTAAACACAACAATGGAATGTGTGATTTGGAAGATAGACATGTTGTATTGTAACATTCCATATTGCCAAACTGTGAGTGTTAAGAAGCAAGCAACCCACCATAAGACAACCCTCTACATTTAAACAAGGAGATTCAAATAGCTGAAACCCAACACTGTGTTTCTCATTCACAATTATTTTGTGCATTTTTTTTTATTGAAACCTAGCACTGTGTTTCTCATTCACAATTATTTTGTGCAGTTTTTTTTCAATGGTTCAAAATTTAAACACTACAATGGAATGTGTGATTTGGAAGACATTCATATTGTTTTGTAACATTCCATGTTGCAAAACTATGGGTGTTAAGAAGCAAGCAACCCACCATGAGACAACCATTTACATTTAAACAAGGAGATTCAAATAACTGAAACTCGACACTTTGTTTCCCATTCACAATTATTTTATGCACTTTTTTTTCAATCAACATAAATTTAAACATTCAAGAAACTAAAATACTCCACATTGTTTTTCCCAAATTTCAAATGAAAAGATCTTGTAAAACCCTCTACTTGCAACAAAATTACCCCTCATCTCGATTTGGTCGGTATTCTCCTCCAACTCCTCCATGTGCACTCCACGCTTTAGCTTACAACCTCGATTTGGTCGGTATTCTCCTCCAAGTCATCCACATGAACTCAGACCTTCATCTTTCCCTTTCAACGTGCAAACAGGAAATAAATAGTATTTTTACCTTCCTTTCTCGAAACAGAAAAGGCCCATGTCATTCCCTTCCACTTTTCTCGTGCCAGACAAAAGAAACTTGTCGACGAAGCTAACCCGCCCGCTTTTTCACCCGACAACAGGCAGGAAAACCCACCTGATGACGTCGTTAACTCCCACTTGACCATCACCCGAATGTTTCGTCTCGTCTACCGATTTCGCGCTAATCGCCAGTCTAGTAGGCCCTGCACTACGACGTCTCGTCATGTTATGTATGTATCCATGTATGTTCTTATGTATGTTTTTCATGTGTTTTTCGATGTACATAGGTGAATTTTGTCTAGGAGTTAGTCGAATCCTTAATCCACCTCACCCTCAGTTGCCACTTAGTTGTCCCAACGATCATTTAGGAGTGGCCTATTTGCCACCTCTTCCATACATGTCATGTTTCCCACATCAATCTTATCTTGGAAGCGACATCCGCAAAATTTGATGTGACATTTCCCATGCTCTGCCACCTTTGACATAGTACTCATACTTCATTTTATCATTTCAAGTTAATACTTTGCTACCTCTTTTTGTTTAATGAATGATTTTCTTTTATGCAAGCCTTATGTGAGGTAGTACTTAGATCTCATTCTAGAGATTTCCTTGTTTTTCTCATTATTTCTCACATTTGATTTTTGTTTTAAATATGGCTTTGGCTCTCACTTTATGTTTCACTAAAAATCTTGATTTGTTTGTGCCTATAGAGACCCCAATTGTGCTTATCAGCGACCGGAGCCAATTATCTTTTATAGGCTTTATTATAGAGCATCGATTGAAATTGGTGTTGAAGGAACGGGGTATTCTCACCATGAAAGCTATTTGACTTATACTAGGTGACAAGTTTCTTAATTTTGAAGAACGATATCGAGTTAATTTTGATATTCCTACTTGTTTCATTGCTTCTCTTTTGGATCTTTGTGTTTCTTAAGGTTTTAGTTGTAGCCCAACCCAACATTGGATTTCCTCATCCCAAGGATCTAGGACGACTATTTGGAGCCCCTTTGGTCCCTTTCCTTTTGGATATTGAGGGAGATGGGCTTCTTTTGCACCTTTGTCACACTCTCTATGGTTACTAGTTCCTTCACAAGCTCTATCAGTATGAGCCGGTTAACAACTAGTTGGATGAATTTCACTTATATGAAGCTTTCTGATAGAAAAAATTATTTTCTAAGCTAGGGTCTATAGTATAGGGCCTCTCTCTAGGTATAGATAAAGATAAATACTTGTGGGTTTGTCCCATTTTGAGTGCAGAACTTAAATTGTAAATAACTATCTAGTTTAAGGTGATGGTTTAAACAGTTGATATTGTCGTATACAATTTATCTCTTTTTGCTAGAAATTTTTCTTAGCAAAAATCTTGATTACATTTATAAACAATATTGGACATAATATATAAATTTGGGTTTCATTTATGGATACTTCGTGTTGATGCTTGTAGTGAAAGATTCTACATTTTAATCTTCCTTCATATGGATTTCTTTTGAGACGTAAGTTTAACAAGTCAAAAGTTGTAATTTGGCTCCTTACAATAGAGGTGATTTCCATATTATGGGTTAAAGTGAAAAAATTCTCATCTGTTTACTTTCTCGTTATAACCCTTGTTTAAAGAAAGTGTTATTTTAACTAATTTTGAAGGGGTTTCGATATTTCTGCACTAGTCTATCTTAGTGCACTATTTAGAAAGCTCATTAGATTTATTTGTTGCTTACTTTCAGTCGAAAAAGGAATTTCCACATATTTTGGTTGACCAGGTTTTGTTTAGAATTCCCTTGTTCATTTTTGTCTCTTCTTGCCTCTTATGTTATGCATTGTTTATGCTTTATCGCCTAGGTATTTCATTTCGTTTGGCATGGTGTATATATTATTTTATTTTTATAGAAGATAACATATTGGGAAAAACTCTTGTGATGGTATGGCTAATGCAAAAACAAAGTATTATGCTTAAAATTTTGGAGTAGGTGAGCAGTCATAGCCTACAAACCCAAAATATTATGAATTATACCCTAAAGTTTTTTGCAAACAATTCTACCTCAAAAGAGTTTTGTATTAAATATGAGTTGTAAGGATGATTCATGACATTTAGGCATATAAGAATCGCCCAATTGAAATAACTGTTATGAATTGAAACCTCTAATGGAATGATCAGTTTGCCATAAGTTATGAATCATGAGACTTTAAATTACCACAATTGGTAGAAGAATGATTCGATTTGATTAATATGAGTTACTATAAATTTGAATATTAATTGGTGTTGTATAAGATTCATGAAGCGCCACAATCTTGAAAGGGACTCAAATCACTGATATGATAAGAAAATATATTGGAACCCAATAATCATAGTTTCAACCAAAGGTAATCCAAATAGATAAATTTATATGTTGTTAACACCTGGTCATATACATCATGCCCCAATAAGGATCATTTCAACTACTTTTGATCTTATTTTAAAGAACAATTGATTATTTATAAATTGATCAAATTTGATAGCATTAAAATATAATCGCAAAAGATAATTGATTGGCTTTGAACTATTGTTTAATTGAAGGTCACGGGAACCTCAAGATCATTTTGTAATAGTTGTAATTTCTCCTTGAAGTATTATAAATCAAGTAATTTGTATTTTAAAGGGGCAAGGTTGGATTTTTAAAAATTATTGAATTCCCTATACAATCAATGTTTACTTTGCATTGAAGTTTGATGTAATTTCAAGAAAGCCTAATTCACTCTAGATATAATTTTGCATCCGCTTGAAAAAATTTATTTATATATATATTTTTATTTTGAATGCGTTTAAAAGAATTTTATCCTTTCTATGAAGTGAATTTTAAATTAATTCTTATGGAAAAGCAAATTTATGAATAGTGTAATTGAAGGGTAAAAGTAAAAGATGGATATTTTTATGGTAACAGGTAATTCTTTACCATCTATTATTAAATTTGATTTACCTAAACCAATTACTCCAACAATTTTTTTCACTTTAACCTTTGAGCATAATATTTAAAAAATTCAAGTGATATGTAATTTAAATGATTAATGAATGAATTTAAATTATTTAGTATATAAAAAGTATAGAAAAATATGACTAAATTATTATGATAGGCTTTGATACCAAATATAATCTAACTAATTCCCAATGACTAAAATTAAATGTGTTTCAATTTATTCAATGAGTAAAGACATATATTAATTAAAATAGTAATAAATAAAAGGTGCAACAATAATTAATCTCCTAAATATTATGAATATTAATATGATAAAAATATTTATAACATTGATAAAATGTAATAAATAAATGCATTGAACATTTAAATTATGAATGCAATTAAAATCAAATAACACATATATGTAATTTCCCTAGAAAGCTACTATTTGGCACACAGAGGAAGTGTTTGTACGACCACTGGCATGACCTTGTACAACCTCATGTATGGTGCCGAGGCTATCATACCTTTAGAGTTGGAAATTCCATCCTTGTGAGTTTCCCTTAAAGGATTAATTGATGATGACACTTATTGTGCTAATCGTTTGCATTAGCTTGAGTTACTTGATGAGTGCCTATTGCAGGCCCTCAATCATCTCCAAGATTATCAACAAATAATCTCTAAGCATTATAATCAGGATGTTCTTTCTAGAACTTTCAAGGTAGGTGATTTGGTTCTCTATGAGAATCAGAGAAATGTAAATACATCACCTGATCAAAATGGGAAGTTTAGTCCTAATTAGTTAGGCCCTTACATTATCATCTTCGTGTATGGTTCTAGTGCTTATGGATTGTCTTCTATGGATGGAATACCTCTAAAGAACCTATTAATGCAATGCATCTTTGTCGATACTACACATGACACTCATCCCTCAAGGATTATAGTTCGTTATGCTATGGCATTCCTCCATTAACACATTATCCTTGCATTTTGTGTTATGATGTGAATATGTGTATGGGATTAATTTCTTTTATTATATTGTGTATCTATGCATTACGTTTGTTTGAGTCTTTTGGTTAGGCAATTAGATCTTCATTATAATTAATTTACATCCATGTGTGTTTATTAAATCATGATAACATCTAATCTAAACATACATCAATCACATAGTCATACATGAAATTAGAATCATACACATAAAGAACACCATGTTATTGCACCAAAATTTCATATATATATAATCAAAATGTATATCATGTACATGTATCACACCACTGTATCAATATGGTGACTGTATATTTGTATATGTCTATACATCAAAATAGTGTTGTACAAAATAATATCATCAATATACAAAATCTAGCACATCCAAAATGGGCCTCTAGCCCCTCGATGCATGGCTCCCTAAGCCCTTTGGTCTTGGTGGTGATGGAGGTCAAGGTTGAATAGACGTGAAGGAGCACGACCGATGTGACCAAGAAATTGATAAACTCGTATGCAATCATCATACCTCTTCATGCAGCTCTGCATCCTCCATCTGGAGTCATGCCTCCCACTCTCAGGCTTGCTGCAACTCCTCCTAAAGTTGTTGCACCTAGGGATCTGCACTCAGCCTCACAATTGTTGCTTGCTCGCCAAGGTCATCGAGCTAGCTTTGTAGGGCATTGTATGCCCTCTCAGCACTCTTTGTCTGCATCTTGGCCTAATCTTACTTGGTGAGGGCAATGCAAAGCTCAACCACATGATGATCCCACTACCTGGTCACAGTGGTGACATTGATAGTCCTTTGCATGACCTCTACGTGTGCCTCCTCATATGCAATCCTCAACTATGCAACAGGCTCAAATAAGTGAGCATGTCACCCCATTGAAGCCGACTTGTACACATCAAGCATGCTCCCCTAGATTAGCACACTCGAGGCCACCTTAGAGACACACCACCAGATGAAAGTGATCCACTCGTGTGTGTTCGTTGCAACCACAAAGTGGTAGACGATGTCTGTATTGGATGATATATATATAACAAACATGAACACACACACACACATATATGAGATAAAATTGAAACATGAAGTACTGAAAGGAACTATCATAAACCGCTCTCATACCTAGATCCTCGACCTACCAATGTGGATCCAGAGGAGGTACAATGCTAGGACCTACGCCTATTGTTGCAAGAGGGATATTGGTTGCCGAAGGTGACATTGATGAGATTGGGACTATATCTAGGGGTGATGAAAGCCTTTGTCGTCGTTTAGGCCTCTATGTTGCTCTTCTTGCTTCCTCGCCCTCCTTGTCGTCATCGTTATCCTCTCCCCCTCCTCCTCCTCCCTACCCCTGTGCACCAACATGTGCCAAGAAAATTGAGGACCCGTTGCCACCCACCATGATCTCTAGCCGCATGTGATCTTGACATCGCCAATCATTAGCATCATAAGTTGGTTATCATTTTTTGACCCATAATCACTAACAACAATATCTACTATGGTCGAACGACGATGATTGCTTGGTCTAGTGGCTCTCCTCGTTGATTGAATGAATGAGGGAGGAGTCATGGGATCGTCTACAAAATCTGAAACTATCAAGAAACCCTATACCTTTAATATGGTATAATAATAATTGGTGTTCCTCATCAGGAGACAATCAAACTACATATATTGCAGTTGTTTCCTATTTGTGGGCCACTGCATGCCTCTATATGGTCACCATCTCACCTCATGTGACCATAAAGAATCCATCTTAAGCCACCAAAAATGAAGATCTCCATACCTCCAATTATGTACCAATGGGTATGCATGCATTCCATCAACATACTAGGAGTCATGCCCTAGGGAAACCCAACTAGTCGGGTAGTTGTAATGTCTGTAAAATCCCATAGCTGCAAGAGCATGTAGGTTGTGAGGCTAGAAAACTCATAATGTACATATCACCATAGGTCATGGGATAAATGGGTGAGCATGTTATATCCCCAAGCAAAAATGATTTGACACTCCTCCATCTCATGAATAGCATGGACGAGGGCCCCGTGCAAGTGAGAGCCCCACCCGTCCATAACGACTTGAAGGGCGATTGTGACTACCGTCTCCCTCCAGATAAGTGGGAATACCACTCGTCCATGCTCAAACCACCATATGTAGATGTGTTTAGTGGTATCATCAGGCTTTGTATGCCTGGCACAATATTGTTGGCCCTTCAGGGCCTCTCAAGTTGACCATTTGCCATCATAAGCCACCTGCCATTCACGGATGGGCAAACCGGTGTTTCGGTACATGTCCTTGAGTGTGACCATCATCTCTCCTATGGGTAGGTGGCAAGAGGAGGTAGATGCATCCCAACACTCCATGAGCATCAATGGGTGGGTATGAGTAAAACATCATTGAAAAAACAGGCCCTTAAGTGGCAATAAAAATTCAAAAAAATCAGAGTTAAGCAACTTGACGTAAAAATTTGAATAAGTTATCTATATTATTTCAAAAATATGTAAGAATAGAATCTATAGAAAATTGAATGTAGTTTCTAAACTACTAAGTTTTTTTTTTTTTAATCTATTTGGTGAAAAATTGAAATTTCAATGCAGTAGTACTTAAATTTCAAAGAAAAAATAAGAAGTAGGTGCCTGTTTGACCACCCTAACCACAATAAAATGATAATATTTTTTTATAAGATTTTAGATATAGTTAGAGGACTCGTGTCCCGATGTGATGCATATTTTTTATAAAAAAATTCCAAGTAAATAATTAATTATTAATTTTTTATTACAACTTTTAAAAAATATAAAAACTTGTATTTCTGACCACCTTAACTTGGTCAAAACTTCATGAAATTCAATTTATTTTTTAATCCTATAGAATGCAAAGCATATAATGTAACGCATGTTTCAAATTCAAAAAATGTGATACTGTTTGAAAGCTATAGATGTTTTTCAATCAGCCTATCAATCGAGACTTTAGTCATAATTCAAATAGAAAATGAATAATTATTATTTATTAAATTCAAAGTAAAGCATAATTTATATTGGTGGAAAGTTGAGAATATCCTTTAAAAATCCTTTTCGTTTCATCAATTTAGGGTAAAAAAAAGTCGTCAGCCACATGGGCGAAGTCTAGAAAAGCAAGGTAAGTTGTTAAACACGTTTTTTGTGTTGACTTCTTAGGATTGGCATGTCCTAGCCAAATTTTGAAGCAAACCCGAGGCTAATCCCTAGGTAGTAGGGTTTGTGTCAGACATATCGGATATCCGATATGTCTTATATATAATTTTAATAAATGATTTTATATCATTTTTATTTTATATAAAAAATGTAATTTATAGTTTTTAATATATAATTTAAAAAATGCAATAAATAGTTTATAGTTTATTTTAATATATCTAGTTGAGAATATACAATATAGTTTACAATTTAATATATAATATATAATTTATGATAATCTCTTACAGAATTATGTATAATATATAATATATTATATTATTATGTATAATATATTATATTATATTATTATGTATAATATTTATATATTATTTATATATTTTAGTTAATGTATAAATATTTGTATATATATTTATATATTAAGTTAATATATAAAATATTATCTCTAATTCTCCCCCCTCTCTCTCTCTCTCTCTCTCTCTCTCTCTCTCTCTCTCTCTCTCTCCCTTTCCCTTTCCCTTTCCCTTTCCCTCTTGTCCACCCTCCACCTCCTAATTACTCTTGGGTCTATGTGTGCAGAAATCGGATATTCGATTTGTGGCACCAAAATCTTACCGTTACAATACATTTTTAAATGTTTTTCAAATCAGATATCATATTTTATTCGATATCGGATTTGTGGGCCATAGAAAAACCTTAAGTGGTCGTTTTGGGCATACCAACGGACCCTACATTTTGATTGCACGCTTTGCAAGTGAGAAAAACGTGATTTCAGATAGGAAGAGACAAATATCAACTTTTTGGAGCATCTTCTATTCAAATTTGTCATAAGCAATATTTTTTTAGCATCTTTTTGGAGGTATAATGGGGAGCAGCAGTCATCGAAAGAAAAAATGTAAGAGAAAGCTTACAAAAGAACAAATTGAAGCATATAGACAAAGAGATAGAGAAATTCATAGGAAGAGAAGAGAAGGTATGTCAAATATTGGTGAACCTGAGCCCTTTGGTCTTTCAAGTGAAGAGGAAATTGAATATGTTCAAGGTGAAAATGTTGAACATGATATTAAAATTGGGAATCCTAATGTTGAAATTGATATTGAAAATGTTTAAGGTGAAAATGTTGGAATTGAAGATGTTGACCATGATATTGAAATTGATATTGAAAATGTTCAAGCTAAAAATGTTGGAATTGAAGATGTTGAGCATAATATTGAAATTGGGAATCAAATTATTGAAATTGATATTGAAAATGTTCAAGCTGAAAATATTGGAATTGAAGATGTTGAACATAATATCAAACCAAGTGTAAATTATGTTTCACCAAATTAAATGGGAAATGAAGAAAGACATATTCCAAATTCAATACCTTCAAGAACCCCTAAATTGTTACTTGAAATTGATGAGAACATTATAAACAATTTTGAAGGCAAGAGGTCAACACGAACCATTTAGTTGTCGGCTACGCAAATTTTTGAACAATATTTTAGCAACAAGACATTGACTGAGCAATGCCAACTTTTTGTACAATTGCTAAAAATACAAAATATGAGACCTTTGCTAGCCAAATTGAAGATTTGTATGAACAAGAAGACTGAAAAAAATTCTATTATTGTCAAAAATATTTTTAATGCTCTCATGTATATTGGAAAAAATAACAAGGAAAAAGATAAGAGAGCTGCTCAGAGAGTCATTACAACCGCCCTAGTAAGTCATCAATTGAAAAAGGCTCGCTTTATGAGACAAACTTGTATTGATTTTGACATAAATCGTAAAACTTTGGATAGAGCACTTGCAAGAAGAGAAAGAATAGATAATCCTCTTCAAAATGATACATGGACTTTTGTCGGGAGGCTTCCACGTGTTGATAAGAAGCTAATTGATAATGTAAAGCAAGTAATTCAACAATTTTGGCATGATAGCTCTAGAGTATCACCCAATGCAAAGGATTTTTTAAAGTTAAGAATTAGTAATCGAGATCACACACTGCATCCTAAACATTTCTTATAATCAAGCCAAACAATGTTGTTCAAAATTTTATTGAAAAACATCCAAATATGGAAATATCAAAAAGGAATTTTGAAGGTTTGAATCCATTTTATTGTGTGCCTCTTAAAATTCATAATACTTATTGTTGCAACTGCCATGTGGGGTTTTTAATGTACCATGAACTATTATGCTATATCTGTTCTACTTTGCATACTAATGAAATGTTGTAGGAGTGTGGTGCAATTCATCTTCCAAAATCATCAAGCGACTTGCTAGATCTATTTTTTATGTTCTAGAGATGATGGTTTCTTTTTCTATAGAAATGTTTGTTTAAATGTGAAGTGCTCACAATGTGGTGACTTGTCAAAGTTTGGTCAATGTTTTCATGAGGGGTCTGAACATGAATTTGGAAAGAAGCTTGTTGAGAAAAAGAGATATGAGATAGTCAAATATAATTTGCAGAGTGGAGGTGAAGGTTCTAGATGCGAGTTGGTTACAAAAGAATGCTGTGTTGTTGATTTTATTTCAGATTTTAAGGACAATCTTATCTACAAGTATGCAAGGCATAGCCATAGGTCTCAGTGGTTGGATCAACAATTCAGGATGTGTAAGGAATCTTTTCCAATTGGAACTATTAGATCAGTGGTTGATTTTGCAGAAAACTACACATTGCAAACAAAAAATGAGGTACAATCTCAGTATTATAATTCCATTCAGATTGCTATTTTTGTCCACATAACATATAGACATGCACCTGATAGTACAGAAGAGGATCGAAATATAATGAGAGAGTATCATTTTTAAATGAATGATGATAGATCTCACTTGTTCGAGTATGTCCAACATTGTTTCAAGAATTTTATTGAGTTCTTGCATGAGCATGATATAGTAGTGGGTCGACATCTCATTTGGTCAGATAACTACACAGGTCAATTCAAGAATGCTCGTATGTTTTATTGGTTGAGTAGAATGCATGTAGAGAAGGGTGTACCTCATATTTGGAGTTTTTTTGAAGCTATGCATGGGAAAGGGGAGCATGATGGAGCAGGTGCATGTGTAAAGAGAGCTCTAGTTAAGGAGAAATTGAAGATTTTAGGAGCAAAATTCAGTTATGCACGTTCTATTGTTGATTGGTGTAGTTCAACACTGTCACAAGGAGGGACACTTGATTCAACAGTGCGTAGATTATTTTGGTTGGTTGAGGAGGGCATAGTGGGAGGCATATTTGATTTTCATACAATCAAAGATTCTTCAAAGATGCATTCATTTTGAATCTCATATGCAAGCACATGGACCATTTGGACACGAAAGTTGGCTTGTTTTTGTCAGAGTTGTATTCAATGCGATTGGGATCAATGTGAGTCAAGTGAGTGGGTGGATACATGGGTTCCATAGTATCTAACTCCTTTATCTCAAACAATATCCATGACAAATGACACAATGGAAAGTTTAGTTGATTACGACCGTCTTTCAGATCTACTACAACTAGGACATGTTTTTGTAGTTTTTGCACCGCAAGGGAATGAAGAGAGATCATACTATTGGTTGGCTCGATGTGTGTGGGTAAAGCATAAGCTAACACAACAGATGGAAGATGATGATGGGTTCATGTATCCTACAGGTTCATTTGTGGTTGTAGGAACTTGGTTGCGAACATACATGATTAGAAAGAATGGCATACCTACATTTGAAGACTATGAGAAACACAAAACCATTGTCATGTATTCACACCTTGTTATAGCAACAAATGTTAAGTTGTTGAAGCATCATGCCAAACCAAAGACAAAACAACTATGGACACTTAGCAATGTTGATCATGAAGCAATGTTGGATACTCTTAAGCAAAGAGATGACCCTTTAGGCACACTTGAATAACATATTCAAGAATAGAAGGTACAATCCTTAGGTTCATTATGCTTAAGTTCATTAGTGTTCTTTATTTAATACTTGCAAAAAGAATTTGGTTGGCTTATGGGACAATTAGAATATAGTTGAAGAAGCTGAAATTAAGGTAATGCTCTGATATGGATACAATATTTTCAAAGATTTTAGTTTCATATGCATCTTTTTGCACTTTTTCTATCTATAATCCAAACAGAGAATTCTCTTCAATCTATTTCCATAAGTCTTATTACTGACACATTCTGCTACTATGGTAAACTGTATTTTCAATGTCCAGAGTGAAGAGAGGAGGACTAGTGAGCGTGTTCAAAAGACAAGAGAACCAACAGTCACTCCATCTAGTCGAATTTCAAAGGCAACATGGGATCTATTTCCTTCCCTAGAGGAAAATATGTTTTGTACTATCGATATATACATGACATTTTATGTCCATATGACTCCTTTGTACTAAGCTTGCATGGATTTTTTGGATATATTGTATATACTTTTATCAATATATATCATTGTATAGCCTTACAAAATTTTTATTAAAAAAATATTATTTTGCTACTACCATTCTTGAATCTCCCTTATGATGCGTATTGTGTAAATTGTATGCTTGAATGTTGTAGGCATGGATTTTTGGTGCAGGGGCACCATGAAAGTTTGAATTTGCAAGTTTTGGAAACATGGTCTAGTATTAGGTATGTTAGTGGTTGAGTCTTTTTTGAGGTCTAAGAACATAAAGGGTGTCTGAAAATGTATTTGAGTAGTGAGTTTGAAATTGTATTGGGGATTTGAGGTCAAGAAACCTCTATTGGACACCTATAAGAGAAACTAGGTGAAGTTGTAAAGTGGTGCAGGAGCACCAAGCAAATGAACATTGCTCTAGGAGGGGTCAGTATGTTAGATCTAGATGTGGTGAGTATTTTATGTTCAATAAGGTCTTATTATACCATTTACATGTATTAGGGGTGGTCTAAAGTCATCTTGAGTCATTTTGTGTCAATATGTCAAAAATTGCAAAATAATGCAAAGTTGTAATACAAAATTGCCAAATATTGCAAAATGGCATATGAAGAGTCAAATTGTCAAACTTGTGTTAGGAATCAAGTGTTTTATGTGTTGTAGGTTCCATTAGAATTATTTAATGGAATTTGAATTGTTTGGAGGGTCATTCAAGTCAAAAATGTAAAAATTGCATATTTTGTAAAAAATGTCATATTGAAAGTGCAAAAGGTGGAACACCAACGGTCATGTTGGCTCAAAAGGTTGTTGAGTCAGTTTAGGAGGTTGTATGTTGAGTCAGTTTAGGAGGTTGTATATAGTGGGAAAAGTTTTAAAAATTTTTTAGAAACTCGAATGCAGGTTTGATTCATACTTTTGTGAAGGGAAATCAAATAAAGTTCCTTATTTTTGCTAATTTTCTGTGTTTTCCAGAAATTTTTCAGTTTCAAGGCTCTGTACGGTTTTGTATGTTAATTCATTGGTTTCTAATGATGTAAATTAGGTGGTAAATAGAGATATCTCCATTTTGGATTTGAAGTGAAGAAATTTTGTTGAGTTTTGTGCATTTGGTTGTAAAATTACTATAGGCGGCTAAAACTTGTGTTTTAAGGGTTTAAAAATGCTTAAATAGGCCATCTCATCTCGTGTACATGTTGTGGCTCGATGGGATGGCCTAGATAGGTTTGAATAGGTATAAATAGGGTGAATAATGAGTTTTTTTTGTAGGGAATGTCTTTTGGTTGGTTTGGCATGATGCCCTAGGTGGCAAATAGTGCATTTTTGGGTGAAATTGTGTGGTTTGAGTGAGCAAATGATAGAATTTTCGGGGGTAGAAGATATCTCTTGATCTTTTGAGTTTTTTTAGGTCTTTTATGAAGTCTTGGAGGCATTGGTTGGGTTAGATATGCCTTGGAAGGTTGTTTTTCAATAAACTCCCCATGTAAAGTGCAAGAAATGAGGGTTTCATGGTAGGGTGTTTTGGGAAATGTGTCTCCATAAACTAATTGTGTAATTTGGGGTTATGTTGACTGGGGAGTGCTTCCCAATCGAAATTTGGGTTAAAAGTAAAGTTTAAGGCATAGGTCCTTTGTAAAAGTGACCCAATTGGGGGTTTAAAATGGTGAAAAAGCTTGATTTCATGGTGTTGGTCCAAAGGAGTGATATTTCCATTTGAGATATGTTTGGATTGATCCAAATGGGTATCTAAAAACCTAAATAATTTGTGGGTTTGTTAACTATTCTGGAATTATGCCCTGATTTTGGTGTTTGGACACCTACAAGGAAGGCTATTTGAATTGGTGAAGTCTAACAAGATAGGGTTATAAGACTTGAAACCTTGGTTGATTTGGATTAAATTTTGATTGTGGTTGTGTTTATCCCCTACTCATTTCATCATAAAGGGTTGGTGCAATAGGTTATTGATAGTTGCAAAGTTGGTTCACATCTTTCAAAGTCAAAGCATTACTTCACATTGCATAACTAATAACTAGATGTTGATAGATGACAAAATTTGAATTACTATATAGTTTCTACAAAGTCAACCTAATCACTTATGGAGTTAATTCACATTGCATAACTAATAACTAGGATCAACTACCAATTGCATTTTCTTATCATGGCATTCTATGAGACCAGATTTCTTTGAGGTATTTTTTTCAAATAGTTCACTGCCTTATCTATGTTACCACATTTTTCATGCATGTCTACCAAAGCATATTTTCAAATAGTTCACTTCCTTGTTGCTATGGCTAAAATCCTAAAACAAGTGCATTCGAACAAGCTATGGATGCTTGAAAAAAATATATCAAAATCATAATAGTAAGCAATAGCATAGACAAGGTAGTGAACTGTTTGAAAAAATGCATCAAATAAATGTGGTGATGGAATGCCATGACAAGCCATAGACAAGGCCATGAACTATTTGAAAAGATTCCTCAAAGAAATGTGGTCTCATGGTGATGGAATGCCATGATAATCAAATTGCTTTTGATTGTCGTGGCATTCCATCACCATGAGACCTCATTTATTTGAGGCATTTTTTCAAATAGTTCACTGCCTTTTCTATGCTCCCACATTTTTCATACTTGTCTATCAAAGCACTATATCAAACAGTATGATGCCTTTCTACTATGGATAAAACCCTAAAACATCTGCTTTTGAACAAGCTATGGATGCTTGGAAAAAATCTAGCAAAGCATAATAGCAAGCAATAACATAGACAAGGCAATGAACTACTTGAAAAAAATGCTTCAAAAAAATGTAGTTTCATGGTAATGGAATTCCATGAAAAGCAAATTGCTATGGATTGTCATGGCATTTCATCACCATCAGACCACATTTCTTTGAGACATATTTTCAAACAATTCACTACCTTATCTATGCTACCACATTTTCGTACATGTTTACCAAAGAATTTTATCAAACAGTTCACTACCTTGTTGCTATGGCTAAAATCCTAAAATGGGTGCTTCCAAACAAGCTATGAATTATTTTAAGCCTTCAAAAACATATCACAAAAACACACCAGGTCACTTTGGACCAACACCAACAAAACAGGGCTACTACACTGTCCTAATTGGACAATTAGGCCAAATTTTCAAATCAAATGTACTCCAAACTATCTGACCTTCCCAAATAACTATAGACAGTCATTTTCCAGACCAAAAAAACTCCAAATCCATAATCTTTAACCTGAGAACCGCTCCTTTAAGCCCACTTTTACAAAACCCTCATTTTTAGCAAGTTTCAGGTGGGTTTATTGAAAATCCTATCCCCCCAACTCATAACACCTTTCCAAAGCATCATACATGCTTAAAAGAACCTGTGCATGCTTAAAATTCCTCCACAAACTGCTGCCCCAAATGATTTCAACCATTTCCACTCTTAAACCACTCAATTTCACCAAAACTCATCAAATTGCCAACTAGCGCATCACACCAAACCACTCAACTTACCTCCCCTACTCCAAAAACCATGCACATATGTTCCCTACCCATAATTATTCCATTCCACTGAGTTACAGTAGGATACAATGGGTGGAATGGCTAAAAATTCATTTTTACACACTTAACTACTTGCATTTGACAACTTATTCCCCAAGAGAGAATTCGCCACCACGGGAAAAGGCCTATGAGATAGTGAAAACCAAGGGAGGTTATTGTAGAGGGACCCAAAAAAATCCCATAGGGTTAGATGAGAATTTTCTAAGCGTCAAGGTGTCCGAATACAAGCATGCTGAAGTTTATAGTCATTTTGCGCTTTGGACTCTTAAGGGATTCTGTCGATTGAATGTAGCTCAGAGCGATTTCGCATGTTTCGGTGTGAAAGAGGACCATAACTAGCGTAAATGTACCCACTCAGACGTGTCAGAATAGTCTGTTTGGTCACATGAGTTGTAGAACGAAAGTTGCACCACTTTGCAACTTTCAATTACTTGCATTTGATAACTTTTTCCCCAAACGAGAATTCGCCACCACAGGAAAACACCTCTGAGATAGAAAAAACCGAGAGAGGTTATTGTTGAGGGTCCCAATGCAATCCCATAGGGTCAGATGAGAAGTTTCTAAGTGTCACGGTGTCTGCATACGAGCGTGTTGAAGTTTTCAGCCATTTTGCACTTTGGACTCTTAAGGGATTTTGTCGGTTGAATGTAGCTCAGAGCGATTCTGCATGTTTTGATGCAAAAGAGGACCATGCCTAGTGTAAACGTACCCATTTGGACGTGTCAGAATAGTCTATTTGGTCACACGAGTTGCAAAATGAAAGCTACACCACTTTGCAACTTTCAACTACTTGCATTTGACAACTTTTCCCCAAGTGAGAATTCACCACCATGGGAAAAGGCCTCTAAGATAGTGAAAACCGAGAGATTTTATTATAGAGGGGACCAACATGATCCCAAAGGGTCAGACAAGAATTTTCTAAGCATCATGGTGTCCGAATACGAGCATGTTGAAGTTTGTAGCCATTTTGCACTTTGGACTCTTAAGGGATTTTGTCAGTTGAATGTAGCTCAAAGCAATTCTGCGTGTTTCGGTGCATAAGAGGACCATTCCTAGCATAAACGTACCCACCCAGATGCGTCCCAACCATTTACAATGACTTTTAAAAAAATAAAAATAAAACTTCATTTTTGCACTTTCTTGCAAAAGTTGATTGACAACATTTTAGCAACTTGACAACTATTTACATTTTTTGACAAATGATCCCAAATCACTTCAAAATGACTCTAAATGACTCCAAATGGTCATGGATGACCTTATTACACCCAAGAAACAAATCACAGAATCACATGTACTTACTTTGGAACCATACCAACAAACTAACCTTGAAAACTGGAAAAAGGGCTCCAATTAGCCGACTTTAACAAAGGAAATCTCCTTCAATCTTTCTGCCCACTCAAAATACCATTAGAAAGTCCTCAAACTACCTCCAAAACTACAAATTCTTTAGCCACTGAGTCAAAAATTGCTTGCTAAGACCCTCTTTCATGAAACCCTCATTTTTCAACAAATAAGCAGGGGTTTATTGAAAAGCCCATCTGCAGACCTCATTCAACCTCAAAATATTTTCAAGCATTCTTATTTCACCCTGCACAAACTTAATTCACCTTAAAATTATGTTTCACCCAAATTTCTCACAAATTTCCTTCTTAAAACCTCTTAATTTCACCCATTTTCACTCTTTGTTCAACTAGGGCTTCAAGCCCAAACATCCAAATGACCTACCCTACCTTTATAGACCTTCTATCACATCAAACTCCACCTGATAACACTAAAACAACTAGGTTCTAATCTTCTTCCAAACTATTTCTTTAATATGCTCCTTCAAGCTATGCCTCCTAGGCCTAAATTCATGTTTTTTTCCATAGGGCCAACATGGAAATCTCCACCAAATGTCTTTGCCACAACTAGATATCTATTCCTACACCTAATCTTATTATAACCAGGCCCATTCCATTGAATCACAACATGAATAGTAGGTGGAATGGCCTCTTAATACATTCTGACCCTCGAACCCTTAACTACAACATTAAACAAGCAACTTCAAAGAATGCACTCAACCTTCCTTCAAAGGCAATGTCTATTGAAAATATGGTGTCAAGTGAGATGGTTAGTTTGAAGTCTGAAAATACTCTGACAGTAGGTGTGAAGGTTGACATAGGTTTGAAGACTAAGTTGATAGTAAATTGGTATGATAATGTCATGATAGGGTCCATTGTGTGTCCATTGGTTGGGAAGAATGTTGCAAATCATGAAGGTTTTGCAAGTACAATAGGTACAAAGGTACTTATTGCTGATAAGATAAGAGGATTGATGACATTGGTTTTGTGAGTTTTTCTAGACCATTTAGAGTCTGTTGGTGGCATTGGTTGAGTTCTTTAAGCCCAGGTGATGTGAGTTTCAATAAACCCTTGGTGTTTTGCATGAAAGGTGAGGGTTTGTTGGATCAACACCCTAGAAGTCTTGAATCTGAGAATAAATGTTGGAATTTGGTCTTTTGTCACACAATTAGTGATTGTCCATTGAGTTTTGGTGAAATCAAGGATTTTAGGAGGGACCTCCTTTGTAAAAGAGGGCTAATTAAGTAGCCTAAAATAGGGGCAAACTAAAGGTTTATAAATTTGTTTCAAAGAAACCTTATTGCATCTTTTGGTATGTTGTGTCAGGAGTTGAAGTGTCTTTCAAATGATGTTTTGTAGGTCTCTGTATGACCTTCTCCAAAAGAAATATTCAAAAGTTGTGTTTTGAGGCTACAAGCCTTTAGGGTGTGTTTTAGGGATAAGTTGAATTTGTAAGAGCATCTTAATCTTGTTAGATGCCTCTTAAAATTCATGTGAAAGGTCCTAATCTCTATAGACATATTTGAAGGTGTTGGAGGTCCTAATATTAATCTTGTTAGATGCCTCTTAAAGTCCATGTGAAAGGTCCTAATCTTGCTTACATCAGGGCAACACTTTGTAAGAGTTACTTAAGCAAGGGAAAACATATTTGAAGGTGTTGGAGGCATTGAAACAATGAGGAAAGGTCTGGAGGTGAGGTTTTCAATAAACCCTCCTTGAAACTTGTCAAAAGTGAGGGTTTTGAGTTTTGGAGTGTTGGAGTGTTGGAGTTTTGGTGAGTGTTTCTAATAGCAACCTAGGATACAAATCACCTTTTTTCTTACAAACTCAGTCTTTGCTTATTTTCCCTTACTCACCTAAACACTTTTGTAGGTTTATAGACCCAATTTTCCCAACTTAACTCTCAGTTTTCCTTAACAACCTCTACAATTGACCATCATTCTAGGCACCCATTAAATCCTTCTATAACATACATCAACCCCATATATGACTCTTATGGAACAACTTCCACAAATCGTTCAAACTATGTTGCTCAACCTAGCCAAATAGGCCTAATTTCCAAAGCAACCACCCTTGAATCACTTCACAAACCCCAAAAATCAATGGGGAATCACTCACTAGGTGACAAAACCACAAATTTTCCAACTTATCTTCAAGAACTCGCCCTCTAAGACCCTATTCAATAAAACCCTCAAATTGCTCAATTTAGGCAAGGGTTTATTGAAAAACCTACTTACAGACTTCACTAGAACATCCCAGTGCATCCAAAACCTTTGAAAAACCCTACACAAACTTAAAAGGACATAAAAAGTGTCTTCCCTCAAATATTTCTCACATTTACCCCCTCTAACCTCTCCTTTTCATGCAAAAACACCCAAAATGCCATCTAGGGCACCATCAAAATCATGATCCTGACCTCCCCTGCACATGAAACAGTGAAAACATGTTTAGTAACCCTAACTAAGTCTATCCACCGAGTTATAGATTCATACAGTGGGTGGAAGGCTTAATATGCCATTTTAGATGCACTCAAAACCCTTAAACAAGGTATACAAACCGACCCTTAGTAAATTGCCTCTCAAATGCACAAAAACAAATGAAAATGCTTCAAACCAATTTTTTGGTGAGGTTAACCCTATTGACCACTAAATTCAATCCATTGGAGTGTATTTAAACTTTAAAGTTAAAATGTTAAACTTTACCATTGTTCTTGTCTTCAAAGTTGTTTAAACTATATAATATAACCATAATATAACTAAGCAATATATATGATATAATTTAACCATTATTCATTATTTTTTATTGTGAACTATATAATGTAACCATTATTTTTTATGCTATTGTACATTGAGATTTAACCATTTCTCAAGATTAAATTTTCGAATAGTTTAAACATGCACGTGAGGAACAAATTATTTTGATTCTCAACTTCTATATATTAAATTATCCAATAATCAAGTGTATGTCAATATAAAAAAATTGGCATCAATTCCAACTCAAACAAAGTTTTACAAAATGTGGCATATGCCATCTCGATATCTATTCAAAATATACATGCCAAAATTTCTATCTCATCCTAAACTATTGGTGGATCATCAAAATGGAGCATCTTGATATCTATTCAAAATATACATACGAAAATGTCTATCTCATCCTAAACTACTAGTGGATCATCAAAATGGAGCCTCTTTGAAGCACTCTTTGTCTTTGAAGGAAACTGCACAAGAAAAATGTAAACCATAATTGAGATTAGTTATATTATATAATTTAAAATCGAATAATTAACATCAAAATCAATATACATTGAATTATAATTGAACTCTAAAATTGAAATCTTGATTACCTCGTATATACGTCTCTTCAAACCATCAGGAGTCCTAGAATATATCCCTCTCAAAGAACCAAACATATCAACTTTTGCAATGCCAATCTATATATGTGAACAAAAACATAAAATTGATACAAGTTAGCATACAATTGTCGATAATAGGAACATATTTATTAAACACATACCTCTTTAGGCATCTCTTTTTCTTTATCTCCTTCAGGTGTTTCAACAACTCCTCCTTGAGGTGTTTCAACACCTACTCCTTCAAGTGTTCCAAAACCTACTCCTTCAGGCGTTGTGACACTTGTCAACAAGAATGTGTAGCTCATAACTGTTTGTACATAAAAATGATAAGTATATGAAACTACCAATCTATGTCAATGTATGTATAATCACTATAAGATCTTAAAAAACTTAATTCAATCAAATTTGAGTTCAATTACCTTTCCCTTATCTACCATTGCACCTCCAGAGTCTGGACAATACTGCACTTCGCTCTCTCTAGGTGTTTCCTACAAGAGGAAAATAAGTTAATATATAATTTCATTAATGACAATTCAAATGACAAGCAAGTATTTAATAAAAAATGTAAACGAGTGCGAAAATATATACCACATGCATGTCGAGGCCAAATAAAATGGTCCTGAGGGTGCTATCAGTAACCTATGTAAGCTCCTCCTCAGACATCAATTGTTAAATAGACCATGTAAATAAATATTAGTACTTGATAATATCTCTTATTAATATTCATTTAGAAACAAATGAAATTTATGAATAAACAAATGAAAGTTATGAATTTATAACTTAAATCTTACATGTGTAACTATTCCAACGTCCTCCTCTCTAGTAGGAGAGGACTCTGCAGGGTGTGCTCCAATCTCCTACGTCTGATCTCCTATAACATCCACATCATGGAGGTCATAATCAGATGTGTCCAAGGGATGCTCAATGGGTTATACAAGATGACCCAAGCATATCTAGTGGTACATAGTGCAAGTATGTGGCACACAGACATGTGAACTTGAGGAGGATGATGCAACAATACTCAATCCATCGCCAACATCACCAACATGTGGTTGAGCTACTGTAGTAGTATGGGAAACAAAAAGATCACTCAAAGAGTGAATAGCCTAAAAATTCTATGTGGTTGCATCCTCGACAATATCTGAATGACATATTGGAGGTGGCTGAGGAAGGGGAGGAGGGGGAACATATGGGCCCTGGACTACTCTAATTTCCCCTGGTCTATCCTAGGGCATACCTCCACCTACGCCTTGGAAGGGTTTAATGTCAAAGTAATTGACATGATGCCCTAACACAAACTCAACATATAATTTTTTAACAAATTGAAATGGTACATCACTATTTTTGTTGGGTGTTTTATCAAAAACCATGCACCAACGATCCCAAAAGTTATCTGCAATGTCCTTATTCCTGCACCATTTTATAGAAAATTTTGCTTTATTAACATTAACTGGCAAATCGGTGTCGGGGTTAACAAATAAAGACGCTATTTGGACTTTTGTTATTCTGAGATCTTTCACATCTTCGTAAGATAATCCATAGGAGTAATATTCCCTCATGCTTTCTCGCCATGAAAGAAAGGCATTATGTTGGGTGGAGAGGGTTTCTATATTTTTAATTATTTCTTTCAATGTGTTTGTCATCTTCCTTAATCGAGAGATTGTCTTATAAACATCACAAATTCCCCTCAATTGCTCCAATTTTTCACCAATTAACTGTTCAATTGATGGGCACGAAGGTGGCAGAGGGTTTGGCATTTGTGGGTTTTGATTCTCAGCCATAATACTTGATTGAAGTTCAAAACTAATTAATCTAATTGAAATTACACAATATAAATGAAATTATTGTAAAAAACCCTAGTTTTTAATAAAAATTTGTAAAAAACCCTAATTTTTAATAAAATTTTGTTAAAAACTAGTTAAAACTATACAAAACTCAAACAAAAATTGATTAAAACAAAAAACAACCAAAGACTTACCTTCAAAATCAGATATTAGCTCAAATCCGATATTGGATTTGCACTCACTGTCGTTGTTTGAGTCGTTGGAGGTTTCAAAGTGTTAAAATGACTTTGAAATGACCTTTTTTTCATTTATATTACCCGACCCCAAATCGGATATCCATTTTTTTTTACTTTAAAAAATCGAATATCTAATTTGTAAAACTTTGGCTTGAGCATTGCTATGGAGCAATGTACTGACACCCAACCCAAAAAAAGTCAACTCAGGATTTTCGCATTTTTTGGCGAGTGCAAAACGCTACTTTTTTCATATCGCCACTTTTTGGCCCATCATGATCTTGCACATGCCTGGGCGATAAAGCATCTCTAGAAGGGTGTAGGCCCACATGTTGAAGATGGTCCTAATCATCAAGATGTATCTATGCGGCCTGATCTCGTAGTGTATTAAGCACGTGCCCACCTCTATGCTCTCACATCTCTAACTAGTCTTACAAAGGAAACAAAATCCACATCAAATTCATTTGTAACATCAAGAAACTCTAACTTCTACATCAAAAAAAATTAAGTTTGCCTCTGGAATAGAAGTGTGTCGCATAGACACATGCACGATGTGTTGGCATTCAAGACCGAGTGCTATGAATGCTACCTAGATGATAGCATGCATGGTGGATGCTAGCGCAACCAGAGGCCACCGATGTGCCACCAGGATGCCTTTGTGTTAGTTAGATGCCTGTGCTACTCTCAAACTAGAAAAACTCAAAAAAATGCATCAAAATGAATAACTAGGGTCAAATTCCTCATACCTCATCGACCTCACTACCCTCGGTTATGAAGCTATGAAGCTGCTTGATCTTGGGGTCCGCGTAATCTCATTGGTGAGGTATTTTTCTAACTTTTCTTTCACAAAAGCCAACAAGTCGCTCATAGTGAATAGTGAAAATGACCCTTCAGTGGGCCCTCTTGGGTATATATAGGTCATTTTTGGCCCATTTTTCCTAATGGACGTGGTCCTTCCCTCCCCATTTTCACCTCACTTAGCTAGGGTAAAAAACAAAAGGGGGCATATACTCACCTCTTCATCATATTTTTCTTTTTAAACACCAAGTTTTTCTTAAGCATTCTTCTCGATGTGATAACTTCTTCCAATTTTTGAACTGACCTAAATTTGAGTTTTGTAGAATGAAACTTCACATTTGGCACTATAGTTTCTCATTGAGCTCAATTTCTAGGGGCATTGTCAGTATTTGATTACTCGACCTTTGCGGCCTCTACAGTATCCTTTTGGCACACAAGTCTATAAAAAAATATTATTATTATTTTTACCCTAATGTTTTCTTTTCTACTTTAGTGTAGCTGATTTTTCTCAAAAAAAAATAGCTCACTAAAGTGGGGGAAAAATGTAGTATCATAAAATTGCACCCCATGGCAATTTCACACTTGCACATTTGGTCCCCCGCATTTATGACACCTAGCCACATTTATGACAAGGACCTTATGAGTCAGAATTTCACAATTCCAACTCCATAAGGGGCAATGATGAAGTTTCAACAGTCATCCACCTCATTTCTTACAAATTTATGAGTTGGATGCTTGCACGATGCCTGAATGTCCACACAACACACTAGAATAGCTAAAATTTATGAGTTTAAATGAGAGAATCTCAAGAACCTTTGCCTTCGACACATGTCATTGTGGAAAAATCTCAAGTGTAACGACTCTTCTCGCCCATGCAACTTCACAAAACCCTATTTTTCACTCTCATTTGCATTCATTCTCACTCTCTCTCGCTCCAACTTTCTCTCTCATTCCTTTCTCTTCTTCATCTCATTTCTACGAAGAATCTTTGTCGAATTTATGTCTCATCAACAAACAAGGCTCTCTTGCAAGCACTCAACATCACATCTATTAAGCCAAGAGGGAGCCACAAACTATTGGTAATGCTCTCTTGCTATCTTTTCTATTTTCTAGCATATTTATTATGTCTATTTATTTTGTGATACGGTTTCTCCTCCATAGTGGGGTTTATTTTTATCACTTGGTTGTCTATTTCATGAAATGAGTTCTCCATCATGGGGTTTGCTTTTATCACTCATTGTGTCTACTTTACTTTGTGTTTTTTCTATTCTTTATCTATTTGGTTGTTCATGGAGGTGAAAACACTAAAACGAGGGTGTGACTGAGACAAGCCTCGAAACAACCCAAATATTTTTCCTCGTTCACCTTGTGTGTAGGTTGTTCATGTGGCACTTCATAGGAGGCTTTGTAGCATATGACCTTCTATGAGTTAGCATCTTACCTTCCTTTTCATTTCCTTTCATTCTTTCTTTCTATTAAGTTGATAAAGTAACCAAACCTCAAATTCTAAGTAGGTAGTAGATTCTTTGAGTTTTGTGCATTGCCTTGAAAATCTTTGCAATCTACTCTTTTGATTCTTGAAGTCCTTTATCTATGAACATATCAAAAACTCTCTTTTAGGAATGATTTTGCAATCTCTTTCATCTTAGACCTTTGTCACTTGGGTTTGTGTCATTGAGGTGACCGAGGGCAACTCACTCCCTTTAGACCTTGTTTTTCTTGGGACTTAGGAGCAACGAATCCCCTCCTTCAATCTACACTCATAAATTGTAATGGATCTTTTAGGTAATCACGAAGAAGCAAAGTTGATGAAAAATGGCCTTGACCGAGTGTATCATGAATTTTGAAATAAGCATGAATTATTTCCTTTGAAGTTCTTGTGAATTCCCTCTTAGTAGTTTGAGTAGGTTGTTCAACATAAAATTTCAATTTCTCTATAACCATTTCAAGTAAATGATCTATATTTTTGTAAGAAATTTTTCTATTCACCTCTTTTATTTAGATTCATAGTATGAATATCGGTAGAAGGAAGCGATCTTGACCCCTGTCCAACATCAAAGTGTGTATGGTCCTCCTCTCTAACATCAATTGTTTGTGTTTGGGTCTCCTCTCTAACATCAACCATGTGTGCTTCAGCCTCCTTTGCTCCAGTAACTAAATTAGGCTGGACCTCTACACCAGTTTCCATATGTTGAGCTACTATACATATCATATAAAAGAGAAGATTTTAGAATATATAAAACTTAGATTATTTAACTATGGATAAAGCATCAAGGTGATTATGAGTTCAGAATGAGAAATTGTTAGGGATGCAATATTCATGAGGTTACAATTTTCTCCAACTTTGAATTACAATTAAACTACCAATCAAGCATGCATGTCTTGAAGTATTTACAAGAGAAAATGAACATGTGTAAATTTGGAAATAACATATCTAAAATGATATGTCCATGGTCATGTGCACAAGTTCCATCTAAAGTTATTTTATTGTCCTATTTATACAAATTAACAATCAAAAAATTATACGAGTATCATCTAATTGAAATCTTAAATACTTGCTCATTAACAACTACTTGCATCTAATTTTAGGAACATTGTATCACATGAAAGGGGATATTTTGGACTAATTAAAAAAAAAATTGATTATAGTTACATATTATACATATATACATTTGAATGGATGTATGGCATAAAATATTTAACTTGGAAGTATGGTCAACTACCAAATTTAGGCCCTAATGGAGGTTTGTGATGCGTGTCCTTGTTAATTCCCTATGTAGGTAAATGGAATTACCTATAGGAATTAATGTTTTTTTCTTTAAGCAACTATGTTATATATGCACCCTAAGGACCCATAAAAGAGGGTATTTAGACTATTTAATTGTATTGTTAATGAAATGGGTAGTTTGTTGGAATTGAATATTTCTTATGGAATGCTATATTTTTTATTGTAGAAATTAGGATTAACGTTAATAATGAAGAAAAAAAATATGGCCCTATAATAGTGTAGAGAAAAAGTGCACATCCTAACACATTTTCCTCTTGTTTTACATTGATTTTGACACACATTTATGTTCTTAAAGTGGTCCTTCTACAATTAACTAATTTAAACATGGATTTTTATTCTTAGGGTGTCCTAGAATTAACTAATGTGTATAAACACTAATATTTTTAAAGGGGTCTTAAAAGGTATTGAGCTATTTATAGGGTCCATATTGAAAGGAGTTACCCCTAGGTCATTTAGATATCACATTAGACATCATCTCTTTACACAACAAAATATCTCTTAGAATTGAAGCTAGGACATCACATTCCACCTTTATATCTAAAACAATTGAAATTAAACCCTAAAACACTAACTTCTTATTCAGTGTTAAGAGATGAACAAAAATTAAGAAACTAGGTATTTTTTGTATTTAAATATGTATCAATTATAGATTAAATTAAAATTTAGATTACAAAGTAAGCATTACTAACTTAACCTAAACTAACTAACAAAAGAGTTGGGATTAAAGACACAATATAGAAATAAAATTAGGAAATGAGAAGCAAAAATAGGACAAACATAGCTTATGCACCTAGAAAATGGAGAGTGATGACATGAAAACATTTAGATATACTACAAAGAGGTCCTTTAAAAAGTTTTAAGGTTGTCTTATGGACAGGGCTAATTGTGCTAGTGGGCATAGATGTCCTACTAGTTATATAGGGGACACATATGTCCCAAGGGAAAGTTTAGCATAGTGGTAGAATTGTTTAAATTAAAATGTACATGACTAGTGAAGTATTGTGGAGTCTAAAAAGGCTTCACTTGGTCTTGCACACAATAGAGATAAATAAAAAGAAACAAAGTGGTTATTACATACAAAAATAATACTAGGAAAGTGAATAGAAAATAGAGAAATTGGAACATCTACACTTATAAAAAAATAAATGGACACTTATTTTTTTAATGGATCAAGGACATCAATACCCAACCTCAACGTATTTTAAAAATTTTTATTTTGATAATCTGCTATTTTTCCACATGTGCAGACCAGAGATTTTGATTTTCAGTGAGAAACCTATGTTTAATAAAACTAAAAAATAAAATACATAATAAAACCAAATCATATTAAAATTATATCCGACGGATAGCTCATTCCAAGGACTATCATTATCTAGTTGGGTTTCTGAAGTTTTCTGCATTTTCATTTTCAAATTGAGCTTCGAACGACAATTTTTTACAAAAAAAATCAATTTTTTGAGGAGATAGGGGAAGAAGGGTGTTCGGCCGAACCTCTTAAAGGGGTTCGGCCAAACCTAGTTCGCTCGAACCCCTTTAAAATAATGAGGGAAATTTAAGGGGTCCGGGAAAATGACAGGTTTTTTTTTTAAAATCCCTATTAAGGGGGTTCGACCAAACCCTAGTTCGCTCGAACCCCTTTATTTTAATATTTCTGCTCACATGTCAATGGGGTTCGAGTGAACATAGGGTTCGGTCGAACCACATGTTAAAGGTTCGGTCGAACAATTTGGTTCGGCCGAACCCCTTCACTTTGTGTAGAGGGAAAAAATGACTTTTCCCTTCCTCCACAAAAGTGTTCACCACTTATGTGGGTTCACCCACCTCCATCATCCCAACCTCTATAAATAACATAGTAATGTACCATTTCAGATTCATTCAATATTGGTGGGAGATGTGGGAAGGAAAGTGTGTTTTCTTCTTCTTGGGAATATAAGTTAATTCCCAAATTCATAGCCCACTCTAATAACCATGATGATTGGATTGTTTGATATGGAAGACTAAGTCCATTTTCTTGTTGCTCATGTTGAGACATTTCCATTTGAACATGACTTCACCCTCCAAACAAGTAATTTTTGGTACATAATTGCATTCTTGTACCACTGGTTTAGGTGTTGTAGGATTTAATTCTACTATTGCATGCAAGTTGTTTGCCACTTCTACTTTTGAAATATCAATTCCTAAAATATTTAGAATGTTTTGCACTATAGAAGTTTCATCATGTAAATTAAACTAAAATGTTTTGCTAGGATGCACATTCTCCATAAGTACATCACGATTAAGTGGCCATACACCACCTATAACCAATCTTGCAAAGTGATGCTACCAATTTAGAATAATTCTTTAGTTATCCATGCATGGGATTGGGTAATCATGCAAGCATCTAGTTCACAACCAACAATATAATTTTTTAGTTTATTTTTACCCTTGAATAGATACAAAATTGGTATGATCTGACTGACAACATTCATAAAACACAAAATGGTAATCCACTCCTTGATCTTTTGTATGATATAGGAAGCACTTCAACTACCTCTTTTGGCCACTACCCCCCATCACTTCATTTTTGCCTACATGAATGCTATTTTCATCACAATTTCATTATTTGCAAGGACCAATTGGATTGACATCATAATTTTTTGATATTGTTGTGTAGAATGTGGACACCACTACAAACATGAGGTTTAGTGCTCTATCTCTATCAAGACCTTTCACTATCCTTAATGTGAGTTCAGGATTATGCTTTTTAAAAATATTCCACCACGACTTATCGAACAACCCATCCTTAAATGGGTTGGGTTGTGTTTAATAGATTTGTGCAAATTCTACCTTGATATTGATAATCTCAAGCATGTGGCCCTTGTAGCCATCACTTTACACCATTCAATAATTAATCCCTCTTCTTCTACATTCAGGATTATATGAGGACCTTTCTTTGAAGTTGAATTAACATAACATAACCAGTTGCTGAGTGTGGTGGTAGGGATTCCCCATTTCTTCATTACACTCCTTGTTGGGATTCCATTCTCCTCAACATATTTAAGAGTTGAATCCATGTCCTCTTTGGTCCACTCCCAACCTTGTAATCTTCTTAGTTCTAAAAAATGCATTCATTTGAACAACTATTTCAACCAGTTGCAAAGTGGCCTTGTTAACATCTTGAGTTTCTTCCTCTAGTGGGAAGCATACCCCCTCTCGTGTGGAAGTAGTATTGGCCTTAGTCTCTTTGTGTTATTTTGATTCCGCATATGGGCTTTGTTCTTCATCTATAAAAATATAGAAGCCACACATCAACTGTTAGAAAATAAAAGTGACTCATATTGAGCATCATTTGACAAATCAAACTATTAGAACAAACACCCTTCAAAATCAATTGTAAAATATAGAATATTTTTAGTATAAATTTAGAGAAAGAAAGAGCCTTAAACATTGAATTGGACATTCTACGAACAAATAAGGTGCCTTTGAAGATTATAATAATCACAAAGAACCAAACTAAACTAGGCCTACAGTAAATGAATAGCAAATATACAAAACCCCAAAACAAAGATGAGGCAATGTATGGCAACCTTACCTTCCATTTATAGCCATACAAAGGAGTGAAATGAATAAATGCCTTTTCAAAATAAAAAGAATAAAGATTATTGTGGCCCCATAGTGGGGCAACCCTATCTTGTGTGATCCACAAGGAGCACCACATGACATGAAGACCCATTTTTTGAAGTCATTGTGAAGTAACAAATAAAGGCCTTAGAGCAGTGTAACTTAACTTTTAGGGTCCAATTGAGCTTCTACACATTAGGAGACAAATTTTGTTTACTTAATTACAACTGTAATGAGGTGGATAATTAAGCATATCCATTCAAGTGAACAACAAAGAGTAACATTCATTTCAAATGGCTTGAGCATAAGCATGAATACAATAAATTTATAATATCTTTCATAAACAATAAAACTTTTGTTCTACTATTTTGATAGCCATTGAAGTACTAGTTTGTAACTATAATTTGGTAGATCATAGTGATGGCTAGAGAAGAATGATTTATTATTTGATTTTCACAATTTTTGCTTGAGAGTTTTAGTTTGGCAGGTTGATTTTTACTTAAGAATTAGAAGGTACCTTGAACTTATACTAGTTACAATTTGTCTTGTATTAGATTTTCTCTATCGTGTTTCGTGATAAGAGTTTAGAGTTTAAGTAGGTTTGGCCATAAAAGATGATATATATCTTTCTCCTTTGAACCCACAAATAGTAGTATCTTGTTATTATGTTAGTTATATTAGTTATAGTTTGTCTTGTATAATATTTTCTCTATCATGTTTTGTGACGTAGTGTTTCTTTATAGTTAAAATAGGTTTGGCCATAGAAGATGATATATATATTTCTTCTTTGAACCTACAAATAGTAACATCTTATTACTATATTAGCTATAGTAGTTATAGTTTGCTTTGTATTAAATTTTCTTTATCATGTTTTGTGATGCAGGGTTTGTAATTTAAATAGATTTTGTAGATTTATGTTTGTCATTTCATTGATAAATGAAAGACATATATATGGAATATTCAACATAAAACTTATTTTCATACAATCAACATAAAACTTGAAATTGATTTGGTTGAATGCTTGTTTGGTTTGAAGTCTTAAATTTACAAAGTATATAAAGAAAATAAACATTTATAGTATATAAAGAAGATAATAATTTATAGTATAGTGTGAAGTTACATTTGATTGAGTAGATGCCAGTGTGCAATTTGAACTATGTAGGAATTTTTTTGACGAGCAATAGGAAAACTGAACTAAAAAAATGGATGTATTTGTAGTAAAATATGAGATGACATGTTGTTCTCATGTTGATCTATGCACTTTTATTTGATTGGTTGAATTTGACTTTTGTGGATCGATTTGTTTAAGATGAATAGATAGATTTGATGGATGTTAAATTTTTTAATTTGGTAATAAGCTTGTTAGTTGATCAATTTAGTTGAATACTTGTTTGGTCTAAAGTTACATTCTATCCTCTTCTTTTGACGACTTGATTGGTGAATCTTACACCTTTGAGTATGATGCTTGCATGCATTCATGAAGTGACTAGTAGTTGGACAAATATCTCTTCATAAAATTAAGTTGGTGAGGAGATATGAGGAGTACTTGTTTGTTTGATGGGACACTTGACAATCTATTTTCTTTATAAATAACTTTATTTTAGAAAAAAATAATTATTTTATTATGGGTAGTCGCTTCATGTGTTGCTAAGATCATTAGTATGTTTTAGTTTTAAAGTGTCATATGTATTCAAGACAATTAAAGTGTATCTTTTCCATCTCTCAACTTAATTATTACGATACGAGTTTAAAATTGTTTCGATAGATAATATGTATAATGTGTATCAGTTTAAAATATTGATAGACAAATTTATATGTGTCCAATCTCTCACATACATTTTGAATAAATAATAATTAAATAATAAAAAAATGTGAACATTGATTAAATCTAAATTATCTTTTATCAATACAATAAAATATTAAATTGTAAAAATATTTAAATTACTTAAATTGACCCATCTTTATGAATAACTATACAAGACCTCCAAGCCCCACTATGGGACCCTCTCCCCTATATGAATTACCCTAAACCAAAGTGCCCCCATTACACACCATCGTCTGCCCACAAGAAATCAAGAGATATAAAATGTAGCTTCCCTTATCCATCTTCTTCAGCTCCTTTCGTTGTGTCAGCTATCTTCTTCTAAACAACCATGGCTTCATCATTCTCCGTTGTGAAATCATCACACTCTACTCCACTCCAATTGCATTCCTCCAGAAGACTATCCTCTTCTCCTTTACACACATTTCTCTCATCATCATCTTCTTTCAAAACGTATCAGGTTTCTCGACTGGTTGTCCAACCGCTGTCAACAATATGGTCTCGAAGGAAAAAGCCTTTCAAAATTACAGCCATGGCTGCTCCTCCAAAACAATCTGGAAAGGCGAAAAAAGGTAATGTTGTTACGCCTTCTAATTTTTTGGGTTTGTTTTTATCAAAAATCATTTTTAATTCATGTTTTGAATTGTATTTGTTGCGGGTTTATCCATAGAGTAGGAGTTCCAGTTTCAAGGTAATCTTAGAATGGGTGTGTGGTTTTTAATTTCTTTTACCAATTTCAGTTCATGTTTTCATTCATATGTGTTGTGGGCATGTCAATTGAGGACTAGTTTCATTGATTAGGCAATGCTATACCGCTTTTTTAGTTTTTTAAAATTGCATTTTTATTTCATGTATTCAGTTGCACGCGCTATGGCGTTGCCAATATAGTACTAGTTTCAGATTTTTCCTTCTAATTGTATCTGGTTACTTTTTGTAGCAATGAAAACATTCTTTGGTAACAATTTTGAAATTTGTGTTTTGGCCATGTCAAATGATTATCAATTTTATAAGATTAAAATACTCTCTAAATAGCAATTTCAATCTTATGTATTTTGGTATTCCATGAGGTACCAGTTTCAGTGGTTTACTTATGGTTTTAGTGATTCTCTTACTACAATAGCACTATTTGCCAACGTTCTTTAATTGTGTGCTCAATTCAATATGTTGTGGGTATGCCAAAGGAGAACCAGTTTCTATTTCTTCTAGCAGCAAAAACATTCGTTCGATAATAATTTTCAATGATATGTGTTGTGGGTGTCTTAATGGAATACTAGATTCAGTGCGGTGGCTTGTAATTTTATTGGTTCTTGTTTTATTTTTATAATTAAAACATTTCTGGGTAAGATTGAGTGGGGTGACTTGCAATTTTATTGGTTCTTGTTTTATTTTTATAATTAAAACATTTCTGGGTAAGATTGAGTGGGGTGACTTGCAATTTTATTGGTTCTTGTTTTATTTTTATAATTAAAACATTTCTGGGTAACATTTGTCAATCATGCTTTCAAACATATGTGCTGTGAATATTCAACAGAATGCTAGAATCAGTGATTTTGTTGTTTTTTTAACAATAAAAATGCCACATAGATTGCAGTTTTCAATTGTGCGTTACGGTTGGGCGTTGTGATGTTATTGATTGGTTCTTCTACTAGAAAAACACTGTTAGATAGCGTCTGTCAACCATATGTTCAATTCAATGTTTTGTGGGTATGCTGATGGAGAACCGTTTTTTCTTATATACAATCAAACCATTCTTGGGTAACATTTTTCAATCATGTTCTCAATTATATGTGTTGTGGGTATGCCAATGGAGCACGAATTTCTAATTAGCAACAACAAAAGTTAGCCTTCGGATAACAATTTTCAATCATTTTCTTAATCATGTGTGGCACATATGTCAATGGGGCATCGGTTTCATTGTTTTTAAACTTTTATCATGATTTTAGTGTTTTGTTTTTTAACAACAAAAAAACTGGTAATTTTTGGGTTATGTTTTTAATTATATCAATATGTGTTGTGGGTATGTTTATGCTATATAGGGAACCAGTTTTCTATTTTTCTAACAATGAAAACACCTGTTAGATAACAATTTTCAGTCATGTGTCTTGGGTTTGTCACTGGAACACCAGTTTTCATGGTTTCCTTGTGATGTTTTTTTCTCTTTAAAAAATTAGACCACTCTTCAGGAATGTTTTATGTTCATGTTTTCAGTTGTGTTGTGGGAATGCTTGTGAGCTACTAGTTTTCTGGTTTCTTAGTGATTTTTTCTTTGCCTCTTGCAATAAAAACACCCTTAGGTAAGATTTTGATCTCATGTTTTTACTTTTTAGTCATATGTCTTGTAGGCATGCCATTAAAATACCATTTTTACTAGTCTTTCTTGTGATTTTTGTTCATTGGATAACATTTTCTAGTAATTTAATTTTAGATTTTGAGCTGGTGAGGCTCAGGATTCAAACACTCTCCGTTTTTGTTAGCTGCCTGGGTTTGATCTTGGCTGTTGGAGTTCTCCAACACAAATCACACACCGGTCACATTTGCAGACGATCCAGTTGGTCCTGTGGATTGCTCTCAATCAGGGAAGGCACAACAGTGCTGCAAAAGGTAAATCCCAACAGGCTCACCTCTGTGTGGCAGACAAGGAGTTTGCCCTGCCCAGTCAATTGTGTCTTATGGGTATTTCAATGGAGTACCAGTTTTCTTTGTTTCCTTCGTGCTTTTTTTTTTAAAACAAGAAAACACCATTTGGTTAAGAATTTTGAAATACACTTCCAAATATATGTCTTTGGATATGTCAATAGAGTACTGGTTTCCGTGATTTCCCTGTAAGCTTTTATCCTTTTTCAGAAAAGAAATACCCTTGGCTGGTATTTCTATAATGATTTTAATCATATATTTGAGGATATGCTTGTGAGATACCAGTTTTCTTCACATATTCTTTTGAGTATTCTGGGTTTCCATCATTTTTCTCAGTTTATTAATAACAATATTTTCAGGTTTGCTGTTGTAATTAGAATGCTTAAGTGATAAGTTCGTGCATTGATTGTAAACAGTTATTGGGGTGGTAAAGTTGGCACTGGATGCTGGTAAGGCAACTCCAGCTCCCCCTGTCGGTCCAGCATTGGGATCCAAAGGTGTAAACATCATGGCCTTTTGCAAGGAGTACAATGCCAAGACCTCAGACAAGGCTGGATATGTCATTCCTGTTGAAATTACAATATTTGATGTGAGCATTAGAACTTAATGGTTTACTTTTCTTTTGTGCTACTGCTTTAGGGACAACAGGGTTTCCTATTCATAAAAAAATGTAGTTTACTTTTCTTATACGACCTGTGCATTATTGCCTTGGAGATAACAGGATTTCCTATTCATAGAGAGTTGCAATTTAATGTTGTTTAATACTTTTTGCAAATATAATTTTGATCTTGCTTGACACAGGATAAGAGCTTCACTTTCATTCTGAAGACTCCTCCAGCCTCAGTTCTGCTAAAAAAGGCTGCTGGTAATCTTTCCTAGTTTTGGTTGCAAGTTTTCTGTAATGCATTGATTAGGTGGTATTCTTTGCTTCAACCAAGGAATGCTTCAGATAAACAAATGGATGCAGCCATATCTTAGAAGTTGCAGTTATTCTTTCTTCTTCCAATGATTGTTGTTCTGGTGTAAATTATGTTAATTTTATTTTAACTACATTACTTGCGAATTTTTATTGTGTATGGTGGTATTAAGTATCTGATGAATATCTACTGTAACTTAGTTACTGCAGTTCATTTTATACAATTTATTTTGATTTGTTGTATGTGGATAGTGTTTTGAACTTCAAATGTTCATATATAGATGCTAGAACCATTTTGAACTGTACAAATGGCTTGTATCACTGCTTCATGCTTATGTGTTGGATGTGTTTCAACTTTCATCTCTTAGGGGAGATGTTTAGAAGCCTGCTAAGGATTTATCCATTCAGCAAAAGCAGAAATACAACTAAATCCATATGAATTCGGTATGAAATTAAATTAACTGCCTCTATTTAGGATTCATCCATTTAGCACAAAAAAAACACAGCAGAGGGAAAATCAAATTTCCTTCAAGACTGCCTCAACTTAGGCAAAACCTTAGAAGCCTGCAAAGTAGGACTGAGACAATTGAACAGCTACTACCTACAGCGAAATCATGAAGGCTGCTTGCTGAAATGGTTCAGTGAAATAGGCACAAGATGATTGCAAGAATTCCAATCAATTCTATAGGACTCTCCCCTACTAGAGCTCCTTTTTGAGGTGAAAATGGTGTTAGTGTAGGTTTTTTTCCTTACATTAGGCTTATTTCTTTTTTCCTACACATTATTTAAGTTTGCTTAGGTTAATTAGACTTGGTTAATAAGAGACTAGGCGGTGTAATCCATCAACTACATGTGTCACTCTTTTCCACACATGGGTAGTTGAGTTACACACCTTCTTTTGGATTTTTATGCCACCTCTCATAACCATTAGTTTGTCTCTTTCTAAGTAGGTTATTCCACATGTTTTGGCATTAACCAAGTAGGTAAAACCTTCCACCTATTATGGGAAGTTGGAGTTAATGCACCTCTTGGATGTATTTGCTTATATTTTGCTATATATACAATACTCTCCTCTCACCCTAGCTAGTTCGGTGAGAGTAATGTGTGTATTCTCAAAATTTTCTTGTAGTTGTCTCTATTTTCTCTCTTTGTAGGTTCTCTCTCCATTTTGCTATTTTGATCTTTGATCATTTGTCGACTAGAGTGTATGTGATCTATGATTGACATCAAATCCTAGCTCAATTCTTGCTTCTTGCAGAATCTTACATGGTATCAGAGCTTCATTGTCTAGTATAGTTCATTTTGTTAATTGATTGTTTGAGAGATTTGAGATTAATGGATAGCTAATATTTTTCTCAAAAACTTAGTGTGCTCTTCCCTTGCATCCTTGGATGATCTAGAGAACCAAAGGAGTTTAAAGGAAAAATAAGCATTTGTATACTTTGGTTTGCATATTTGTGTTCTTGCGAGATCTCGGTGACTGCAGATTTTTGGTAATCCTGGAGCCATTCTCATCCTTTCCATAGTGTCCAGAAGGCCTAAGAAAGTCAAGATTGGTTTTTGTTTCGCCAAAATCAGAGATTGGGGGACCTAGTTGCAAAAAGCGGTTTCAGTGTGGTTCCAAAAGGTAGCTGATCAGAGCACTTTCAGCCCAAAAGGACCGCCATCACATTCAAAAGGCCCAAAAAACTTAAAGATTGATTGTCAAATCATTGAAATCAGAGTTGAAAACTTTCTAAGCGAAATTTTTTTCACCCCTGGGTCATATGACATTCATATTGTATAGAATTCGTCAGATTTTTTTTTACTATCTTAAATTTGATAGCCAAATGACCGTCATAAAACACTATCTTAAATTTGACAGCCAAATGATCATCACTAGACACTATCTTAAATTTGAAGACCATATGACTATCATTGAGAATTGCCTTAAATTTGATAGCCAAATGACCATCAATAGGCTGATCCCTTCACCATTGCAAGTTTTGATTTTTTTATTCCAACTTCAAACAGCTGTAACTTGAGCATGCAAATTTCTTTTTTGGTGCAATTTTTTTTTTTTAGGGTAGAATTTCGTGCTCTATGCAATGATAAAGTTAGTTTTCTGATTTGATGCTTCAGTTTTGAGAAATTAAAGATTCTCTCAGAATTAGTTCTTATTTTGAGACCTTCTAGGAGCCATAACTTGTGCAAACAGACTCTTTTTTGGGTGCCATCTTTTCTAGGGTTCATATTTTTTTGTTTACCTTGCATGTACTCTCAAATTGTTCTCATATTGTGCTTGGACTGTAGTTTCAGTATTTTTGCTTTTTTGAGCCTTGTAAGAGTTTGAAAGTCTAAAAATTTGCATTGTAAATCGCTCTAATTATAAAGTGCCAACATTATAATTTCTACGGGGTGTCATTTGAGAAACTAGTAAAAAGTGGGGATGTCTCGTGTGCTTGATTTTTGCACTTCTTTTCCTTCTGCATTTCAATTTGCTTTTCTACACTCATGGATGCATTAACAGTTCCTATCTTAACACCATATAACTATTTTGAATGGAAATCAAAGATGATAATCTATCTTAAAAGGCATGGATATCACAAAGTTACAATGGGACTTGAAACAAAACCTAAAGATGATGCAAAAAAATAAAATGGTTTAATAAATGTGATTAAATATTTGGTATATCACTATATTGTGTATGTTAGTGTCTCTTGACTTACTTTTTCACATCGAATCTGCCATTACACCTAATGGAGTGTGGACCACATTGGAAATGCTTTTTGGTAAGTAGGATGAGTAAAGGGGTCATCAATTGGAGAATGAACTCATAGGGTTAAGTCTTACTAGTTTTGATACTATACAGGAATTTTTTACAAAATTGGAAGCCATTAGATTGTAGTTAAAACAACGGGGAATTGAAAAGAAAGATGAACAATTGATCTTGAGTATTCTTTCCAAGCTTGGTCTTAACTATTCTATATTTGTTGCTACAATCTATGCTACTAAACATTCCCTAGGTTCCACCTACAAAATGCCTTCTCTAGATGAATTTGCTACAAAACTTACTAGGAAGCAAGATAAATTGCTCCAAATCACATGCCTTGGCTGCAAATCAAGGCACAAAAGAACAAAAAGGGTCTGGCAAACAAGATAAGAAACAAAAGGTCCAGGGAGAGAAGAAGAAAGATAATAAACTTGTTGCTTCAAATGCAACTAATTAGACCTTTTCATCAAAAGGTGAACAACCTAAGAAGGAGAAGGTCAAATGTTCATACTATAGAAGGCTTGGCCATGACGAACATAAGTGATTAAAGAAACAAATTGATCACCTTTCACATCTCGAAAAGAACAATATTAAGGTGTCTGATTCTGTCAAACAAAGTTCATTTGAAGGGTCTTCTAAGGACACAAATAAAAGTAAGGGGAAAGGAAAGGGTAAGGCCCTAGTTGTTGTTGCTTCACAACTTGACACTTGGATCATTGACTTGGATGCTTTGCACCACATGGCTTCATTACAAGATGAGTTTACCTCAATAGAGCCATGTTCTATGCTTGCCATACCAATGGGTGATGACACTCCTGTAGAAGTGCATGGGAGAGGGTTTTTTGACATGGGCTAAGGAACATTTTAGGATGCTCTTTGTGTTCCATCTTTGTCAACTAATTTCTTATTTGTTTATTGGATCACTCACACAAGCTCTAGCAAGCGAGTTGAATTCACACCAAATACAACGGTAATCAATGAAATGCATAATGGGTTTACAATTGTTGTGGGAAAAGAAGATCATCAATCCAGACTATATTAGTTTTCTTATTTTGTTCATTACTCTCCTTCAACAACATTACTCATTCATTTAGATGAGGTGAGTTGTTTGTGGCATTAGCTGTTCGGTCACTTAAACTATCACTACTTGCAACAACTTAGTCAACAAGACATGGTTTCAGGTTGCCTTCTATTCAATTTTCTGATGGAGTCTGCCAAGGATGCATTCTTGATAAGCATCTTGAGGAGAAATATGATAAAGGCCAAACATGAAGGGCCACACAACTATTGGAGTTAGTACATAGTGACTTGGCAAGACCATTTCCACACCCATCCTTTAGCAAGGCTCAATATGTCTTGACCTTTCCAAATACACGCGAGTTTAAATTCTCAAATAGAAGTCTGAGGTCTTTGAGTCTTTCTCAGGATTTCAAAGCTTTTGTAGAAAAACAATTAGGGAAGTTCATTAAGATTTTGTGTACAGATATTGGGGGTGAATATGTTAACAATCAGTTTGAACAGTTTTGTGCTTCAAAAGATATTAACATACACATAGTTCCATAAAGTCCCCAGTAGAATGGTGTCATAGAATGCAAGAATAGGGCCTTGAAGGAGATGGAAAATTGTATGATACACTCCAAATCTTTGGCACCTCACTACTAGGCAGAGGCCATAAATTGTGCGTGTTATATCTAGAATCGAGTTCCTCACAAAGCTCAGAAGGGGGTAACTCTTTTTCAAGCTTGAATTGGTCAGAAACCTATAGTTAAGCACTTTGGAGTGTTTGGTTCTCTAGCATGGGCTCACATTCCAACAAAGAAACATAAGCCTATGGATCTACATAGCAAGCCTTGTATATTTTTTGGGTACCTAGATGATGCCAAAGGCTATATAGGCTTCTCCATCCGACTACTCATGACCTTTTATTGGGTAGTCGTCACTTGTAGAGATTAGTACATCACTTGGTTCCTGTGGACTAATGAGATGGTTGGGGGGTCCTCTTAGGGCATTTGTGACTTGGTCAGTCGACCATTTGAGCTCAATTGGTGTTTCCCAGCTCTATGTTTCCAAGATTTTTGCTGTGTACCTTCTGAAGCTTGATTTGGACACTTTGTCCATACTATTTTAGTAAGTCATAGGGTGGTTAGCGTCCTAGTCAGTTGGCAATATTTCCATATTAGGAAAGTTGGCAGATTCTCACCATGGATTTATCTTGGCATTTATCATGGTCTTGTGTATTAAGTTTAAATAACATTAATAATAAAGTTAAATTAATATATTTAACTTTATGCATTATTTATATATTTTAATGACTTTATGATAAAGGTGAAATAAAGGGGTGTTAAAGGATTATTTTAATATCATAAAGTGGCACCAACTTAAGGGAGATATAACGCGGGAAATAAATTAAATATAATAATTTTAAATTGCCAACTAGGACGTGAGAGTTGGAGGGAGATATAAAAGCCCTTTCATGGGCTCATTTGCACATTCATGTTTTGCAGAAAATTGATAAGGGTTTGTTGGTTGGACCGGAAAGTCTGAAAATCTTAGCTTCATTGATGATGAAAACCTTCATGAGGAATAGTATGTTACAGGAGTGAAAAATCTCCCAAGGCTGCTTGCGAACAACACCATTCAGGGGCTATGCATTGCATATAAACGACTTCAGAGGAAGATTCAATCCAAGGTTTGAAGGATTTATCAGGAGCTTACAGATATATTGAACATCATTTCAAAGTAAAGGTATTATTGAGGTTTATGAACAATTTTCAGAGTTGTTTGTTGTATGAAGTTGCCAAGTAGGCCGTACCCTCTAGAATGAAATTCCAGGTTTATATGATGAGTTTGGTGTTGTGGGTATCATTTTAAAGGCTTCACTAAATCTAGGCGACCCCTCTTGCAAAAGATTTGAAGACTTAAATAGTGGCAGTTTATTTTCTAAAAGTAATGCACCTTGCTGGCAAGCCGTACAACTTCAGCAGAGGTGTGTGGCTTTTTCTAGGATAAATGCTTAGGGTTTGTGGTTGTAATCACTCCCATTTGAGGCATTTAGGGTGAAGATATTGTTGTGCACCAGTTTCACGGTGGAGAAGCGAGGGTTTGGTGATTTTGCAGGCATTTTTGGAGTCACCAGCTTGCTGGTTGCAGCTACAGCACATGGTCAAAGTTCTTAAAATATTTTGGCTATGTTAGAAAAAGATATGTAATGCATTTTAAGAAATTGGGTTACTCTTTTTTTTGGAAAAAAATTGTATATTCTTCTCAAAGTATAAATCTGAAAATTTTAGCCTCTTATATTCCTGAATATAGCATTTTATTTGAGTTGATTATTGCTGCAAATCTCTCTATTACTTGCACTATATTTGTCTATCTCAAACTATTGCAAAATATATCTCAATATATCTAGAAACCAAAAAAAATAGATAGTGGGGACATTACATTCTCTAGCACGGGCCCACATTCCAACAGAGAAATGTAAGGCTATGGATCCACCTAGCAAGCCTTGTATATTTGTTGGGTACCTAGATGATGCCAAAGGCTATAGACTTCTCCATCCCACCACTCATGAGTTGTTCATTGAGAGGAGTGTTCGTTTTGAGCAGAGCTCTTCCAATTCTTCTCCTACTGCTTCTTCAATAATCACATTGGAGACTTTGCATCATGGTGACAGTTCTTCAAAGGATCTTAATCTTCCTGATTTTGTTGAGGAGTCTTCTTCCTCCACTTTAGATGGCAGCAGTATGATGAGGATTCACATTTTTCTCATAGTCATCATTCAAAGGTTGACGATTGTTCTCCTCACTCTCTACCCTTCGAGCCTCTTTGGGCTCGTTAGACATTATAGTCAATAGGTGATTGGTGATCGTTTATATACTAGAAGAAAAAGGTCACAGTTTCAATAGGCACCACATCTCTTAGTTGCTTCAACTTCTGATCCATAGTCCTTTCGAGAAGCTTCAGGTATCCTCGAGTGGGATGCTCCTATGTAGGAAGAGTTCAATTCCTTAAGAGGAACCATTCATGGGATCTAGTCACTCTTCCTAAGGGAAGAAAACTTGTTTGATGCAAGTGGATCTATTAGACAAAATTTGTAGCAGATGGGTTGGTTGACAAGCATAAGGCTTGCTTGGTTGCGAAAGGAGAAATCCAATTTTTGCAAATAGGGTTGCAAGCTAAGTGAGCTTAACCTTGGGGAAAACTCTGTGATTAAGCGTGCTTGAGCTGCAATAGTACTGGGATGGGTGACCTCCCAGGAAGGCCTAGTGCTTCACCTCTATGAGCATCACCAAGATGCAATGAGTGCTAAGTGGACCATTCATTATCATGAGAGATGGGTTCTTGTGAACCACTACTCATGAAACATGGGTCAATGAGTTTGACTTGTAAAACTACACGATTGAATCTTGATAGCAATATCACAATTTGACACATTGTAGAAAATACCTCCTACTTATCAAATTAAGAATGTCCAAAGTTCTTTTTTCTCACTCAAGTTTATTATCTTTATTAACTATATGTTGTTTTAAGTTTTAGTTGGTTCCTTTCCTTCAAATCAGTTGGGGATTAAGATGCTACTCGACTATAATGTTCCCAATCAGTTTTGGGTATAAATTTTTTCCAATTACATGAATGCATATGACCAAGCACTTTGTCAAACGGTTACCAACTTCTTCTCAAAACTTGATATTTAGTTTGTAGGTTTATGGTTTAAATGATTGGGTGTTTTGATAGCAACAAAGCATTCACAAACAAGACATCAGGAATAACAGAATAAGGATTTAAATATACGACTCCTCAAGAAGATTGGTTGGTAAAGTTTGAAGACCTAATAATCTCCAAAAATGGTCAACGCTTCCACCATTGACCCGTTGGGACTCCATGTAGGCTTCCTAACATCCTCTTAAAGGCATGATGTTTTCTTATGGTAGCGATAGGAAGTGTGAGGGGTCATGTAAATCATGAGGGTGAGGGTGCGAATTATTCCAAGCGCCCAAGCACCTCCCGTGAATAGAGTTGAGTGTTTGGGAAAGGCTCGGATTATTCAAAATAATCCAATACCTCTTTTATGAAGAAAAGATGATTCTCCATGTTGCTGCTAGAAGAATATGGGACGACAACTCTATAATATCACAACTCCAGCTTCTACCATTTTATAATTTGTTCTTTGCTAATACTGGTATAATATTTCTTCCACATAAACATAAGTATAATACGAATACAAAACACTGCTGCAAATACAATAATTTATTCCATCATCCACTACTTCTCAAAAAATCTTCCAGATGCTCAAAAATTTGTTTTTGAAAGAGACATCACAAATTTCCCTCAATCTTTGTAGCGCAATTGTGAAATCTGTGTGATTCTGCTTGTATTCAACTAGGGCAAATAGTTTCACTACCAAAACTGGTTCACCCGTAGGAATTCCAACCTAGGGTTTCAGACTCTGAAGAGCTCCTCCAAAATACCAAATAGAATAATAAGCCAACATGCCTCAAATGAGCTTTCGCATCCCTTTTTATTTCCATCTGAAGAAACTTCCAAAATCCTTTTTTAAATTTTCCACTCAAAACATTAAACTCCTTTTAAAAAAGTGACATTATAAAGTACCTTTAAATATTTCCTTAGCATCACTTTATAACAACACTTCAATCTAATTATATAATATTACCTTTTTAAATGTACTTTTTGATAGGCAATATCAAATAATTAAATTATTTAAACCCTGTGGTGGCGGGTTGGAAAACGAGGACATTATAGTCCTTCCTTCCCGGAGATTGCTTGTCCCCAAGAAATCCACACTTGTATACCATGGCCAAATACCGGGATTCCAAATGAACCTATAAGAATGCTCCACCAAATCTTTGTTGTGTCAACTTGATGCGATTGAGCCCATCAAGCATTCTACCAACCATATAAATTCTTGGATCCCATAGCCAAATTGGGAGTCCACCATTCCCAATATCTGCTTACTTCCGCTATGCCTTTCTGATGACAATTGGAAACCCAATGTGCCAAGTCTTTGTTTCTTGTATTTGTATGCAACCATCTGGTAGAAACAGACTAGGAGACCTGCAAGGTTCAGATTCTTCTTCTAAAGACGGAAGCACCTCATACTAGAGAGATTAATGTAATCCTTTTTCCAACCCACTTTTATGTGTCATCAGAAACATAGTCAAATCATTTGTATGTGGGCTGAAAGAAAAATGTTGAGCATACTTCACAATGCAGTCAAGGTGAAATTCACCGGCTTGTGCCAATGGCAAACCTGAATAATCACTTGGATTCCATATCTCACCATTCCCATCGCATGAATCAAGAGGTGTCTCACAACTTAGATCATGAAGAGCTGATTTTGCATTATTAATTGAAGATGTTTCATCATGCAAAATCTGCGTGCCTGACCCAACTGAATAGCACTCACAATGCCCGTCCCAAGTCTTCTTTGCAAACTTGATGGCAAGGTCTCTATCTGCAAGCAAATGTAGGTAATCTGATTTCATTACCTCTAGATCATGTTTGATAGTTTGCAGATTTCATATAGCAGCTCTAGCCATTAACCCTTTCTTCCTTTCTTCAAGTTGACCTGTCCAAAGGAGGTATTCAATGAACTTGTGCCTGCTATCAAAGTGAGTTAAGGTTTGAAGTTTGAACAACCTTATCTTTAATGACTTTCAGTTGTTCCTTCAATTCATTTGACTCACTAGGCCCATGATCACAATCAACTTCATAAAATGAATTTTCTGATTTGCTTTATTCTGTAGGAAACATATCATCATAGTTATCAGTTTTTTCACTAGTTGATGTCTTGCAATCCTCAAGCGAAAATGATGGGTCACAATTATGTTCTAACATACTATCCTCAAAAGAATCCATCCCCTCCTCACAAGGCTTATCAATAACAACCTCTATATCACAAACATAGAGACTTGTGCACATTCCACTTGTAGATGCACTAAATGGTTCTTTTTCATTGAAACCCATTGTATCATTCTGCTCCTTTTTAATTTTATCCTCTGCATCCATTCCACCAGTGTCATCTGAGCCTATAACCAAGATTGCTGTTTTCACATCTTCATTAAGCCCATTCCCACAATCAGTAGATGAATGCACTTCACTGTTGGCTGGTCCACAAGGTGTGTGCTCGACTATCTCATCCATAACCATGACTTGAGCCTCCAATGGGCTCTCCAAATGGGGTGACTCATGATCCCCATGATGCAAACTATGTGTACAAACAAAAATTTATGAATCATACCTCTCCTCATGCCCATGCAAATCTGAATGCTCCTCATGCTTGACCATATTAAGAGGCCCTTCCCTCAAATCTCGAGTACCACTATCATCCTCATGCATTATGGCTGCCATAGATGATTGAGTTTTTGCTGCAGATGATGAAGAATCTGCCAAGCTCAACTCCAAATAAAGCTCATCAATCTGAATTTTTGATTCTTGAAGGGCCATTTGAATGCTCTTCAAGGAATCCATGGTAACCTTAAGCTCATAGGTAAGCTTCTCAACTTCCTCTTCTTTCCCTCTTAGTGCATCAAAATATCTCATCAAGCATGAGAAGATGATCTATATCTGAAAGTAGGTGTAGGTAATTTGATTTCATTACCACCAAGGCTTCTTTGAGCACTTGTCAGTCTGCAAGAGATAATTCTTCTTCAAAGTTCTTGTGTGTCCCTGGAGCCCTCCAACAATAATTTTCCATCAACTTATGAGTATTATCCAAATGGGTTATTGCTGCAATAATCATGTCTTCATTGACCTTCAATCGCCTTGCCAAATGATGGGACCCATGGGGCCTATCATCTTCATACAAATTTTTTGATTTATACTCACAACCATGTTTCCCACAATCAGCTTCCTCTTTGTCATCCTTCATGCATAACTCCCGAGAAGTTAAATAGCATCAAAAGGAAATTTATCCAACACCAATTCTTCATCATGATTCGACAAGAAAGCCTCGGACCAAGGTCTAAAGTGCGGGGACCTACTATAAAAATTCAACGAAAGGGCTGCAAAGCCAGGCTAACATGAAAAATTTGATAGTCTATGGGAGGGTCCGTTCAAAATAATTCAGTGCAAACAACACAATGCATTTGAACTAGAGAACATGGAGAAAGAAGCATTGGGGATTCTCGTTAATGGAATCCACCTTAAATTATTTAATTAAAGCTGGCTAATTATTTCACCAATGTAAATATGTAAGTATTGTAATTATTTTCCTTCGTGTTTTTGTCGGCTAGTCTTTCAATAAATTCCACAGTGCAGGAAGCAGGGAAATAGATGGAACCCATTATTGCAAAGAGTAGAGAAAAGTAAACACAACCCATGATGCAAAAAAATGAACTCATATGCGGAGAATTGAAATAAACCCATATTGCAAAACCACATGAAAAGGAGACGTGATTTTACTAAGCAGTATATTCATTATATATATATGCTTCGATCAATACATTTTCAAAATGGCTCTGAGGCCATACGTTTAAAAGTGTATCTATATATATATATTATGCAACTTCTTCATATGTATGTACAGTAAAGCCTATTCCGGGCATATATATACAAAAAGAAGTAAAAAAGCATTTGAAACTTTAGTGGGCTGGAGGAGCAGGAGCATGATTGTTGTCAGCAGCAAAATTGTTGTCATCGGCAGGGTTGTTATCAGTAGCAGTGAGGTCAGGAGCAACGACATTGTTCACAGCACCAATGATGAGCGACAGAGGTAATCAAAGTTCCTGAAATCCGTGTACTAGTCGATGTCGTAGAATAGCACTACGTTATAGTAACGCAACAAGAAGTGACATGCACGGGTGGCCCTCTAACGGTGCTCAGCTTGCGAAATAACCCGAAACCCACTCAGAATTGGCACCCACGACACCACGACATCCTCTTTGATATGCTTACGCAGGTCACTTGCTATAGGGAGGTCCAGGCCATAAACAACATTTGTCACCACCTCTCCAAGGCCACCGAGGTACTTCTTCGGGAAAATCTGAAGTATCAAGCGGAGGATCATACCTTGGGAACTTGTATGTCAAGTAGAGATGCAACGAAGTGGGAGCAGATATCTATGTTCATTCTATACTTATCTTCGTATTCAATGCAATCCCTCCCCAGAACCCACTTCATGGCTATGATAACAACAAGTGCTTATTCTTCATCATACGCTTAAGGCGCCTATTAGAAATCTCTCCCAAGAAAGCTGTTTGGGACTTATTGCAAACTAGCCTAATAGGAGTATTCATGGTACTAACGTTTGCACAACTGCCTAAGTCTAGCTCTATGCAAATACAAACACTACTCAGCTGCCTAACGCTAATCTTAGCCAATCGCCTAATACCAATTCTTGCTAATCACTAAGTGTTATTTTGCTACTATCATAGGGCCTATTTATAGAAATATCTGAGGTAGCTGTGTGCCATAAGCGTGATGCTAATTGAGTGTTAACTCAAAAACACCACCAAAGGCCAACTCAAAATTCCCACCCAGTTGCGTCTGCAGGTACGAATTGCTGCGTGCAAGATTAAGGAGCGGTAATTAATTAGCACAAGTTGGTGGCAGTCCCAAGCGATCGCTTATACAGACGGGTGTTGAGGTGTCACGCTGCAGGCATTTTCAAACTCCAAGGGATAATGCAAATCTTTTGAAAGTACTCATTACATCTTTGGCTTAATTATTCCTTTTTGGATATTAATTACCAAAGCATATGTAAGGTTAGCAGGCTTTCAATCGGCGGCTCAATTTCCCAGGAAAATCGCGTTGAAGGACGTGATCACTAATGTCATTATGAATTCTTGTCTTTTTGAAAGGGCAAGTAATTCGTCTCGCATGGGCAAGAAAGTTGGCGGTACATGTCGAATTTAATGCAAAAAGGTAGCCGTTGTCTATTGCTTTAAAGCAGAAAAATCAAAGAAAAAAGCTAAGTATTGCATACAAGAGCTAAATAGTGCAGAAAGCTTCCTAAGTACGCAAAAGAATTCCTAAATGCAAAATTGCTTAAAAAACCCAAGCATGGTGCAAAATAGCAGCAAACCAGCTAAGTGCAGAGAAATAGCTATAGGAGATTCACTGCTTCGCTGTGGATTGAACCCAAAACGAAAGGCAAGAATTCTTCTGGGTTTGCGTTCAAAGCCTTGCATAGTATTTTAGGTTCCATTCATACCGCACCAGTGTTCTTTCTGAGGAAAAAACTTGCATAGAATTGAAGCAGCCCAAAGTTCTCAAACATAAATACAAGGCGAAGAAACGCAAAGTTTGTTTAACGCCATGCATTTAGCACCAACTGCTTATCTTTGAAGACGTCTCTTACGCTTTGCCTGGGATACCAGAGAAGCCGGTGTGGGTAAATACAAGGGCCGTAGAAAAGCAGAAAACCCACAGAGACCAAAGCTGAATAAAGGAAATATGAGATAACATTCATGATCCCATTCTCGAAAAGAACCCTAAGAGTCTTAGTGAGGCAGCCTGCGAAAAGATGAAGAAAAATAGTGATCTAGATTCTTTGGCGCAGAAGTGTTGGTTCAGTGGGCTTCCACAGTATATGGTACCATTTGTGCATTACTGCCCGAAGCTAGTCAACAAGGCCATTAAGCATTTCAACCCGGATACCAACACCATCAAGGGCCAAGAGCTGAGAGTTAATATTTGCAAGAAGGCTATCTGGGACATGCTATGCATCCCTGAGCAAAGCTCCAAAGTGAACAAAATGGAGTCATTCACTCCAGCAAGGGAAGAGAAAATATGGAAAACTAGAGATATGGCTCTGGATTTTTATAACAAAGAAACCCAAAGGTCCAAGGCTGATTAGAAAAAGCCACCACAAATTCAGACGACACACAGAGCTTTCCCCGTGGTACAGGATGCCTTCTCAATGATGGCTTTTGTTTGTGGCTTGGACACCAACAAACATTTTCAGGAATTTCAACTGGGCTTGGGGTTCTAGTTGCACATACAACATTCTCTTTTCTGGTACGACTTCGTAGAGGAGATGCTAGACAGATAGGGGAATACAAAACATTGCAGAGGTTCAGGTTTCCTTCTTTCCTCGCCTATATGTTTTTGCATCAGAATTCTAATTTCTTCAAAAGACATGTGAGGTTGGCTATATTTGATGAAAACCAACGAAGAAGGCCGGTTTCTATATAGATTCCTCTCCTCTTCGCAACTCATGATTATTATGCATTTTCGGATTATTTCTGAACTCCAATTCTGCAAGATTTGAGTGAGGGCGGTATTTACCGGCTCAACTTAGATTAGACAAAGTATATGCGGAATTTCAATCCGAAATGCGACTGGTTTCTCGGAGAAGATTTCACATTCATCCGGATGCGTGGCTTCATCGGGGAATCATTCTGACTACCGGCATGTCTCATAGATTGGGTGCTGGCCCTCGAAATGTTCTGGCATGTATCAATTATTGACTTCACTTTTTGTGGAGGAGAGGCCAAGAAGAGGGGATTTTTCACTTGCCCGCTGAGCTTTAAAACAGTGATTATGGCCAAGAAGCAGATGCATGAACTGCTAGAGGCAAATCTGGCTCATTTGGGGCTGGTATGGGTTTGCAACAAATGGAATTATAACCCCAACAATGACTTACCAAATGAATATGTCAAGGTAATGCATAGCCCCCAACCTTACTGGGAGAAGCGGCGAAATTGAAATATACTCTCAATTTTTTTTGATTTTTGATAACAAATACAATGTAACCAAGCACCTGTTAAGGTTAGCATAACCCAAAACGTTGCATGAAAGAACTCTAACCAAGAATGCGCCCTAAAACCTCTTAAGGAGGAGGGGCGGGCATACGGTCAGAGGATCCCTAGGATCTACTGAATCGAAGATTACAAAGATTACAATTGAAAGAGAGAGACTAAACTCTACACCAAGAATGTGCACTCAAGATCCTTTGACAGGCGAGGTGCTAACATATGGTGGAGTGCTAATTGTTGAATTGAAAGGAAATAGGCGGATAACCAGCTATGAGGAAACTTTCCACGCTACCACCAAGCAGTGGGGGGAAAAGATTACAATTTAAAACACTTCATCTGCTGCGGCAGACATCCACTTAAGAGTGGGGATTCACCACTTGATAGTGGGTATGAGAGAGCTTACAATTCAAATTATCCACACTGGCGGTATACCATCCAGGGGTGCTTAATGTGAAATTAGAAAGATAATGCAACAATGTTAAACTGAATAGTACTATTGTTAACAGTTTGTACAAATAAAAGAGAGCTGCAAATTACAAGGATTTCACAATATTTCAAGCACCAAGCTATAAAATGTTTCCATTTTAGATCATAACGAGAATTGAGGAAGAAAGATAGAAATAGGAAACTGAAATAATTCTGATTTTAGAAATTTGCAAATTTGGAAATGAGTTATCAGCAACTGCAGAAACAATCAAATGCTCATAACTTAAGCAATATACCTCCGAAGTGTGTGAAATCGAAAGCAATGCACCTCTAGAAGATAGGCGCCCATGCCCTGATGAAGGAACAACAAAGAAAAACATCCATTATTTGATTGGCACAATTCCCAATGCACTCTAAATGTTACGACCCTTGAGAGGGGCGATTTTGCAACATAAAATCACACACTTCAAATTAAAATCTGAAACTCTCTGAGAATGGTCGCCAAGACCTTAGGAAGGGTATTATCAAATGCTTAGAACAATATTAAATTCATACAATCAGCTGTGAACAAAATCGACTTTCAGCTGTGTGAAAATCAGCAACTGTAAATCTGGTAAAACACACCAAAATTCATCTTTGAAGCTCTATCTGCTAGTCTGATTTGAGAAGTAGCAAGAAATCAATTAGGTGTTATCTTGCAAACACGAAATTGAGAATGAAACTAGGAGGTCAACATTCCTCGAAGTGCAAAATGATTAGTCATTTCGACAACATAAGTTTGGCATAAACATGAGATAACCAATGTTGGAGCAAAGCCACATTTTTAAAGAAGATGGGATGACTCTTCAAATCCCTCAGATGGGACGCCAAAAGACTTCACATATTTTAATTTCAAAAAAGAAATAATCTTCTCCAAAAAGGCGTCCACTTAAAGGCAAGAGAGACTTTAATAAAAGTCATTAAATTTCTTCATGAAGGCGTCCCCCTTCAAGTCCCTCTTTTAAACACAACTTAAGTTATCACCTTAGGCCAAGGGGTCAACTTAAAATTAGAACAATTTGCCTTTAAATGAAGAATTTCATCAAAATAATGTTTTTTAAAAGGCCAAAGCTCAACTCAAAACAACTGCTCCACAAAATATGATGAACTGAAGACTGACAACTGCTAACTGCCAAAGGCCCCTTTGCCATAGTAGGGTGGTTGGTGGGGTTGGTTTCGGGGGGGTGGTCCACTTCAAAGACTATCAGCCTTCTGGAGATGGGCGAGAAAGGAGGAGGAGTAGAAAGCTAAACGAACTGGAGCCCAACCAAGCGAGGGTGAAGCAGCAGTGGGAGGAAAGGAGCCCAACTCCTAGAACTGCTTTCTCATGATGGGAGGATAGACTACTCTCCCATAATCCATATAGTTGGGCTCGACTGCCCCTTAGAATAGTAGGGCCATGCTGGCCAACTTTCTAGCGCCTTACTTAGTAATTGTTCAACCGGGGGTGCGGGTAGGATTAACTCTCTCTGTGGGTTGGCAAGACCCCATAAGGGCCTCCACTTAATCGGGCTCTTCCTTCTTTCTCGTTGGGGTGAAGCTCTACAGGCCCTTGACCGGGGGTGTAAAGGGAACTTCTCAGAATGTTAGGCCAATCCAATGTTGTTACCATCGACTAGCTTCTTCTCAGTGGGGTCCTGCCTTCCTCCCTGAACTCCCTTCCTCGAGCTTCTCGTTAGGCTCCATCCCCCACCGTGGGATAGATAAGACTTTCTTGAACTCCTTCCCGCTCCAGACAAGTTGAGTAATACAGGACCGAGCCTTGCCTCTCACTGGGGGTGTGGGAGGAGCCAACTAGAATTCCCTGGGGGTTCAGGATGGACAAAGCAGGAAAGAAAGCCGGATAGAAACATCCTCCGACCAGAACCCCTAGAAATTGTAGGCGAGCAGCTTCATTCAACTAGAAACTATCCAGATCTCCGTCTTCGCAGATAGAAAGCATGGGCCAAACATCCAGATAAACAACTAGATTGATGCTCTTCCGGTGGATTGACCTTCCTTCCGGATAGAACTATGGCTTGCTTCGGCATCTATCGGGTGGGTGGGAATCATAGGCTGGGCTTGCTTCGGCTTCTCTGTCTTTCTTGCCTGGGGGTGAAGGACATTCATCTCAACATCCTAACCGAGAAGGTCCTTCCTTCCTTTCAACCATCGATCCATCGGAGCCCCGGTGGTTGTTGTTAACTCTATTACGTAGATGAGCGATCGGTTGAACTAGTTTCTCTATGGAAGGGCCTGCTTTTATCCTTGTTGCCTTCCTCCTTGCTGGAATTAACTAGTCTACCGGTGCGCTGCTCGTTGCCTTCCTCAAGAACTGCTGGTCATCCTAACTTCCCTGCACGGGGGATGGATAACTTCATTCACCCACAGTAGCCAGTTAGTTCTTCTTTCCGGAGCCCACTACCTCACTTTCTTTCTGTGAGGGTGAACCCCAATCAAATAGGAGATGGGCGAGAACAATAACCTCCCGATGGGTGAGAAACACTCTCCTTGAACTATAGTGAAGGTGACCGAATAGATAGTTGAATTCCAGCTACCGATTGTTGAGGATGGTAAGACCTTCCTTCTCCGGCTAGGGAGGGGGAGATAAAGCCTTCCCATCCATCCCTCACCTGATGAGTGAACAATTACTTGAATTGAACACCCCCAAGTCGAACTAGTTGAACTCGTTACTTCCTTCCTTCCGGAGCTATACATCCTTGATTTCCATCCAGAAGGAGGGACATCCATCCTAAGGCCCCTTAGAATAGTAGGCTATAACCCCACCGACCCATTCGCCTTAGGTGGGGTTAGTAATAATTGTGGGATGAGACGGGAGAGCAAACAACTACTATCTATGGAAGGGCACCGACTCCGGGTGAAAGTTATAGCGCTTCAATCCCGCTGATAGCTGACTCCATCCTGCCCAGGGCTATAGCTAGGCCATCCGTGCCACCGGCCTCTCTGTATTTGCCAAACACGGAACCCCTTGATTCACCTCAACGAGCCTACGGGACTCCGGAATGGGCTGATGAGCAACTGATAGGATCACTGATGAAAGGGGGACATTACAGGAATCCATTGAAGGATGCGGATGACTTGTTGGTGGACCTAGCTCATATTCCAACCGAGGGTAGTTGACCTCCATGGCATAGGTTCTACTTCTGGTCAGGGAAATATGATAAAATAAAACAGATCGAGGCTACTCTTTGCAATAATCTGATAAGAAATTTCAACTAGAGCGAAGGAAAGATTAGGGATTTTTGGATTTACCGACAAGAAATCCAACACCCTGATGCACCTTATGAGAGCATAAAGCTGGATGATAAGTTTGATAAATTGTGGAACAATGAGCATCTTGATTCCGACTCAAGTGATGATGAAGATATTGACCCAGAGGAGGCTGAAACACATTCCGAGGAAGGAAAGGAGAAGGAAGTGGAGGTTCAAACGGCCCCGATGCAGCCGAAAGAGAAGGCAATGAAGTAGCCTATCAAGGTTTCTTCTAATGTGCGGGTGAACGTATCGTGTGCAAGGGCTTTGTTGACTTGCACCTGGACCGTGAAAAGAACCAAAACAACCTCGCAACAATAGTCGAAGGCTATAGACGTGGAAGACTCGCCACTCGTCAAACGACAACGCATAGAAGCAACTTCTAGAGAGTGTTCGCAGGAGCCTGAGGCAAGCCAAGAACCTGCAACAAGTTAGAGATCGCAATCATCTACACCGCAAATATCTTTCGTTCCCTCTTCTCTTGCTTCACAATCTTTAGTGACTCCAATTGTGTTCGCGACACCCCCCACTTCGGGAGTCGGCCCATCCTTCTCCGTTTCTGCTACAATGGTCGCAAGAGGTTTCACACAGTTCTCTCAGGCAACACCATTTGCCTTTACTCCTCCGTGGACATTTCCACCTTTCGCCTCGGCCCAGCCTGCGTCCGCTAGCACTTCACATTTTGCCTCCGCGGCCGTTATTGATACCCCTCCTGCTACTACTGTGTCTACCTCGACCCAGTCTGCTCAACTGATGGAATCTGCCATAGCTCTGCTTCAGCCACCGCTTCCCTTAAGTCCTGCCATTGGTTCACAAACCGGGCTTTGGCATATCCCTCCTTTCTCCCTGCAAACGGTCAATCTTCTGAGGAAGAAATCACCCAGAGCCACTACCCTCTCATTACCTTTCACCCTTCCTCTCGGTGCACCTTTCGCAGGTGGACTCATTTGGTCGCCGACATAATTTTTGTCAGAAAGTGATAAAACAAAGCAGGCACGGGCTATCAGGGTCTAGAAGCAAAAGGCCAAGGATGCCAAAAAGCCAGTATAACCAAAGATACAAACTATTTTCAATGAGGCTCAACAATTGCTGCATTTCGCGACCATGTACCCAACCGTCATCAAACCCGTAAGGAGAGATGCAGCTCGACGATTACAACCTGTATCCCATGGGACTCAATTTGAGCATAGCCTGGCCATAGGACAAAGTTGAGCTCATGGAGGAGATGCAGCGGATGGTGACCACCGACTTCCTCAAGTTTGGTCGCCAGCTAAAGAAGAGAGAGGAAGAGCTGAGAATTGTCAAGGAGAGGGTCGATGTCCTATTGGCGAAGGACAAAGTGAGGGATGTTGAATTTGAGTGCTTATCAAAGCAAGCAGAGATGGAGCGAGCTAAATTTCGAGGGGAACTTGCAAAGTTCCAATCTTATGATCCCAACCTAGTCGTCGAGCTGCAGCAAAAAAATTAAGAATATCAGGACTAGTTGTCTTGGGTGGAGTAGGAGATGCAACGAAAAAATGAAGAGCTTGACCGCCAATGCGCTCAATTAGAGCAACAGATGCAGCAAAAGGATGCCGACTTTGAGGCCCGACGGACTCAGCTGGAGAGTGAGGTCTAGGAAATGAAGTCTTCCCTTGAGAGGGAAGCAACAAACAAAGAATGGGTCGAAGCAAACTGGCTCGCAGAATCAAGAACCCTGCAGGGACAACTTTCGGCCGCAAACAAAAGGATTTCCGAATTCACATATGAGGTTGATTCAAAGGATGCGGAGATCGATGCTCTAAAGAATCTTCCCCAACCCCTTGCTACCCAGTCGGACCTCCTTCAAGTAGCCTAGCGGCTATATGTTAAATACTGGGAAAGGGTTAAGGCCTTCTACCTGAATCTCTAGCCGACACTCCAATTCATGGTAGAGGCAACAGGTTTAGGCAGGGAGGTTCGTGGAGCGATTGAGCAGTTCCCGCAATCCATCGCTGAGAGAGTTCCTGAGGCGAAAAAATTGTTGGATAAGCTATACATGGTCTGGGATGAAGACTTAGCAAACGCAAGGATCAGTGACCGGAAAACCGTTGCCAAAATAACAAACAAGTTCATCCATTGCCACGCAGCCATCCTCCACGCTAGCGAGTGCGCTGGCATATTGGACCGAACCATGAATAGCATGCGGGCGAGGTTCTCCCACCTAACTCAGATGGGCTTATTGTCCCCATTTCTTTCAGATGAATCAGTGGCCACAACGGAGCAGATTGCGGCGAAGATTGAAGAGAAGCAGCAAGACGCGTCCATTTTTCAGAGCTTCAGTCAACCCCTTACTGCAGAGGATATTGAGGGCATCACCCATCCAATAGCGCGACTGCTTTTCCAACTCGAGTCTTGGGCCGGTATATCGACAACGCATCCATACAAAGAAATGATCGATTTGCATGGAGCGCAAGAGAATCTGCGTGACATATTAACACCATCCGAGGTTGATTGGCTGCCTTTGCAGACCGCTCTCTCCAAACTTTGATTGCGTCGCCCAATGAATAGGACTCTAGTCTGCGAACCAAATTTTTTTGGGTTAATTGTTCTGTAGGCAAAATGCCCCTGGTAGTCGCCAAAAGCTGTGAACATAAATTTCCTCAAGCTCCCTCTGGGTGTTTTTTATTTTTACTAAGTACCGGCCCGCGCCCCATCCGTTTGAACATCATCGGGCTCCTTTTTGCCAGGCGCTCTTCGAAGGGATTTCTCCCTTCGCTTTTCTAATGGCTCCTGCCATGCTTCCATGCGTCAACAATTTGCATTTTTGAAAGACGCTTCCCTTCGCTTTTCTATCGGGCCTCAACCACTTGCCATGTAGCATCGATCCATGTGCACTTTTGGCGGACCCCACCGATGTCATTTGTGAAAGATGCCTCCACGTGTCTTCACCGCGCATGTTTTCATCGCAAGGAGGGAGGAATGAACCTCAGACCCCGACCTGCCTCCACGTGGCTTTGTAATGTCCCCCTTTTCGGCATGATCTTGTTTGATGGTGGTTAGCCTATTACTCAGACTCTCGTAGGCTAACAGGATTGGGTTAGAGGGTCAGTGGCCTTATCTGGTGGGTTTTGTCGTTTCCATTCCTCGAGTTCAGTGTTTGGCTCACAACAGGCCTTGGCAGTGCAGTGATTTACAGCTTCTGAGTTCAGTGTTTGGCTCACAACAGGCCTTGGCAGTGCAGTGATTTACAGCTTCTGACGACACGTCGATATACTGAGTTATGAGGGAGATATTAATTTTTCAGTGTATTAAAGTGTTTTACTTTATTTAATGGAATATTATAAAGTCAACTTGATTTTATAATAAAGTGATCACTTAAATTTATTGATAAATTTAAAAAAAACACTATTGAAAAGGGCGCCCAATATTTAATTATAAACTATTGGAAAGTGTAAAATACACTTAAATGTATTTTATAATGAAAGTGGCATCACTTTTGGGAATGTGTGCCTTTTGAGCATATAAGGCAGCCAAAGGGAAATTCAAAATTATTATTGATTATTTGACATTTTTCTCTGGCTTTGGCTAAAAAACGTAATTTTTTTGAGACAAGGGTTTCAAGGAATTTCATCTCTGGAGAGCGACAATTCTTCACAGATTGGTGATTGTGAGACTGTGAAAGATCAGTTGAATGATTACATCCATGGGAGCTTCACTTCAGGAGTTCTACAGTGTTTCAAACAGGGTTTCTAGTATAGTTTCTTTCAATTTACAATAAGGAAGAGGGCTTCTTCATCAGAGACGTCTCCTTCAGGTTTCATCACAGTTTGCAGTGTCATTTTCAGTTTCATGCTTGGTCGTACATTTCAGCCTTGGGAAACGTGCCTCCAGGAGGTTAGGCGTGTGAAGCTTCTTGCTGAATCGCCTTTTTCTTGCATCTTTTTGTGCCCCTTTCTTGGCGTCCACCCTTCAAGACTGCTTGCATCCAATTTCTGTTGGGGAGAAGTCAGATTTGTAGCTCCGGCGTCCTATTTTGCCAATTTTCACCATTTCCAGTTGGCAAGCTTGGATAATTTCTTAATTAAATAATATGGAGGTTTACGGGTACGTTTATTGTTTGTAATCTTATTGTTAGGGTTATTTAATACTCTCTGCATTTACACTTGATCAATATTAGCTCAGATTCTTGTTTTATGAGCTTTTATATGCTGCTGCCCCTTCTATTTCTCTCTAGAAAATTCTCTAAAAAACTTAAAACACAAAAGATAAGCAATTTAACACAGGGGTTTGAGAGAGAGCCAGTTGGGCTCATCACAGGCTTCTCCACGGGCATTTCAGCGAAGGGAAGGAACAAGCGAGCGATGGGTTGTGCCATGTTGCCACGTGTTCTAACTGCCTTTGTGGGAGAGTGACACACGTCAGCACTATGTTCTGCTGGGACCACTGCCGTCATTCGCAGGGGATGCATCTGTTTCGTAAACGACCCCGTTCATGCTCGGATATTTTTTGTTGCAATGGCCAAAGGAAATCATTGCTCTGGACATCATTGTTCATGATTCAAATCTTTTTTGTTATTGACCCGCCAGGCGGTGGGATTTCTACCTATAAATGTTGCTTCTTCTTTGGAAGAAAGGGTTCGGAACTTACAGGAAAAATTGTGGACAAGACACCAGGTCTCTTGTATTGTTTTAGCTTATTGTATAAGATTCGCAGATTGTGCCATAGTTCGACCTTTTTGTTTCTTAACTATTTGATAAAGCTTTATACTGTGCCATCATTGTATTGAGTAATTTGTTCGCAGACTTCTATAATTTCAATATAAGTTTGCTGATTTAGACCATGTCTTTGACTCTTTTTTTCAGTAAATGTATGGAAGTTATTTTATGTCATTGAGTAAATTGTTCAGGTTTCCATTTTGATTTTTGTTATTCCGAGACATAGTAGATTGCTGAACGACCCTTAAATCATATCTAACAAATAGGTTTATTGTGCCCATATTTACTTCTTGGCGCATCGCCTTAGATTAGATTTATTTACATTCGTTTCCTTCTACCCTTTTCAACCCCCCAATTACAGAAGAAGCCGGCTTCTTAAAAAGCCCGGAGGTCACTCAGTTTAGCGCAATAGGTCCCCCCTTTAACTGAGTTTCCCATAAGGCTGTTACCTTGTCAGTTTTTGGCATCAACACATACTATGTGGCTCCCAAAAGAAATTATTTCCTGTTCTATAGAAGGTGCGGACCAAAGAATTAGTAGCGGCAGTTCAAAGAGTTAGACGTTTTCTTAATTTTAATGGCAGCTAACCTTTATTTTACATTCCACTTCACACAATGGTTCAACTTCCTAATATTCTCCAATAATACGCATCACTACTCAGGCTTTAGCAAAGGCTCTTAATATAACACTTCCCCGAAAGCTCCAAGCCAATCTAGAATAACCTGCGGTAGTCATAAAGTCATGAATTTAATATATGATTATACACTCCACTCAGCAACTAATAAGTTTTGGACCCACGAAAACTCTCCAGCTTTAGCTGTATTCACATGAAAAATATTCAGGAACTGGCATTGGCTTCAGTCAGCACATTATACAAGTCTCCACTTCACCAGAAACACATATCATTCACTTCTGCCTTTCTTGTGATGTGACAATCAGAATAGCTTCTATGTTTGCTCAGGGGGAAACGACATTTACAACTTTATGTTTAATGTGACATTTACTGTAGAGTGTAGCGTCTAAATTTAAAATGTTGTGTGTTAAGTATGGCATCAGCTTTAAGAACATTAATAAGGTAACCTTAAACACTGAAGTGTCTGATGAGCAATTAATAGCAATCTGTAAGAATCTTTGAACCTGATGCAGGAATTTGACATTATAATTGTGGACAAGCCAGGTAAAGCCAATGTGGTTGCTGATTTCCTTTATAGAATTCAAAGGCAAGATGACTCTACACTTATTGAAGATTCCTTTCCTGATGAGCACCTATTTGCAATCAAGGTTATTCACCCATGGTATGCCAATATAGCAAATTATTTGGTTGTAGGAAGAACTCCTCCTCAATTCTCCCCTAAGGAAAAGAGATTATTGGTAGAGAAAAGTTTTAACTTTTCTTGGATTGTAGTTCAGAACCAATCCTCCGATGACCTATATACCAAGGAATGATTCAATATGTATAATTTGAGAGTGCCGACTTACTTTTTATTTTCATGACAACTTGGTATATTTCAAATTCTCCAACTCTGCTGCTCTTCACCAAGAAGGAGCTACTGATTTAAATGCCCTCAATAGCTTTACATAAACTGTTACTTCCCACATATTAGAATCACGATCATATGGAAAAAAAAAAATCTTTTCAGCAACTCAGAAAAATATACCTTATCTTCCAGTCAATTTCTATAGGTTTACCACTTTTGCCTTGCTTGGCAAGACCTCGCAAAATTGAAATAACAAACCCTTTGATTTCATTCTCAAAATCCCACACAATTAATAATCTGTGTAGCTTCAGTCTGAAACCACCTGCTATCGACCAGGAAAGATCTTCCACTTCCGAAGCCAATGTTCTTTATGAAGGTTTTCGTTCTCACAAAGCTTGTTGGTGAACTCTGTTCAACCAGCAATAACTTGATTGCCAAAGAAACAAAACCAGCCTACCTGCAAAAAGACTCTTGAAAGCTTTTATTCGCCTTCACTTCGTAACTCCAGCTTCTTGAATTCTTCCTTTTTTCATTTCAAATTCATTCATTTAAATAATTCCCCCAAAAATAACTTAATTAATTCACTTTATCTTTTTTAGAATTTAAGTTACTTTTGCACCATTAAAATAATTAATTTAAGTTGTCTTCTTAATTTATTTTTTTCCGACAACTTAAAATATTATTTAACTACGATGTTGACTTAATAAAAATTGGGGACATTACATAGGGACATCTTCCATAACATCCTGAGCAACAAATAGAGGAACAAGGACCATCGCTTAGGAAGGGAACCCCTTAAACAGGCCATCACTCGAATGTAGACTCAATGCCTATTGCACTCGGCCTCGCAACAGGAAGAACCGAAGAGGGGAGAGCAGTGACAAGGGGAGCACTGACGCAAGCTCCAACACAAAAAATCTGCAGGCTCAATCGTGCAGAGGGGGATTCTCACATAGTCTATCCCCAAGGGAGCTTGCGCAAGACAAAATGTAGACATTCTCTTGAGAAGATGACAGAGCATGGAGGGGAGCAGAGGCTGATGCCAGGGGAAGGAACCCCTTGTGCAGACCAAAATCCATTGAGAGATTAGGTGCAACCACCACTAGAGCATGCCTAGGAGCATCAGAGAAACCAGGGCAAATGCCCAGCAACCTGGCCTCAAGAACTAGGTCCAGCAGCAGTTCCTCATCGTCTACAATGTCCTCAAATGCCTCCTCATCCACATCCTCAGAGTCCAAATTGCCATCACCATCATCCTTCACAGAGTCAAAACCCTCTTTGCCACTCCAGTTCCCACTCGCCATTTTCTTTTTGGTCATCATCTGGTTTTGTATCTAAGATGCTATGAAATTATTAAATAACTTCATTCCTTTTCAAGGATGGCAATCAATTTAGGTAGTGCTTGATAAAGATTTTGATTCATAGGATTGTCAAACAATTTGCTCAGACATGGTTCATGTTCCAGATTTGTTTATTTAAAATAGGGTTTTGTAAACTAAAGAAATCCTGTTTATGGCAGGAATGTAAATAGGGTTCACAGGGTTGGCAGAATTTCAATTTGGAGTTAAGAAAAAATGCCTTATTCTTTATGCAGTTGGGGACATAGAAGTCCTTAGTAAACAGGGTTGCCAAACTTCCTTATTGAGAGTGAACAAATATGGTTTTTTTTTTTTTTGAGGAAAAATGGAAACCTTAGTAATCTTGATCCCAGTCCTGCATAAATATAGTCACTGTCCTTTTAAACTGTTTTTAACCTTGTTACATGGTGGAGTTAACTGCTAATATCCATTTCATATCATATTTCAGGGGTAATCCAGGTTTGCCAGATTTTAACCTCCGGATGTCTGTTTATAGCCCTTGCATATATGTTCCACAGGTTTAAACTTAAAACAGCATCCCTTGATTCCATTAACTTCCACCCTTTGACTAATTCTGTAATGTAAAAAAACTCGTCGAATTGGTGAACTTAAATTATTAGAAATTTGAAAATATTGCACTGGAAGGTGTTGGCCTTATTGAAAAGGTAGATATTCAAATTCAAAATGTCCTATTTTTGATTCCATGTGTTTCTATTTTACATGTTATTTTCCAACATAAGTAATAAAGTACTGCTAAGATAACCATGCAAATTATTCTTTTACTTTGTTCATCTTATATCTGCCTCCGGTGTTCTGTCTGGCTGACAAGGGCTTTGAATATCGATAAAAAATTGTAAGTTCCACAGAACAATTAAGATGGCTGAATGAAGAGGCTTTTTAGAGTTGTTGCGATTGACATTTTGTAATTTTGTTGAGATTCCTTACAGGAGTTGAAAAGGGTGCCAGTGACCCTGTGAATGGGAAAGTAGGGAAGATAACTATTGAGCAACTACGTGCTATTGCAGTTGAGAAGCTACCAGATTTGAATTGTTCCAAAGTTGAAACAGCTATGAGAGTAATTGCAGGGACGGCTATGAATATGGGCATTGACATTGATCCTCCTATTCTTCAACGCAAAAAGAAGGAAATAGAGTAGTTAAAGGAGAGATGATTTTCACATTGTAATGTATACCAATTTGCTGTTTACATGATGGTGTCTGCTGTAACTTTCTCCTGATTACATTGAATGCCATGAGTAAAATCTTTTGTGTTCTTTACACATGCAAGAGTAATTTACCAAGAACAGCATTTTCCTTCTGTACATTTTTTTGAGAAATTTCATGTTTTTGCACTGAGGTTGCAAGGAATAGGGATCAGATGAACCATAAGCTTTTATATTTGGCCACAAAATACTTAGCTAACCTTTAAGTTTTTAACAATAGAATTTCAACCTTGCATAAATTGCTAGAATTTTAAAAAGTTACTCTTGATAATTATATTGTTGATGTCGTGCTCCTAATTTGTCCTAAACCATACCACTATCTTATGATAGATTATTTGTTGATATTTTCTTAGTTTATAGAGTAATAATGTACAGGCAATCTATTTTGATTACGATATATACCCTCCTTCCCGAGAACAACCTGGATTACCTACAGTTCCCTCAGTGTTAAACTCTAGACAATGTATTATAGAGGGAGGACAGGCTCCATTTGACAGTGGCTTTACAAAACCACTCTGGAAATTAATGTAGTCTGGGTATAATGCCTAACTTAGAAGAGAGGTCCATCTCAACAACACAGCTTGGGGGCTGCATGAGTCTCTTTAATGCCCTTGACTATTTTCCTCTCAAATTGGCAGAGTATAGATTTTTCATAAAGATGGATTGATTTTTTTTTTCCAACAAGATTTTTTTCTAAACTAAATGGGAATTCTCTTTATAACTTCTAAGATTACTGAAGAGTCTTAAATGGAGGTTTAGGGATCTACAGGAAAGACTCCAGATCTGAAATTTGACCTGTGATAAAGGGTCTTTCTCTTGTTTCTTCATGATAATTATTGAAATAGAACTAGTTTAGGGCTTGTAAATTCTCTCCGTAAGATTGTCTTATGTAAACATGCTGTAGTGGGAATGCCAGATAAAGATTTCAGTTTATTTCAACGTAAATTCAGTTCTCTTTCTCCTGTTTTGATGCCTTGTCTGTTGAAAGCCTCTGGAATAATTGGATCAATGTAAAATGCTGGTTGAGTCCTTCTGCTAATTATCCAAACCTTACCTCTCTTAATAAGAGAAACTCCTGTCTTAAGATGTTGCTATATGGCAGATTCCTTCCTTCCTACTCTTCTATGGAGATATCATTTTTCTGCTATAATCGCAAGTATTTATGGAGCAGGCTCTGTGCATTAACTTTTGTATTTTGGAGCACCACCTCCAATACAATTTAGTGATCATACACGCATTATTAAGTGGTTATACCCAAGTCCGCCGTTCCTTGCAAAATAATGGTTTGAGTTGACTAAATTTCATAATCTTTAAGCTAAGTCTTGGTGTTTTGTTTTTTCTCAAAGAATTTAAGGCTGGTAGTGAGGAGAGTCTGCAAAACCGATTTAATAAGCATAATTGTAACTGACAAATAGAGCCACCTCGTTGTCCTATTGTTGAGACCTATGTCTAATATTCCTTTCCAATATCCTTTTTTGGTGTTTTAACTTGAGAGGCATACAAGAGAAATCCCATATATTTAATTACTTGGTAAACTCACATGATTTATATTTATCAATTAACTTGAGGCTTTGAGATGAGTATCCTAACCTTTCTAGATATTTAAGGTATTTGGCTTGTTGACATGCCCGATAAGGTTGTGGTGGTCACATGCTAGAGGTATATGTGGTTTGAAATACCATATGCCACAAAAAGCCCTTCGAGCTCTCCATTAATCTTAAGATTGTTGAGATATCTTCATAAACCCTTTACCAAGACGATGAAATAGGGAGAAAGTAGGTATCCCTATTGTACACCACAAGAAGTTGAGTCAAGGAGACACCTTTGAAAACAATTGCAATAGAAATGGAGGTCAAATAACAAGAGATCTCGACAACCTTCCCAACATGAAACCAATCATACTTGTTAAATTTTGTTTTCATTTTTGAAAATTTGTTTTTGAAAAGATAAGCAACATTAATAGGGTGTTGTACCCTTTATACAGAGAGCCCCCATGGCCAAAAGAAAGCATAGTTCAAACAAAACTTGAACTAGAAGAACCAATAGAAACAGTTGACTGGCAGTTGTAGAGACAGTTGTCAAATAACACTAGAAACCCCAAGAACAGAGGAGGCAACACTGGAACTCAAGACCCTAGGCCTCAAAACAGAACGAGGGAGTCCCTTCTTTCTTCTCAGCACAACAGACCAGTCGTTTGTCGAGCGAGGAGAGATAAGCGGATCCACAGTCTCCACCAAGGGCAAGGAGCCATTGCACAGGGAGACGGCTATGCAGGAGAGTAGACAAGATCAGACAAAGGATCAGCAAAGGCAACCAACATGGTTTGAGTAGGCTCAGTCAGGATAGTGTCAGCATCAGCAGAACAAGCCAACAAGGGCTCCTTAGACGAGACAGTGTCAACATCAGCTAAACGAGCCAACAAGGGCTCCTCAGAAGGGATTTGGAAATTTGTTGAGAAAGATAATCATTTTTATTTCTGATAGCACACCAAACAATGGAAATTTGTTGTCTTCTTCACTTCCACAGTGACCTTAATTTGTCCATACCAGTTATTCAGTTGTTTTAGGGAAGATTCTAATTCTAGTCTACCATGTATCCTATTAACATTGGTGTTATCCGCATATGCATATGTCACTGTTTTGGGATAAGATGGTTTGTTTTTTCCTTGAAATTCTTTGTAAAAAGATAAGCACTTTAGGGAAATAGAGTACAACTTATTGTGAAACTCTCAACAACTTAAAATTGACTAATTATAGAAAATTCTATTAATCTAATAGAAGAATACTTGTAAGACAAATAAAATCAAATTAGAGGAAATGCACAGGACACAAGATTTACTCTGAAAAACTCTTTTGAGAAAAAAAATTCAACCAATAGCATCTCCCTTTATGTATTCACAATAACAAAATGATTATAATACAATGAGATAATTTACCTATTCTATCAAGGAGATCATCAACTTAACAAAGATTTATTTTGGTGGCATGCATCTATGCTCCAATAGTCTCTCATATCTCATCCCAAACGCTCTATAGATGGAGAATGATCAACATACTAAGTTTCAAAGTTTGACTCTAGACCAAGACTTAGTACAATCTTCAAGAGAAAACTCATATGACCTCTAATTTAATTCATGTGACCAGGATTACCTGTCTTCATGCAAACCCCACACACATTAATTGTCTTTTCCTAATGATATATATATCTTCATAGGAAAATATTGGACTTCCAAAATGTAGCATCCCAATACATTAGAGAAGCGTTGGTTAACAAATTTGTCAGCACTTGTTCAATACTCAAATGACCTTGAAATGCCCAACTTGTGATGGCAAATAAACTAACAATTGGATTTGTTTTTGTTTGTTTTTATTTTATCTTTCCTTTGAATTTTAGATGTGCAACTCACTCTTATGATAAATTTAGGTTTGTGGGGTTCGCTTTTAACTAGACAGTCGGAAAGACGAAAAAAGAAGAAGCAAATAATTCATCAATATATAAGACTTCATAATTTCATACAAATGAAAACGATCTTAAAAGTTTGTTCTTTTTAAAGACACAAATATACATGTAACTAAAAATAGTTTTAGGTCAAGTTCACAAACCAACAAATCATCTTCAAAACAAGATAAATTCTATATACTTTAGAGGCAATCCAAAATATGAATCAATATGAAATATTACACTTAAAATAACTATTACACATTACAAGAATACTAACTTAGAAATCATTTGACAACAAACTCAAAATAGATTCCTTTATTTCAAATGTTCAAAAATTACAAAACTCAGACTTACAATCTTTCGTATCAAAATATTTAATCTTCTCAACCACTTATGCTAAAATTAAACCATTACAATCCCATTGGTTGCATATAAATAGTTTCTAAAATGTAACCAATTCTTTTTATTAACCATTAAATAAAGGTTAAAAGTTTCCTTAAAATTTTGAAAACTTAAAACACTTTAATAATTTATCTTTGAAATAAATTATAGATTTACAATTTAAACATAGTGGTGAAGTGACATGATATCCCTATTTGCATCATCTTTGTCCTTAATTAGAGATTGTGATGTCTGGGCAGTAATATTGGATTTATAGACAAACAATACCTTGAAAATAGGAGCAAGTTTGTTGTGCCTTGGAATGATCATGTTGTTGGTCCTCAACTTCTCAATTGCCTCCTTGTTTCAAATATTCTCTAGTTTGTTTTGGAATTTTGTAAGACGATCAATCAAATGTAATAGGGTAGTATCAATGTTACTCAACTTTTTCATAGCTTCTACATTGAATGTCTATTTATTAAATAACCTTTCGATAATTGCTTTTTGTCTTTCTTTGATGGATTGAGTGTCCATGACCTGTGAATCATCCTTTCTTTGAACATCTGAGTTGGTGGACAGGAAGTCAATTTGGACATCCATCTTAATCTAATTACATTCTCTTAGTAATTTGGTCTCTCTTGGATGTTTTGTCTGATGGCCACTATTCTCCATTCAATGCTTTCCCCCAATTGGAGACATTGGTTTTCATTGGCATTCCGAAAGACCTATTCTACAAAAAGGTTATCATTGCCTATCTCAATCATATTCTTGAGATTTTAATCTACATTTACCCCAATTGTCTCCTTTTGCTTTGATACATTAATTTCATCATCAACTTCTGTTAGTTTTATATGATCAGATAATACAAACTTAAAGCATTCAGACAAATGCAACACATAAGACAATGCACACCACAAGATACCCTGGGAAAACCCTCCTCTTAAGGGAGAAAAACCCAACAATTATATCTCTTATATATATAGCAGACTTAAGAGCAAAAATCTGCTTACAACTCAGGCCCAACACATGGCCGAATTTGATACAATGAATAATAGCACCTCTCCTAGATGCAAAGATACAAAGAATATGCTTCTCCTTTCAATCGGTCTGCTGCAACAGAATGAAGACCTGCTGCTGCAAGATGATGTGTTGCTGCTACAAGATGATTCTCTATTGCTACAAGATGATCTGCCGCTCAAGTATGAACTTCTTCTTGGAATGCGAATGATGACAATGAACTTGATGAGCAATTGATCGATCATCACCTTGTATTTATACAAAACAAGGTGACTCTTCAAGGAGGTCGACCACCCTTTAGAAATAAAGATTTACAAATGATAACAAGGAAGGTCGACCCAATAATAATAATATATATTATTAAATCACTTTATTTAATGTGAGAAGTTGGCCTCATCTATTTAATTCGAATATGAATAAATTTAAATAGCAACTTGCTACATTTAAATTTTTTCTTCAATCTGAAGGTATTCTCACACAGCTGTATATAACATCAACAACTTCCCTCATCTTGATATCAATTTCATCATAAAATCTTTTTTTCTTCAATGAATTTTGATTCTTTAGTTATTATATTACTTACACATCTTCAATTATCCCACCATAAGATTGATGTACATATCTTTTCAATTACTTCTTTCTTGCTTCTTGAGTTGGGATCAAAAGAGGTATCAATTTTGTCTAGTGGTTGAGTTGAGGAATCAACTATATAGACTTAAGGTAAGCAGTTAAATATTTTACCTATTGCTTAAGTTCATCTTTGAAGTGCTTATCTTTATTTGTTCTCTTGGTAAGCCTAGCAGACAATACTTGAAAATTGTGAATATCCCCATCATGCGAGGAAGTGCCCAAATTAATCCTTGTGATATTGAAATCCTTTTCAGTCACCTCACGGTTATCTTTCTTTGCAGATGGATGGGCGAATTTTATGTACATATGGCTAGAAGTTGAATCTTTCATCAACTTGGAAGTTGTTTTGGCCTTTTTAGGTTGGGGAGATCTTTGAAGCAAGTTGGCAACAACATAGAAATGGGGAAGGTTTAATTGAGCTACTTTTCTCTTCTTTGAGAGGGTCTATTGTATCAAGAGGATGATGTAATGGTGTCTTTAATGTAGATGCATGTGTAGTCTTGCCATATTGATGATCCTTGGTTCCATTTAAAATGTAAGTTTTTTCAACTTGTCTGATATTTGAGGGGCTTTCAAAACCTTATTGGCCTCTGACAATAGTTTCAAAACCACTTGTTGAAGCAAAAGAGTTGGTTATGGCTTTATAAAACAAATTCTTACTTCGTTGAAGGACCACCTTTGGAAAACTTCATTTAACTTGGTTGTGGTTATGAGCAGCTTGTCAACTCTTGATGGGGTTGTGACAACCTCGTAGTGCATTAAAATGTGTTTTGAATTCAACAAATGCCAAACATCTTTGTAGACACTTTTCCTTTTATTTTTCAAATAGAAGTATAAGCTGAGGCATCTTTGTGATCAAACATGGATCTTCAAAATTCTTGATTTTGCTTCATTCTTGGAGGTTTTGAATAGTGCTTTGGGTTGTGACATGGTTGTGGAAACCTTGTTGGGTGCTAACAAGGTTGTGACAACCTCGTTAGGTGTTGACATGAGTTTTGAAATCATGTGGAATTTTTGACATTAAATTTTGGAAATCCTTCTCGTCAAAAGGGTTATTTCATCAACATTTGACACAAATCCTAGAACCTAGACAAAACCTTGATGCAAAATTCAATAATTTTAAAACTAAAGAGGTTATCATAGTACAATTAGGTTTTGATAAGGTTGTGACAACCTTCTTGGAATTCGATGGGGTTGTGAGAATCTCTTCACAAGTCGATGAAGGTTTTAAAACTTAATAGATTTGTTGATGACACAATACTTAGACAAACTTTGAAGGAGAACTCGCAAAGTATTGGGAATAGGTTGGCATGGGAAAAACAAAGGCAAAAACAAACTCAAGATAACAATTGGCTCTAAGTGGGGACAAGGACTACAAATGACACATAAATTGACTCTAGAGGACTAGTCATATCCATTGGGATACATAATCTAGTAGCAAATGAAAACACACAAAACCACATGTAGAAAGGAAACATGGAAGAACAAAAAATAAGGGAAATTATGATACAATTGCGGGGGACAACCCATTTTACATTTGATGAAACTTTCATTCTCGCCCACTATATGGGAGTGGCAAGACCGTACCATCAAGATAAGCCAAGAAGTATGAATTTGTATTGCATACTTGGGAGAGTTGGAAAGGCCCCTTCCATAAGGAATCAAATTTTCTATTTGTGCCTCAAGGTTCCCCCCATTTGTCCCAAAGCAAGGCTAGATCTCCCACCATGAAATTTCTTGGTTTGGCTTTCTTGTCAAAAAATTCTCTAACCTTGGCTTGGTGTAATGTGATTTTGTTGATCTCTTTGTTCTTAAATCTTGGACAAGTACATAATCCTCTGTTTCAAAGAGCTTTGGAACTGTTGATCTTCAATAACACTTTGTAGCTTAGCAACTGATAGCTCTAAGGGAATAGGAAAACCACTATTGATACCATAAACTTATTTGGAAGGAGAGATACCAATTTCTCTTTTTGGGGTGATTTTATCTATGCACAACACATCATCAACTTCTTATGCCAATTCCTTTGATTATTGTCTACTAGCTTCTTGATAATAGTGACAAGATTTTTGTTACTAGTTTCTGCTTGTCCATAACCTTGAGAATAATAGTCTAATGAATGAGACAAGGTAACTTCGTGTTCATAAGAAAAAAGAGATATATTGACAAAATAAAAGTTTGTTGCATTAACAATTACTAGCTCTAGGGGCACTCCAAAATGGACTAAGATGTTCTCCTTTATAAAGTTGTAGACCATTTTAGAGGTAGTCTGTTTGATTGGAATATCTTCTACCCATCTGGTAAAATAATCAATTGTAGTAAGGATATAGGTATGTCTGACACTGAAATGTGGATTAATAGGTCCAATGAAATATAATCCCCATTATTGGAATGATTCTTCTATTCCCATCAATCTTAGAGGAAGAATTGCCAATTGTGATCTACCAAAAAATTGTTTACACCTTTTGCACCTTTTCACCCATTCATATACATCTTTGAACATACCAGGCATATAATAACATTTCCATACTATCTTAAAATAAATAAATGATGAAGATTAATGTTCACTACATATCTTACTATGAAACAACCCCAATAATTTCTTTTGTTGCTCTTTATCTATACACCTTAAGAATGTTTTGTTCAAGATTCTTTTGTATAAAGTATCTCCCTAGATAACATACTTAGTTGCTTTGAGATTGAGATTTATTTTCTCTATGGCCGATATATGGGGTGGGAATTCTCCATATATTAGAAAGTGGGCTATGTTGGAGCACCATTCATTCTTTAGGGTTACAAGAAATATGAGAGGAGTGTCTTTCTCTATCTCTAGCTCATCTTCAATAATCTATACAAAGTCCCCCACTCTTAACTAATTTTGTTGGCTTTATCTCAATATCATATTCTTGGACTTTTGCAACCAAGCTCCTCCTTATTACAACCAATTTCCTGTTGAGTTGGCACACTCTTCTTTATAGGATTAGGCACATACACAATTAAGTGAGAATGTAAAATATAAAACCTAAATTTTTAATGACCTTCACTACAACAAAGGCATATTTTTCAATCTAGAAATAATTAAGTTCATTCTTTTTAAAGGGGACACCCATAAAGGAAATGAGGCCTTCTACCCCGTGTTCATCAGTTTGCAATAAGATGATAGACATGGTGTAATTTGAGGCATAACAATAGATGATAAAGTCTTCCTAAAATCAAGATGAACAATAGCGGTGCATGAGTAATAAATTTTTTAATATCTTCAAAAGATTCTTTGCTTGTGATGCTCCATTTGAACCCTTGTGTCTCCATCATTTCTATAATATGCTTGGTGATTTCTGAGAACTTAGGTACATATTTTCTCAAGAAGTTTACTTGTCTGAAGGACTTGACACTTGCTCTATTGGAGGGTAAGCTTAGTTGTAGGATAGATTTCACTCTTTTAGGATCAATCCTAATTCCTTCTTTTAAAAATATGCGTCCCAAAATATCTCTTTCCATTACTCCAAAAATATATTTCTTAGGGTTTAAAGTTATACCATATTGCCTACACCTTTGAAGAACTACTTATAGATCTCTAGAGTAATTCTTTCTTTTATCTTAAAACACCATGAGATCATATAAGTAAATAACAATAATTTTGTTTTTAGGTCTCGAAAGGAGAGGTCCATTGCCTACTGAAAAGTGGCACCTGGACCATCCCACAATAATGGGTCCTAAACTTGGGACATCTTGATTTTGCCTGAAATCACATATTTTTCAGATGATTTAAGCCTTAAGGGGTTCCATCTAAAGGGTTTTAACTGAAGAGGGTTAGATAAGATGTTCTTAGATCAAACCCCCTTGAATAAAACCCCTCTAGTCTCAAATCATACCCACAACAAAATCTCCTTTGCACCTATCAAAATGCTAACAAAAAATGTTTTTTCTTTACCTTTTGAGGGATCAAATAAAGTCATTTAGAAATTATGTTTTGTAAGTATGTAGCCCTTATTATAAGCTTTCCAAAATGTATAATTTTAAATATTTATTATTTTATTATTATATTTATATTTTATTTCTTGTGAATGTAGGTTTTTCACCAAACATCAAGGTATTTGTTTCACATGTGGAAAAATAGATAATAGAAAAAAATTATAAAAAATATGTGTGTACTAGGTATTGATGTCCTTGTTTTAGAAAAAAAATATAATTTCAATACATACAAAACAAATTATGTGTTACAACATACACTTATGTCCAAATTATAATTACTTCAAATTTAAAAATTAATTAAAAACTAATTAGAAATTATATTTTATCTTTTAGGATGCTTTTTCTTTTCCTATGGTCATTGAAAGATGTCACATTGGATCAGCTTTACATGATTCCTTAAAATTATGTAAATACTTTTGAACAATTGATAAATCAGTTGTTACAACACTTCTAGGAAAATATTGGACCACAAGTCATGTTCATTGACCTCATCCATTATAAGAAATGACAAAATGTGAAGTGACTAATTTTATCTTTGAATACCAATCTTTTCTCATAAATTCATTATGTGTTACTAGAATTTGCTGTACAATGTTTGTTCATCAGTAATCTACAGTCTTTTCTATGAGATTGGAATACAATTCTTTCAAACATGTCTTTGCACAACCCTACATGATTTCAATAGTCTATGAGATAGTATGGGGGCTCTACCTCATTGGCTCCCTTTGAAACTCAACATATTGCCTCTTCTTCTTTAAATTATAAAAAAAATCAACAAAATACAAATATTGTTAATAACTCTAGAAGGCATAGACAATTCACCAGATCGTTTGTGTCTTTGCACAAAATTATGCAAAAAATGTTGAAAACAATATAATTCAACTTCCACCTATTTTTTGACTTTCAACTAATCAACATCTTATTAATTCATACAACTTGAAATATTTCTATCAATTCCATCACATACCAAGACATGGCACTAAAGAATGTATGCATCTTCAATACTTATTCTAATACCACGTTGTTTCAAGTACCATCTAGTAACTTGATGATCCTAAAAATTCAAACAAGTTTGTTGTGAAACCCACTCACCACTTATAAATTTATACAAACTTGATCCCTAAAAAAATTTCCAATTTCATTGGAATTGATTCTATTCCTTCCATTGCTAAGCTTCCTTCTTCCTTCATAGATATAGTGAGTATGGTGGATGCTTTCCCATGATCATCTTAGTCATGCAACATTGTCGATCCCATCATATCCTCTTCTTCTGATGTGCCATCTAGCATAAATAATGGACCCCTATACATACCTTCTCAATTTAAAAAGAAATCCATAAATGTAGATTTTTTGTTGACCTTGCCAATAGGGTTAATATCATTGCAAAGGAATTTTTCTATATCAACCAATTGTATTGAGAAAAGTATGATGATTTGGACATCTTCATATAGACATAGGATGACCTTTCTTTTCCTACCATGGGTTCCATCACTTTTTCAATCCAAGTTGTACTGAAATGCTTGGATACCCTCTTTTCCATCATTCTTACCTCAAATTGCTTCAATGTGAAGTTGGGAATCCCATGTCTGAATTTGATGGGAGTAGTCACCTCTTTTATTTATAAATGTCTTAAGTATTGTATGATAATGTAGTGAAAATTATCCAACTTACTAGATACAAACTACTCATGTTTTGTGAAGGCTTTTCTCTAGACCATTTTTGGTATTTTCCTTTAGGACCCTTAGAACCTCAAGTTGACATTTTTAAAACATATCAAAATTTTAAGGTGAGACATTTAGGGTCCTCTTCTTCTATAAATTCTTCTTCCCTTTTGATCACCCAACTATTATAGTCTTCTCATGTCCCTATGCCAACCCCCATGATATCTAATGAAAATCACTCATCATTGGGTCAACCTCTCATTTCCTTTAAGATCTCACAACCTCTAGAGGTGTATTATGTTCCTCCCCCGCCTAGAAAGAGAAAAGACACCCTTGTTGCAAAAATATTTTTCCCATGTCTTTTTCCCCTCATGGTTCATGTTACTTCCAAACCTACCTCTCTAATAGGAAGAAAAGCAACCTATAGGATGATAATCCTTATTTGCATTGATATCATCTCATCCTCTAATGATGCATTTGAGTCCTCCATTTGTCTCTATGATAAAAAGAGGAAAGACACCCATAGTAAAAGTCCCACCACATGTACCCTATGTATCTTGACCTCTGCTTGCTAGGACTATTCGTCCTCATATTCCACAAATAAGGTCAATCCTACAATTAGAGAAAATAGATCCTACCCCTCTTCCTACAACTCAATTTGAATACTACCACTATTAGAACTAGCTTACACAAGAACACAAGTGTTGACGACATGTCACAGATAAAGAGTGAGCTGCTATGGAGATTCCATCTATTGAGTGTCTTCCTCCCATGGGAATACCTCTTGATTTTATCATGCACCCATCTCTTCCTTCTCCACCTCCATGCGATATTGTTGTAGCCCCTTCTATCCTTTGTTGGGACCTAGATGAGCATCACCCCAAAAGAGTACAAGTTGTCTTGGATCCTTCAATGGATTTGCCTCTCATTTGTCATCTTTATGAGATTCCTCATTTCTTAGTTCCATTGGAAATAAGTGTCATTTATAGTGACATTATTTCTTTTCTTGTTCCATTCCAATTTACCTAAAATCAAGTTTTCCCAACATTCTGTGTATCATTGCCATAGATATCAATATCCCTCACCCACCTCCCAAAAGAAAGTTTTTTTTATCCTACTCTATCATATAATAAAAATATTAATTGCCTTCTTCACCACCTCCAAGCCACTTTGCATCTATTTTTCTCATAGAGGAAGCTTCAACTTCTACTTTTATCCATGCTCCTACTAAGGATGTAAGAAATGATATTCCCATTGTTACCTATCTTGATAGTGACTAACTTTCCTCCTCCACCAAGGAGAATTTATTTTATTCCTTCATGGATATTCCATCCTTGTTCTATTCTTCATAATATCACTAGTAATTACCTCACAAAACATTCAAGCAGATGTCGTACATCTAACTAATTACTTAGCTTTTTTTGTAGGTGAGACACCTAGTACTCATCTAATAGTTCTTCCTTTGTATGCTCATCCTCCTTCCCCTTATGATTAAGATTGGGAGAATAATATATTTTTTGAAAAAGACCCTTAGAGTAGTACCTTCAGATATTTAGACTTTAAATGTTTTCATGTATGTATTTCCATCCTTGCATACATACTTGTTTATGTTTGTTAATATCTTCCAGAGGACACATGATACCCTTATATGTACATGGATATAGGGTTTATGAAATTTTTATGAAATTATTCTATATGTTTTTCCATTGTGACATACCTAGTTTGTGTGATGTCATGTCATGAGCACAATGTTATGTGTTTCATGCTTACAACATAATTGTAAGTGTATTTTTTGTTTTTAAAAAAATATCCTTTCCTCTTTTTCCTTAAAATAACTTTCATTTTTTGAATCATACAACTATTTTAAGGGGTCTCTCATTGCTCACACCCCACTTTTGTAATTTATAGAGTATTAGTGGTATTTGCACTCTTCACAATGTTGGTAGTATATGAGCCATCTAGCATAATGCAACTTGCTAGCCTATGGATCCTCATATGTCCTATCTTTTTTTATGGTCATCTTACAATACAACTTGTAGTGCCCATGGTTGATCAAAATAATTGTATGGGCTCTAGCATAACACAACTTTCTAATCATTATTGGTACTTATTCTAGCAACATATCACTAGAAAATACCCTTTTCAAATATTTTGCATGCCCATTTGCTTTTCTCTTTTCTTGAGTGTTTTTATTTGTATGTTTGTTGTGTGTGAGTGTTTGCACTATTTTTTTCTTTTATGTGTAGTATGTTTCTTAGTTAGTATATATTTCAGCTAACATATTTGTTTGTTGAATTTTGTATAATGTTTGTGAAAGGAATAATAAAATGAGATTAAAAGAAAATACTAATCCAATAAGAAAACGTTTGAAGGAAAAAATACCATCCAAGTTGAAAATCATGAGCACCAAGAGCATGCAAACTAAATATCCAAGAGGAGACACATGATTTTGTAAGGGGTAAAAAACAAAGAAAAATCCCCAATATTATGAAGATGGTATAAAACCTAAGAATATTACAAATAGAGAATGATAGAGAGCTCAAGCATAGAATGATTCATATGAAGAAGGAGAGAAGCACCCAAAATAAATAGAGGTGAGAAAGGATTTGCATAAGTAACTCTCACACCCATGCATGCTACCTTTCATCCTATGTGTGTGCAAGGTGTCAAGATCCTCATAAGAAGGAGGCTACACCTAAGCCTTAATATTTCTCCAAAAATGAATTATAAAAATGAGTCATCCTCACACGTGTGAGAATACTCAAATGAGACAAAAGACTTGTAGGGATTCATTTGGAATATTCCTACAAGTAATTAAAAATATAACAAATAAATAACATTCACCTAAGACAATATTAATTCCTAACACCCCTTTAATATTTACTTGGGGACTTTACATCTAACCCTTTAATGGGTTGTAATCTTAGAATTTTTAAAATAATGGAGAAATTTATCTTTACAAAGAGGTTTGGTGAGAATATTTGCAACTTGATCTTCACCTTTACAAAACAAAAGAGAAAAGTAATTTTCTTCAATTTTCTCTCTAATGAAGTGATGTTGAAGAGCAATGTGATTGGTCCTTGCATGAAAAATAGTATTCTTTGCTAAAGAAATGACACTTTGATTATCAACATATAAAGGTGTAGGATTCTTTATAGGTAGACCAAAGTCTTCATGTAGTCTTCTTGACAATAGTGATTTTTTGGATGTATTTATACAACCATTATATTTTGCTTTTGTAGAACAAAGAGAAGTAAATTATTGCTTCTTACTACTCCATGAGATTGCACCTAATCCAACAAGAAACAATAACTATGAGTGGATCTCCCATCATTGGGATCATCTCCTAAATCTAAATCAGTATAACCTTTTAAAGAAAACTCACAATTTGTATCATAAAAGAGACCAATATTAAGAGCACATTTAACATATTTTAAAATTCTTTTTGCAACATTAAAATGAGTTTGTTGTGGTTTAGACATGTATCTAGAAACTAAACCAACAATATAGGAAATATCAGGTCTAGTAAGAGTTAAAGTAATTTAAACTCCCAACTAATTGCCTATATAAAGTAGGATCAACAAATGGAGATTCCATATCAACCATTAATTTAGTTCCTAATTCACAAGGAGTAGAAAGACAATTTGCATCATTTATTTTAAATTTATCTAAGACATCTTGAGCATATTTATGTTGAGAAAGGAAAATACCTTTAGGTGTTTGCAAAATTTGTATACCCAAAAATAATGTAATAAGCTTAAATCAGTCATTGAAAATTAATTATTGAGTTTAAATTTAATATCACAAATCAAATTGTTAGAAATAGAAGTGATAATCAAATCATCAACATATAAAATAATGATCACCATATGATTTTCACTATGTTTAATATATAAATTTGGATCATTTTTACTTTTAATGAAACCTTGAGATGTAAAAAAAACATTAATTTTAGAATATCATACTCTAGGAGATTATTTTAAACTATAAATTTATTTATTTGATTGGAAAACAAGGTGCTCACTACCTTTCTTAATAAAACTCAAAGGCTGATACATAAATTTCTTCATGTAAATCACTATTTAAGAATGCACTTTTAACATCCATTTGATGAATGGTCCAATTCATATGAGAAGCTAAAACAATAACTAATTTAATAGTTGGTATTTTACCTATCGGAGAAAAAGTTTCATTATAATCTAGACCTTCCACTTGGGAGAAGCCTCTAGCAACTAATCTAGCCTTAAATTTTTTAACCTCATTATTTGCATTGAACTTAGTTTTATACAACCATTTACATGAAACAAGATTCTTGCCTTGAGGTAAAGGAATTAAACCCAAAATTTGATTTGCAATTGATGTGTCATATTCTTCTTGCATAGCCTTTTTCCAATGAGGTTGATTTTTATCTTGTTCATTAGTTTGAGGATCATTTGTATCCATAAGTTTAGAAATCAAAACTTAATTACAATATTTTTCTTTCCTAGCCTTAGATTGATTCATTCTAATTAAAATATCCTCACTTTCTTGCATAATTTTTAAAAACCCATTTAGGCTTTATTTTAGATGTAGGAGTATCATCACTTGAAGAAGAATCAACATGAGAAGGTTCAACATGATCATCTTCACTATCACTTTGACTAAGAGATGAATTAGGAGGGATTATAAAAAAAGGATTATCCTCAATAACAACTATTGATGAAGGGGACTCCCCTTAAAAATCTGAAATAAAACACACACAAAGAGACTTGCAAGATGGCTACAATATGCCATTAAATTTCAGATTTAAAGAAATAAAATCAGCAACATTCTTATTTCCTTAAATCATAAAATGATTACATCAAACTGAAGCTCACGAGCTTCCTTACAATCTGGGCTTCAAACATACAATTTTTTTTGTCATAATGTCTTCAAAATTCTAGCATCAGTCCAACAACATCTTGGTATGCAAGCACAACTTCTCCAAAAGCCTCCCTCTCCAAATGAGCAAGCATCATTATATAGAAATTGTGTGAGAAGAAACCACATTGGTTTTCCAAAACAACTTCCAATCACCACCTTGAATTCCAACGCCCAACTTGAGGAGAGATAAGAATATAAAATATAAAATAATTTATTGCATTCATAAACTTCACATGGGCACCTAACTTTTTGCCAATCACCTTGGTCAATTATGACACCTTCTTTAACTCCCAGTGGCCCCGACAACTCCAAATATGGACATGCAACAACATGAAAAGCTTGTGGCACAAACATACAAATGCATGCATAAAACACACTTGAACATGCAAGCACATGCACCCCAAGTGGTCCCCACCAAGAATGGGATGCCCAAGAGGGGTATTTTCCCAATTTTGCCTTAAAAAATATTCATAAATGCATAATTTCCACAAAAATTACAATTACAATTTTACCACAAGGGAAATTACAAAGTTGCAAATCAAAATATGTATTCTCCTAACCCCTAAGCCCTTAGTGAAAATAAACAAAATTGAAGTAATAATATTTTTGGTGATGCAAGATTGCTAGTACCTCTAGATGCTCCTACATCATACGCTCGAGGTAGGAAATTTGTTATGAATATGGATTCACAAAATAGAGTTGAGTGGTAGTACCACCCTTTCAGATTGCAAGCAATCCTCAACATACTCCATTACTAAAATTGATACCTACAATTGATTCTTCTTTCTCCTCTTCGAACACTTAGTTGGAACAAGCAAACTCCTCCTTTGACAACTCTTCCTTGTACCCCTCTTCCTCAATGTGGAATCAAATCCACCATTACCCAACCACTTCTTCCAATCTTGTGGGATTCAACCCACCATAGTCTATCCACCTCCACCAATTTGCACCTACACTTAACTCTGCAACAGCATACAAATCTTTCTCTACATACTAGTCATCTCTTAAAAACTCTTATTGAATCATCTCATCTACATTCACTAACTCATCCATCTCAACAGGAAAATAATTATTCTCAAATTCACTAAAATTTGAATTGACCTTTTCATCACTTGTTGCATCTTCAACTTTGTTTTCTTCTTCCATGCCTTCTACAAGACATGCAACTAATCACTTCCTTGTCCTATAATCAGTGCTACAAATTCAATGTCAATAACACAATCAAGATATTCATCCTTTCCATCTTCCTCTTTTGCATCTATTTCAATGTCAATAACACAATCAAAATATTCATCCTTTATATCCTACAATAGATTGTCATTCTTACAAATATCTTTATCAAACCCCTCTTTTATCTTCACCTCTTGTTTCTCAATTTTAACATTCTCAAATTGATTCATTGCTTCAACAACTTTATCCATTTCTACATTCTTATCCTCATCAAAACATACACTAAAATCTGATTTTACCTCATTGCCTTCTACTACAATTTTTTTTTTGCGATTCTTTCTTCACTATAACTCGTCATATCATTCAAACACAAATCAGATTTAGTTCTAACCTCATCAAAATCTGATATTCCTCTCTTCCTTACTACTACAACAAAACTTTCAGCTTCCTCATATTCACCTATTCCATTCACATAATTCATAAGAAAATCAAAATCACCAATTAACTCACAAAATGCAAGTTTTACCTCATGTTTTACTATTTCAACTTCGGTATCCTCTTCTTCAATATTCTCCATTTCACTCAACTCTTTTTTTGCTACTACAACCTCTGTAATTTCATCCTTCATGTCTTCCAATAGACATTCCTCAAATTCAGGCTCATCATTTTCTCTGTATTCATCCTCTTCTTATTTTGTGCCACATGCATGACACTCTATTGCATCTTCTTTCTTTCCTACATTCAAAATATCATTAGAAAGATAATTACAATTACCTCCAACTCTCCTCTCTTCTTTTTTTATTCTTTTTGACCTCTGCCAAAGGATTGCAATACTTTTTGTTTTTGATCTTCTCTTTGATGTCCTCTTTTATGAGAAAATTCTTCTTATTGTATCTCTCATCCCACATTCTTATATCCTCCATAATCATATTTTTCAATACATCTACTTCAGCCTTTAGCTTTTCAAATTCTTCATAGTACTTCCTATTTTCCCCTTCTTCCCAATATTGTTCCCAAATTAAAATTCTTACGGGCCTCTTCAAGACCCATCCCATCTTCTCAACTGTTGCAATTTCCTCACCTCACATCACACAACTCCAATCATCAACACTCTTTGGTTTTATTTACACACTCAAGAACCTCTACTCCAAAAATCTTTGTGTAGTTGCTCCTACAAGTTGCACATACACTTGCAACAAAAATCACACACTCCACCCTCAAGTCCTGGTGCAAACTACCTCACATTGGCACTTATTCCTGCACACTAAGAAAATCCCACTCTAATACCACTGATGAAGGGGACTCTGTAATGACCCTAGCTTGGTCTGATATATATTTCCAGTTTTCAAGCCTTGGTTATTCTGTCAAACACTTTGCATACAACCTCTTTATTTGCTGTCTCTGTGTGCCAGTTTGATTTGTCCTTGCTTGGATATGATTTCAATGCTGAATTGGTGTGTTGAATGCTTCTAATGATGCAAGATTGATTACCAATGTAATAGGAATGATATACTAACTGGTTTTGACCTTTCTCATACATATAAGTGACTGAAATTCACTTGTACAACTAGTTGACAAAATATCAAACACTTGGCATGCATCCTAAGATAACCAATATGCACCTACAACATCTAGACATTAGTGCAAACACTTGTCATACAAACTGAATATGCAATAAGAACATTCACAGTCACTTGACATTTAATCAACATTTAGCATGCACTAGAATGAAAAACGTATGGCTGCAACTTATAACTCCATTATTGATGTGCTATCTCATTACAATGTTGATATGTTTAGCCAAGACTCTTGGATTTTTACAAACTATTCTCTCATGCAATACAAATCTGATGTAATTGATCATCTACAGAATGACAATGCAAGTACAATATTATATCATGACTGTAATTTATTATCAAAACTTGCCTCAATCTTATTATGCTCCTGAACAACAATAAAATGGCAATTCAAATGACAAGAACCTGATTTTGTTGACAGTGATTTGTTGTAATTTAAATCAAACTGTAGCATAGTACTGTAGCAGGTACTGTAGCGACCAACAATAAATATATTCCACAATGACTCCTCAATGCCTTTGTAATCTGCAGGTAGATATGCATCAAACCCTTGTATTCTTTGTATTTCTTCTCCAATTTTTTAGCTCCAACTGAAACTCCAAACCTGCAAATCAACTTGGCCCTTGGCCACAAATTAAGCACAAGTGAAAGGACTGAAATATCCTCTCTCACAGCTGCAAAATTCAAGTGATATTTCACACCCTCAAAATTGCTATCAATAGGAAGTTTTTTGTTTCCTATGACAAGAACACTTTGCAGAAACCCTAGGCTCCACAAGATGAAATTAACAAGTTATTCTTTAAATCTGGATGATAGGAAATGGGCTCCTCATCTCTATTTATTCTTTTTCTCCAGCCCTTCATGAAGCTTCTAGAACATTATTTTATTTAAGCGACTTTTATAATATAATATTTAATTAAGTCACTTTATTAAATTAATTAAATATAAAGTTACCTTTTAATTTTAATTTATTTGATAACTTTATAGATAATTAACTTAATACTTTTAATTAAAATAATTAACTAAGTTATCCACAAGAAAAATTATTGATTTGGACAACTTAATTAATTAAATTAATTAATCAACCTATCTCCAAAATGGGGACATTACAGTCCACCCCTCCTGAAATTGCTTGTCCTCAAGCAATCCAATCACTCCACCTAGATCCCACAAGAAGAACTACGTAATGTCCTTGCTATCTCCAAACAACCCCTGTAACACTAGCTCAAATTGAATTTGTCGAACCAACTCAATCCCATCATCAAGTGTTGCAAAAGTATAAGCCTCAAGAGGAAGCAAGCCAAGAGACTGACTACCCTTTCGTCCAACTTGGCGCAAGATAAGCTATCCTCCAAAATGTCCATCACATGTGCTGCTGAACCGTGCATCTGAAATAAGTCATGTACATGAGGATCAAAAGTGAAGTTGTACGCACTTCTCACCATGCACGCCTTTGAAATCTCCTCTATGAGTTTTGTTTGCGATCCCGATGCATTGGAAGGATCACAAATGCTACTATCAATGCTAGAATCAAGAGAGTGATCAACAACCAAATCATAAAGTGGATTGTCATATGACCAAGTAGCCTCAACCTCAAACAATGGATTGAAGATCATCTCATGCTTCTCCTGAATCACCTTCTTCCTTTTCCTGTCCATCCCTCGACAGGATGTGATAGAATGCAAGCCTCCATCTGTGATTCCCCTCAACACATATTTCTTGCCCTCAACCTCAAATGACATCTCCATCTTAGGTATGTTGAGGGTAAAGATTCCCAAGTCTTGGAGCCATTTCATGCCCAAAACTATATCCATCTCACCCATGTTGACCACATAGAAGTCAGAAAGCAACTCATAACTATTCAACATCAAGGTGAGATTAGCAATCTGCCTACTGCACACGAGGGTATATCCATCATCAATTCGAACTCTGAATCCATCAAAATCCTCGACCTGAAGTCTGCACCTAGCTCCAAAGTCTCCATTAATAAAGTTATGTGTTGCACCAGTATCTAGCATAGCAATGCAATGTTGTCCATCAACTATCCCTCTAAATCTGAATGTAGTCTCATCCTGAACATTGGCTAAAAATGCCATGGGGGCAGATGTCTTCTCATCTTGATCCACTCCTGAAGCAACCTGCTGCTCTGCATCATCAAAATTGGAGTTCTCAAAATATGCTCACATGAAACGATTTGCCTTGCCCTTAGGTCTCAATGGGCAATCATGATCCCTGTTATAAGATTCCTTACACCAATAGCACAATTTCTTCTTCCTCAACTCTTCTTGTGTCTCTTCATCAATCACTTGTGCTGATTTCTTTTCTTACCATCAATGTGTTGAGGACTCTCATTACTAGCAGAAGGAACCTCCTTGTGTGAACTCTTGCTTTTTGGGGTTGCAAACTCCATGCTTCTAGCTTTTTTCATGGTTTCCTGCAGAGTTGGAGGGTCAAAAGTTGTCAACCAACCCTTCAATGGTTCCATCAAACCCTCAGTTAATAAGACTACCAACCTCCTTTCATTGATATTGGGCACCATCACTGACAACCTCTGGAAATCAACAACATATGCTTCTAAGGTTCCATGTTGCTTCAACTGTGCTAGCTCTCTAAATGTCACCTCAGGATCCTTGACATCAAATATGTCTATCAATCTATTAGTGAACTCCTCATAAGTGTTGATAAGGTTATGGCCAAGAGTGACCAAACCATGGTACCACCATTCGTGAGCAACTCCTTCCAAATGTAGTGTAGCAAATTTGATGGCATCTTCTTCAGGGATCGATCTCAAAGAGAGGTAGTTATCTAGATTTTGTACCCATGACCTTATTGTACATTTGCCACTGCCATCAAAATGGGCCAATGCCACCTTCCCAAGAGTTTGCTGAAGGTCAGTCCTTGGAGCTACAGGAGGACGGTGATCATTTCTCCCACCATTTCTCCTATTCTTTTGATTCATGCATTGATCAAAGGTCCATTGCTCTCTAAGATCAGGAGGTAATGTAGAATATTACATGTATGCTTACCTAGCATCATCTGCAAAAGGTACTGCAACCGATTCTTGTGGTTGTTCTTCCCTTTGTGTGAAGGTAGGGAAAAGCAGTCTAGAGGCTGATCCTCTAGTGATTGCTACATGTTGCCCTACTATCCTTTCTCCTTCATTGTTGCCAATGTTCCCATTGATGCCACTATTTTCACCAATGTTGTTATGCTGATTTTGAGCTACTTGTTGATCCATCCTTGCAAGTAATCGTGGCATCATGTCAATCATCCCATCAAACTTCTTTTCCATTTTGTCTTCCTTTTCTTCCATGGCTCTTCTATCTGACATGTTTTCAATTGTTTCAACTGTATCTTCAATTGTGACCTGTCGTATATCTGCAATTTGGTTCTTTTGTTGAACTGCCCTATGACGAGTGTAATACCTGTGTGGTCCAACTTCTTGTGGCTGCATGAAAACTTTAACCCTCCAGGATGGCAGGATAAAAGCTCTGATACCACTGTAATGACCCTAGCGTGGTCTGATATATATTTCCAGTTTTCAAGCCTTGGTTATTCTGTCAAACACTTTGCATACAACCTCTTTATTTGTTGTATCTGTGTGCCAGTCTGATTTGTCCCTGCTTGGATATGATTTCAATGCTGCAAATTGGTGTGTTGAATGCTTCTAATGATGCAAGATTGATTACCAATGTAATAGGAATGATATACTAACTGGTTTTGACCTTTCTCATACATATAAGTGATTGAAATTCACTTGTACAACTAGTTGACAAAATATCAAACACTTGGCATGCATCCTAAGATAACCAATATGCACCTACAACATCTAGACATTAGTGCAAACACTTGTCATACAAACTGAATATGCAATAAGAACATTCACAACCACTTGACATTTAATCAACATTTAGCATGCACTAGAATGAAAAACGTATGGCTGCAACTTATAACTCCATTATTGATGTGCTATCTCATTACAATGTTGATATGTTTAGCCAAGACTCTTGGCTTTTTACAAACTATTCTCTCATGCAATACAAATCTGATCTAATTGATCATCTACAACATGACAATGCAAGTACAAGATTATATCATGACTTTAATTTATTATTAGAACTTGCCTCAATCTTATTATGCTCCTGAACAACAATAAAATGGCAATTCAAATGACAAGAACCTGATTTTGTTGACAGTGATTTGCTGTAATTTAAATAAGACTGTAGCGCAGTACTGTAGCTCGACACTGTAGCGCGACATTGTTCACATGTACTATAGCATTTACTATAGTGGGTACTGTAGCGACCAACAATAAATATATTACACAATGACTCCTCAATGCCTTTGTAATCTGTAGGTAGATATGCATCAAACCCTTGTAATATTTGTATTTCTTCTCCAATTTTTTAGCTCCAATTGAAATCCAAACCTGCAAATGAACTTGGCCCTTGGCCACAAATTAAGCACAAGTGAAAGGACTGAAATATCCTCTCTCACAACTGCAATGATTCAAGTGATATTTCACATCCTCAAAATTGCTATCAATAGGAAGTTTTTTGTTTCCTATGACAAGAACACTCTGCAGAAACCCTAGGCTCCACAAGATGAAATTAACAAGTTATTCTTCAAATCTGGATGATAGGAAATGAGCTCCTCATGTCTATTTATTCTTTTTCTCCAGCCCTTCATGAAGCTTCTAGAACATTATTTTATTTAAGTGACTTTTATAATATAATATTTAATTAAGTCACTTTATTAAATTAATTAAATATAAAGTTACCTTTTAATTTTAATTTATTTGATAATTTTATAGATAATTAACTTAATACTTTTAATTAAAATAATTAACTAAATTATCCACAAGAAAAAATATTGATTTGGACAACTTAATTAAATAAATTAATTAATCAACCTATCTCCAAAACGGGGACATTACAGACTCCCCTTACAAATTTTAAATCAAACACATATAGACTTGCAAGATGGCTACAATATGCCATTAAATTTTAGATTTAAAGAAATAAAATCAGCAACATTCTTATTTTCTTAAATCATAAAATGATTACATCAAACTGAAGCTCATGGAATTCCTTACAATTTGGGCTTCAAACATACAAAAATATGCATCATAATGCTTTAACATTCTTGCATCATTTAAACAAAATCTAGGTATGCAACCACAACTTCTCCAAAAGCCTCCTTCTCCAAATGAGCAAACATTGTTATACAAAAATTGTGTGAGAAGAAACCACCATTGGTTTTCCAAAACAACCTCCAATAACCACCTTGAATTCCAATTCCCAACTTGAGGAGAGATAATAAAACAAAATATAAAATAATTCCTTACATTCATAAACTTCACATGGGCACCTAACTTTTGGCCAATCACCTTGGTCAATTATGACACCTTCTTTGACTCTTGGTGGCCTTGATGGCTCCAAATATGGATATGAAACAACATGAAAACTTGTGGCACAAACATGCAAATGCATGCATAACACACACTTGAACATGTAAGCACATGCACCTCAAGTGGTCCCCACCAAGAATGGGATGCCCAAGAGGGGTGTTTCCCAATTTTTCCTTAGAAAATATTCATAAATGCATAATTCCCACCAAAATTGCAATTACAATTTTACCACAAGAGAAATTACAAAGTTGCAAATCAAAATATTTATTCTCCTAACCCCTAAGCCCTTATTGAAAATAAACAAAATTGAAGTAATAACATTTTTGGTGATGCAAGATTTCTAGTACGCCTAGATGCTCTTACATCAACTACTTTATTTTAAGTTCAGATTCCTTGTTATGCACTTTAGAACAATCATTTTCAACAATAGCTACATCTCTAAAAAATTTAACTTTGTTAGTGATAGGATTATAAACTCTATAAGCCTTAGAATACTCATTATACCCAGCAAAAATATGATAAGAAGATTTAGAATCTAATTTTTACCTTTGTAGACACTTAAAAAATGTCTTGAATGATATCATGCACTCGAATCAGGTATACTAACATTGTTTCGTCTTGAAACCCATCTTTTTTTCGCTTAATTGATTCAATTAGCCTAGCTATTTAATTAATTATGTCATTTTCATCTATTGACCTAATTAATCTAATTAGGTTAATTCACCCCTTTCATGCTAACATTTTGTCTCATTAAATTAAATAATTCAAGTTATTTAATTTAAATCTCTAAGTCCTCTTATTAATTAAATAACCCTAAGTTATTTAATTAAATATCATTTCGCTTTCCACTTTTCATTAAATCATTTATTTAATGAATACCACCTAATTCCCATAATTTACATAATTAAAACCTTATTTAATTATCAAATTACCTAATTAAGTCTAATCCCCCCACTTGCAAGGGAATATTCCAAGGGAATACTCCTCCTTTGCACATTCCTCAAAAAGGAATATTCCCATAGAATATTCTTTCCCTTTTTTGCATATTAAAACTTTGTTTTAATTTGCTAAGTAATCTATTTCTCTCACCCATGAGAATATTCTAAAGAATATTCTCTCTCCTCACTCATTTGAAAAGGGGAATATTCCTTTTTGCAACAAACTTACAAGACTTCTTGTGCAAGTTAACTACATGAATTCTTGTGCAAGTTAGAAGTGTGTTTGTTTGAAGGAATGTGGGCCCTTTATTCTTTCCTTGATCCATGTGATCATTGATTCTCATCCATTGATGAGAATCCATGATCCATGTTTCATCTCTCCTCCATTTTGGACTATTGATTAGCTTTTTCAATCTCAACCCTTTATTTCTCATTTGCTCTCCTATAAATAGGTCACTATTTGGAGACAAATGAATCCATCTTTTTCAAAGAAAAATCATGTTGTTGAAATAACTCACACTCACACTCACATTTAACACTTATTTAACATCATCTTAGCTTAAATTACTTGAATATTATCTTAGCTTCCATTAATGGATTCCATGATAACATAGATGCATACATTTAGCTTATTTGTTAATTAGGGTTTGAATCTTTTAGCTTAAAATCCATTTAGATTAGCTTTGCACTCACACATCTTGATCATCTTAGCATAACTCATGTTAAAACAGTTTGCATCATATTCATTTAGCATTTAAATCATATTTCATCACACATCTATTAACCGTTTCGTCGATTCTCTTCAATAGAATCGATCGGAATAGGCTTATTTATCCATGAGATCGGGAAAGGGTCACCATTCCACATCAATGCGACACCACTCCCCCACTAGGATAAGTTTCAATGGATTAGAATAGGGATTTTGAAGCTTTCATAGTTTAACATGTTTTTGATGAGGAAAAGTAGGTTTTGAAGGGACCCAAAACCCTTTACAAGGCAAAGATGTTGCAAGAAAAAAATTAGTAAACCAAACCGCAACCCAACAGTAGCAACCAAACATAGATATTCAAATCAAACCAAGCTACAACAAAAAGGTTTTGAAGGAACCTTAAACCCTACACAACTAGGTTTTGATAAGGATCAAAAAGCTTAAGAGACTAACAAGCAACTGCCTGAAATAGATAGGCCACAAAGGCAACAAGACTCCCCATCAGAACATAGGAGCCCAACAATCCACCAACCCTCCACTAAAGGTGGACAGGGGAAGGTGCCAAAATAAAAAGCAAGAAGTTAGCATCCCTGCAGCAAACGCTCAACCGGTACGAGGAAACCAACTCAGCCTCCACCTCTAAAGGAGACAACTCCCCTCTATTGGAGAGGATATCACGATCCACTACACTAGTGCAGCCTGAAATCTCCAACCCCCTCAACCTCCACCTCCATAGGAGAAGCGACCACCTCAATAGGATCAACAACTGAGGGAACCAAAAACCTTCACCTTCCATTTCCACCTCAAAAGGAAAATAACCCACCTCCATAGGCTCAAAGGAGAAAGCCAACACAACAACCATATAAGCGACTGTATCATCCTTTGGTAACCTATCAACCATCAATAAAAGCACAAGAACTTCTAAGCTTTCAGAAAAATAAAAGGTAATAACTCAGACCACAAGTGACCTTCAGTCACCAGCACAAAAAACCCGGAGCCTCCAATCCAGTAACAACAAACCATCTGGGACTTGAGAAAAATCCCAACAAAGAGCCAAAGAAGAAGAGGACAAAATTCCCCCTGAGTTATGAGAAAGCCCACCAACTAAAGGGAACACAACACACAACAAAGAGAGGAAGCAATGGAGACTTCCACCAAACCCAAGGCCTCAACAACGATAGACTTCCCATCCAGAACAAAGGTCAAACAGAGCTCCCACGAGAGTCGCACCAAAACCTCACAGCCACACTAGGCCCGCGCAAGAATTTAGCCAACATAGAGAACTACAAGCTACCCACAAGCAAATAGGTGATCCTCACAACAAGACTGCCAACCACAGTCAACACCAAAGCCTCAAAACGACTGAAAAGACTCCAAAAAAGAGTCCAATACAGAACAAGAGGCACCAAAAACGCTTCAACCCAGCCAAGCAAAAAAGGTCAAAAAGTACCCAAAAGAAAGGAAGCAATGCAACAACCTTCATCTCCCAACATCACAGATGCCAAATGCCCCAAAAGAGTACCAAAAGCCAGAGGAGCCACACACATCGCAACAACATGCCCACCCAAAGATACAAAAGTGAAGGGATCACCCGAATGGAAACCTATGCAGCAAAGAGAGGGCAAGGATAACTGTTTGACCAACAATCCTTCCTCCAGAGGCTTCGCTAGAGCAAAACCAATAGCAAAAAAATGAAAAAAACTCACTTCCCAAAGCTCCAAAGGAGACAAAGAGAGAAGATTTGCAACCAAATATTCCAATGGGCCCTCCAAATCATCTGCATCCACATCAAAACCCTCTCCATCTTCGTCGCCATTGTCAGTGGAGTTCAAAAAACCTCCCGCACTCTACTTCCCGCCTGTTTGCTTTGCTCCACTTCGCTCCATGACATCACATTTCCATAGTTTAACATGTTAAGTTTTAATGGATTCCTAGTTTAGTGTTTATTTGATTGACCTTATTGGGATTGACATTTAGTGGCTAGAATATAATTTGTATCCTCATGGATCAAGTGTAGTCCACCCATACTAATCCTTCGGTCATAACCTTTTTTATTTAGGTTTATGAACATAAGCAATTGAGCCAAAGATTCTTAAATGCTTAAGATTAGGTTTCCATCCGGACCAAGCCTCTTCAAAAGTTATATCCTTTAAGGCTTTTGTATGAGTCCTATTAATAATGTAAGTAGCACAAAACATTGCTTCAACCCAAAACTTATAAGAATTTTTTTGTATGTAACATACATCTAGCCATTTCAATAATAGTTCTATGCTTCATTTTTGCTACACCATTTTGTTGAGGTGTATAGGGAATGGTTAGCTCATATTTAATACTAAAAAAGTTTAAATAACCATTGAAATAATTATTCACACATTCTTTACCATTATTAGTGCTAAATTTTTTGAGTTTAAAACTAGATTATTTTTCAACAAATTTATGAAATTCAAAAAAGATATCAAGAACTTGATCCTTACTTTGAAGAAAATAGATCCAAAATCTTCTAGAATAATCATCAACAAAAATAAGTGCATACCTTGATCCTTGGGTGGATTTATTCTCCATGAGTCCCAAGAGGTCACTATGGACTAGGTGCAACTTATGATGTGCCTCCATGCTTGACCTTGTGGAAAGGCCTCCCTATGCATCTTACCACTCATGCATCCCATGTATATAATTTTAGATGAAAAAAGATAGGAAATCCTTCTATAATATTAGATTTTTGCATCAAGGCAATATTCTTAGTACATGGATATGACCACCTTTTATGCAAAACATTGAAATCAGTGGTAGATAACAAAGAATACTTAGAATGAATAAACTCATAAAATTTGAAAAAATTATCATTGTATAATTTAGCATTAACAATTACTTTATGATTTGTTTTGGATCAATCACATAGCACATATCTTTGTAATATTCTATTTTGTAATCTTGAAAAATATTAGCAACTGAAAACAAATTAGCCTTTAATTGAAGAACATACAAAACATCATGCAATTTACTATTATAAACATTCATATCTCCAATTGCTTCTACTTTACAACTATGATTATTAGCAAGTTGAGGTGGAACATTAGACATGCTGGGTTGCATGGATTCAAATAACTCTTTATGAGAAGTAACATGTTGAGAAGCATCTAAATCAATAACCCATTCAAGAGGTTTTGGAGAATTATAATTACAAGGAAAATCTCTTCTAGATAGATTTTGCATTGTTTTTGATAAGGTAAGCAACATTTAAAAGGTGTTGTACCCTTCACACAGAGAGCCCAAAGGGCCAAAAAAGAGCTAGTTCAACCCAGAAGAACTAGGAGAGGATAGACCAAATACATAAACAACTGACTGACAACCGTTAGACCAAAGACAAGACTAGGCAACCCCAGAATCAAAGGGGAAAAAACTACCACCCTTAACCTTAGGCCACGAAGAAGCGACATAACGAGGGATTCCCTTCTTCTTTCTCAACACCACAAACTAGGAAGACTCAAAATCCAAGTCCACCAAGTAAGGCAAGAGGAGCGGATCCACATAAGCCACCAAGGGCAAAGAGCCACCACTCAGTAAGGGAGACGACAACATAGGCAAGGAGACAGGAATCAACAAAGGACCAACAGAGGCATCCAACGATGTTCAGGCAGGCACAGTCATAACAACATCATCATAACTAGCCAATAGTGGCTCCACAAAAGGAACAGTCGGAAGAGGAGAAAAACCATGTTCTAGAGAAGACACAATAGGGTCAACCTCTGTAAAAGAAAATCCTGAAGGAGGAGAACCCACCATGAGATGGTTCGAGAGAGAATCCTTCCACCAAGTCACAGTGCTCTTGTGATGGGCATGAGGGCAAGAAGAGGCCAAGTGACCCACCGAAAATCAGCTCCTACATCGAAAGGGGAGACCCTCATAGTCCAAGAGCTTCTTCCAAGGTTTGTCCTCCACTAGCAAGACTACATCACCATAGAGAGGTTTGGAGATGTCCAAATCAACTAATAACCGAGTTACCATAGTATGCCCAAGCTCCTTAGTTGTAGAGTCCACCATGAAAAAGTGTCCAATGGTGTTGCCAATAGCTTCATAACATGATTCCTCCCAAAACTGGAGAGGGAGATTCGATAGACGGACCCAAACTGGTCTGGTGTTCAACGACTCCATAAGGGGATTGAAGGAATGAGACCGAGGCCTGATGGACAAAGAATGAAAACACCACATCCACCCCCTGTCCAGCACACAACTTCACTTTGCGGAGGAGGCAGAGGTAGCAATGAAAAAACCACTAGCGCTAGCGTAGAGCTCAATCTCCCCTGAAACCAATGGCTTCTAGGAGCTAGACACCCAATTATGGAGATTGGGGAGGGAAGGCCGCAGGCCATTAAACCTGCAGACCACACCCTGCTTCAAATAATAATCCTCGTTTTCAACTACCTTAGAACCACATACCACAATAGGGCAATCTCGGGCACAAGGCAAAGGCCAACAAGCCTGAGCAAGAGGCTGAGCACCCACCTTAGCAGCCTCAGAGAAGGACTTCACCCAGCTAGAAGAACCCTTGGTAAGAGGTGGGACATCCTTCCAAGGAACAAAGCCCACAAAAGAATCTACAATCGGAAAAGCAGCCACAGGAGGAGGGACATCCTACACACCACTTGCAAGACAAGAGGGAGGGCCCCTACAAGTTCGCACTTCATAGTCCATAGGATCCAAAGACATGTCGACGCTGCATAGAGGGAGATACACACAGGGAGCCACATCAAGCAAAGGGCAACCAACGAGAGATGGCCCCCCATTGGCCACACCCCAAACAGTTAATGTCGCGCCCAAGACATTCTCGTTGACGCCATTTGAAAGCATACCCATCTCCATGCCCAAGCCAAACTCGCCTGCGCCATTCGAATGCAAAAAGAGCAATTTTTTCTCACTTAGTGTCACCATAACTATTTCAGTCTCAAGACTAATTACAATGTTATTTCAGTCTCAAGACTAATTTTCTGAGTTACAATAATTGATTTGCATTGTTGTTAAAACTATTATTATTAAATTTATTGTGTTGATTGTTTTTCCTCATGGGATTTTTATCATTTTGTTTCTTAAAATAAGTGTTAGACCAATGACCATCTTTATCACAATGAGTACAATGAGGCCTCTTAGAAGAATTATTTTTTCTAAGATCATTAGTATTATTATGATGAGATTTAGGATTATAGTATTGTTTATTATGAGGCTTAATTTTTTTTAATGATTTTCAGACATAAAATAATGCTCACTATTTTTAAAATTATCAACTTGAATCAATTTTGCTTCTTCTTGTCTTAATAAATTTTGAAAAATATCATAAGTAAATTGACTAGTTAATGAAGGAATAGTTGATTGAGCATGGATATTTGTAATAAATCGTTGAAAATGTCAAGGAATACATTTTTTTAAAATAATATGAATTATTATAATATCATCAAACTTTACTCTTAAACCTTGCAATTGATTATTTAAAACATCAAATTTTAACAAAAAAATCATCCATACTTTTGAAATCAATATACCTCAAATTTTCAACTTGTATCTTCCTTGACTCATTTGAACTATCATAGATAGTTTTGAAGATCTCACATGCTTCATAGGCTTTCACACAATTCCCAATATGAACATATAGTTCTGGAGACATTGAAATTCCTATGAGGCCAAGAGCTTCCTCATTTTGAGTTTTCCACTTTTCATGAACCTCCTTGGATGTACGAATCCGGCTTTGATTTTAGATTCGTCGCAATATTCAAGAGATGTTTGAATTGAAAAATAAATGAAAGATGAGTTTTCCATGAATTATAATTAGAGCTATTTAATTTAATTTATGGAATTAGAGTTGACATGATTGTAAAAAAAACTTTCATAATTTTAGAAAATAAATTAACAAACTATTATTTTCAAAAAAATAGGGTTAGTCTCAAAAACTTGGAAACTTAAAGAAATTTCGAACCTTAAATAAATTTAGAAAATTAAAAAAATATTTTAATAACGTCTCTTTAAAAACTATCATTTAAAAAAAATTAATACAAATGTCTAAATAAGACAATTATATGAAAATATATTTTAAGGCTTTATTTTTTGTAAACAACTATAATATAATTGAATTTTAAATTTGATTTTAGAAAATAGAACTATAATAAATCTTTAAAACATTTAAAAATAATAATTATTAAAAAAAAGGAATATATGAAAATAAATGAATGAAAGTTCTTTTTAGAAGTTAATTAATTTAAATGGGAAGATTAAGACTAAAAATGAGAGGGATGAGGGATTTAAGTTTTTTAGACCACATGGGTAGTGGAGTTGGCTTGGGCTGTGGGTTTGCTCCCCATTGGTTTTGGGTTCGACTCCGCTCCCGGGTTTACTCGGTTGGGATTGGCTTGCAGACTGTTGGATCCCCCTGCAGGGGACTAGTCTCACCTCAACTCGCCCCTTTGGGCGTTGGGTTGGGTCATGGGGATACCCCTGTCGTTAACAAAAAAAGAGTTATTTTTTAACTTTTTTTTTTTGTTGTAGGTTTAAATTTTTGAGAATAATGAAAATCCATAGGTGCAAGGAGGAGGGTGGAGAAGAGGGTGCACTGAGGAATAACCCTAGGTAGTAGGAGTTTGAAAAAATATATATAATTTTTTAAAGATTTCTATGTAAAATAAAAGACTTTGATATTTTTTTTCAGATTATTATGCATGTGAAAATTTCTTCTAAAAAATTCATAAAATTTAATATTGCAGATTTTGAATGGAATATTAAAAAAATAAATTATTGTAGATATATATATAAACTTAAAAAATATTTCCTACACAATAAAAGGGTTAGAACAATTAAAAAATATAAAATTTAAGCTCTAACCTAGCTCTTCTCTTCTTCCCCAAAAAAATGCCTCCAAGGTGAGTGTTCCAAAGAGAGATGGTAAATCTTCAACAATATAGCTCAACAAAAGATTAATAAAACTTGCTCTGATACCGTGAAAGGAATAAAAATTTGAGATTAAAGAAAATTACTAATACAATAAGAAATTTTTTGAAGGAAAAGATTACCATCCAAGTTGAAAACAAGAGAACCAAGAACACACAAACTAAATATTCAAGAGGAGATGCAAGATTTTATAAGGGGGAAAAACAAAGAAAAAACACTCAATAAATTATGAATATGGCATAGAACCTAAGAATATTACAAAGAGAGAACAAGAGAGATTTCAAGCATAGAATGCTTCATATGAAGGAGAGAAACACCTCAAATAAATAGAGATGAGAAAGGAGTTGCATAAATAATTCTCATGTCTATGCATGCCACCTTTCATCATATGTGTGTGCAAGGTGTCAAGATCCTCATAAGGAGGAGGCTACACCTGAGCCTTAATATTTCTCCAGAAAAGAATTATAAAAATGAGTCATCCTCACATGTGTGAGAATACTCAAATGAGACAAAATATTTGTAGAGATTCTTTTGAAATATTCCTACAAGTAATTAAAAATACAATAAGTAATTAATCTTTACCTAAGTAAAGATTAATTGCTAAACATTTGTGTCTTGTGCATGATATTTTGGTTGTTTTACAACTCTTCATTTTGGAGGCATATCCACCTCATTTGAAGATTATGCATTCTCTATAGTATCCTTGGGTAAAAAATGTATGAATTGTATTTAGTTTAGTGTGCATATTTATTGTAGATCATTTTCATTTTAAAGTGGGGGGAAATATAGTGTCAAAAGATGCATACCCTTGTAATTTCACACTGCATCATTTCCTCAATTAAACATCCTAATATATACTATCTTAAATACAAATGTCGACACTTGGATTCTATATTTTTTTGATTTTCATGGTCATCCAATATTTCTCAATTTGAATTTTCCCAAATGGAAGAATAACATGTATAAATCTATGTGACATGCTAGCATCCCACAAAAACTCACAAATCTAATGTTCATTTAAGTGTTATATTCCCCTGATCTCATTATTAGTTTAGGAAGTAAAAACTTTGCATGAAAATCCAAACCATGTCCTGAAGTAAAACTTCCTGTTTTGGATAACAAGTAAGATTTTTCACTTCTAAATTTTCAATTGGTAATTTTAGAAGAAGCTCTGTCATCCTAAGCAAAAACTAGCAAGCTACACAACCATGCTAGCTCTTTGCATGTAAATTTCTCTTGTATTTTTAAGTGATATATTTGTGGGATTGTCCTAGCATAATGCATTTAGGATTATTTCTATCTTAATCATCTTTCTTCTTGAGTTCAAATAATTTTCAATTATTATTTCAAATATATAAAAAATTTGAGCTTTTCCTAGAGGTAGAAGTCCCAAAACAAGGTTTGATTGAGGAAAGACCCTTAACAAGCACCAAAACATTTTTCTTCTCTTTTCTTGTTTGTAGGTAGAAGTCCCAAAACAAGGTTTGATTGAGGAAAGACCCTTAACAAGCACCAAAACATTTTTCTTCTCTTTTCTTGTTTGTAGGTTTTTATTGGAGAAGCAAAAGCATCCAATGAGATATTCTTCAAACTTTCTTTTTGCATTTAAATTTCTTCCCTTTGATTATTTAAATATTTATTTTTACTGTAATGTTCACTATTTTGGAATTTTATCCATTTTTAAAAAATATTTTATATTTGTGCATATAGAAGATACTTTTGTATCTAACAACACTTTTTTTTTTGTTTTTGATTAGGATGGCAATGTGATGTGAAGACGTCCACATGGTGTTCTAGTGTCCTTAGTAGAGGCTTCTATATTGAGACTACAAGTTCTTTGTGACTAGTATTTTATATTTCAATTAATTTTTTTTTTATCATATCTCTGTAATAACATATTTGCATTATTTCACTATAATTAATTATTTTATTTATAAATTTATATTTTCTATTTAAAATGGAATCCTTAGAAAAAGATAATCAAATCATATTTAGGTGAGCCTAAGCTACTTGTTTATCTTAGTGCAAAAAGTGAAGTTAGCTCTCAAAAGAGATCCCCTTTGAAGCAGTTAACTTTTTCACTCCTCTACAAAAAAATAAGGAATCATAAGGTAGTGGAGAGGGAGAAGAAATAATTTCCTCTAAATAAACATCATATTTTCATAAGTGTAAAAAAGAAAAGGAAATTTTGAATATACTAATAGTGTATCATGTCCCTAAGAGATGAAATGAATAACAAGATTTAGATTTTTCAATCAATATATTGTCATAAAGATGGAAACCAAAAAGGGGGTAAACGGATAAAAAACAATATAATGGTTGGGAATTAAGAGTGGAGTAATAGATTTGGAAGGGTGAGGGTAGATAGAAAAGACGTTGACAAAGGTTACAAAATGGATAAGGAAATAAATGGAAAGAAAGAGAAAACATGAATGGATAGAGGATAAGACACTAGGAAATATATAAGAAAAACCATATCTAAGGTAAGGTGGAAAGAAAAGAGATAGCAAGAAAAAAGGATAGGTGTAGGGAAATTCAGGTTCGCCAAAATTTACATAAGAAAATGTGTTTAATTCCTTTTAAATGATCAAGAATATAAATAAATAAATTATATAACCTTTCAAATCAAAAAGTTTTCTTCAAAAATTATTTTTTATTAGCTTATTTTAGTGCCCTTTAAAATTGGTCATTACAATGTCAAGAATGGGTATAGATCAATTATTTGTGAAGGAACAACACTCAAAATTGTAAACCATATAGATTTTGTTGGAATGATGTCATCCTTCGAAAGACTAGTTCCTTTTAATGAATTGTATTAAATAAAAGAATAATATCAAGTGACAGGCTTGTGAGAATAGGGATTGTATTCCCTTTTAACTATGTATTATGTGGAAAAGCTAAATAAAATATTGATCATCTACTCCTAAAATGCCAGTTTTCTAAAGCTTGTTGGAAATGGTTACACAACATGCTAAATTGGCAATCGCTTCTTTCTAATTGTTTGTTTGATGGATTTAGTAGTTGTCCTCTTCTTTATAAGGAGGTTATCTTCATATCAATATGGATGGTTTCCCCCTCATTAATTATCAAGAACATTTGATGGGAAAGAAACAAGAGAATCTTAAAAAATATAATCAATCCATTAAGGGGGCGATTGAAAAAATGATAAATCAATATCTGAAATAGTGATGGCTTATGTATGTAAAACAAAATCTTTAGATTCTATATTTTCCTCATGGGATTCTCATCTTCTTTCTAAATGAAAATGTTTATATGTACCCAATTATGGAGGATTAATAGACTGTAAAAAAAATGAAGGTAAATATAAATGTTGTCAGATGGTTACCTCACCCTCATCCATTTTGTAATACTAAATTTGATGGTGCAAATAGAGGAAACCCTATTTGTTCTAGGGCTAGGTGTGTGCCTAGAGACTCGAGTTGTTTTATCATTAAATATATGGATTTGAAACTCTCAAATGAAACAAATAATATAGAAGAGTCACAAGCCTTATTAATAGGTTTGAAACTAGCAAAAACTTAAAATATCAAAAATATTTTCATTGAATGAGACTCAATGAACATCATTAATTATTGTAAAAATAAAATTTCTTGCAATTGAAAAATTCATGACATCCTTCAGGAGGCTTGGTCCTAGTTGGATAATCTAGAAGAGTATAAATTGATTCACTATTATAGGGAGGCTAATAAAATAATAAAAAAAGATTGATTCTACACAAATTTGTAATATCCTTGCTATTGCTCCCATCATAAAAAATGAGCATCAATCCAAAGCTAAGGGGTAATTATTACTAATCATTTTTTTGTATGTGTTTAGGATAATGGAAATTTTGTGACAAGCCCTATACACATTCATTGATGTTGCATTGCATTCTAATTATTATGGTGATCTTTGGTGGCTTCAGTTGGTACCATATCCCCTCATTTTGTGTTATTTTTGATACCAATAGATTGGAAAATTCTCCTCATTAATGAGTATTTATGATATCATGCAACATATTTACCACCCCAATCTGATATGTATGATGTTGTGTCCTCTTCCTGTACAAGCAACCTTTAAGTTTATATTTGGGTGATCATTCTTTATATTGTTTACAAAATAGTTCCTATTCCATTGCAAATGCCTTCTATCATGAGAAATAACCAAATTCATCTCCATTCAAAAATGGGAGTACCTTGAATGTGGTGTTTTCACTTAAAAAAGGCTAGCTAAAGTCTTCAAGATCAACTATAATTTTGTGGAAGAGGTGATTTGTTGCACTATTGACTTGTCCATGCTGCAATCTTTGCCAAGGATTTTATATCCTTCATAGGTAGCCTTAAATTTTCATGGGAATACCACTAGTTGTTGGTCTCTTCAACCAAAAATATTTAAGGAAGAATCAAGCGATTATTTGTACTTGCAATGCAATCAATCTTAGCTTCCAAACATAGTTTGTTACACACTTGGAAAATGCCATAAATGTTCATAAAAATAAATTGGGGTCTTAGCTAGTAGGAAAAATTCAATGATTTTCAGCAAGCATATTGTTTTTGTTTTTAGCCGTCTTTGTATTGGGTTTCAAAGACTCTATGTGTTGCTTACCTCTACAATGTAAATCTCCTTCTTTTGCATAGTTTTAGAGGGGTAAAATATTTTGACCCAAACCTATGAAACGATGAGGTCACAAATGGGGGACCTCATCCCTAACATAAAAACTCAATAATAACACCCCAATGGGGTTCGAACCTTGGTGGAAATAAAAAAACCACCTTTAAACCATCACAATATGCCAATACTAGCTTCGTCTGCATAGTTTCTCTTTGTTTTGATCAATGATTTTTATTTTTGTGGTTGTTTTTTATGTAAAGAATTCTAATTATATTAAGTTTAGGACTCTCACCTTTTTCCTAAAAAAATTCATAACCTTTCGAGAAAGACACAAATACGAGATACATTTTCTAATCTAAATAACTATGGTTATTCCTAAGAAAATACACTTGTGATTGTAATCATATTATAGGCTAAATACACCATACCCTAATTAATTTAAAACATATTTAAACCCCTAAGCTACAATCCCAATGATATGTTCAAAATCTTCAAAAACTAAGAAATCATTAAACTAAGCATGAAATAAACATGAAAGCTTAAAAGAAACCTAATCTAGAACTCCAAACCTTATCCCATTGGGGGAGTGGTGTTGTATTGATATGGAATAATGACCCTTTCCCAATACCTTGGATAAAATGAGCATTTAACCAAACTCCAGTGTTGAAAACTACGCTAAAATTGATAAAATGATGCTATGGGTGGATGAAAAGGATGAAAAATCTTGATAATTGTCAAGTATGAATAGAGATAGTATTAAAACGGGTAGCATAAATTTTATTTGATGGAATTGGATCCATTTCTTTCCAAATGGTGAGGTATTTATAGGAGAGAAATGAAGAATCAATGGTCAAGATGAAAAGGATCAATCAATAGTCAACATGGAATCAAGGGTGAAGGAATGGATCAAGGATTCTCATCAATGGATGAGAATCAAAGATCACATGGATCAAAAAAACTGTTAAGGGCTCACAATGATTCAAACAAACACACTTTGTAACAACTTTGAAAGTTTGTTAGGAAAGAACATTCCATTTTTGGAGCCAAATAGAAGAATATTCCTTTGGAAGATTCCCTATGCAAGTGGATCGGTGAGGAAAATTAGTAATTTTGCTAATTTAAAACTAAGTTTTAATTGTGCAAGTTGAGGTAAAAAGACTTCGCATTAAATATTTAGTTTATTTAATGAAAAGGGGATGCAAATGACATTTAATTTAATGATTTAGATTATTTAATTAAATGAGGAGACAAGGGGAGGGGTTTAAATTAAATAATTTGCATTATTCAATTAAACTAGATGAAATGTTAGTGTGAGATGGTAGGAATTAATCTAATGAGATTAATAGATGAAAATGATGCATTTAATTAAATAACTAGGCTTATTTAATCAAACAGGCAAAAAAAGGATGAATTTCAGGACGAAACGATGTTAGTATATCGGATTCAAGTGTGTAATGTCATTCAAAACAATTTTTAAGTGTCTACAACACTAAGAGCTAGATTTTATAGATGTAGAAAAAAAAGTATTATCAAGTATAAGGTATATTTTAGAATATTGGTGAGGGTAATAGGTCTAAAAAAATAGGATAAATAAGTCCTAGAATATCCTAGTGAAAGGACACTAAAATAAGTGTGCAACATAGATACAAAATCATAAAGTAGGAAATTTACAACTCTACAATATCATCTCACAAAATGCAATACGGTGCACATCCTCCAATTAAACAAATATTTATAATTAATAAATTAGGTATAATTTAATTATGTTAATATTTTATATAGTTTATTTTTCTCCTTTTATTACCTTTGTAACTAGAGAAGATTGGAAATTCAAGCATTTTTACCGGTCTTGGTATCTAGTTATAAATAAAACCCATCCTATTATAGAGATTTTCAGCACAAAAATGAGAATATTATAATTTAATCCTTCCTTGTGTAATAATAAATATGATCTATTATTTCTAGCTAGTGAAATGAGATTTAAAATCTTGGGAAGGATCATATTATGAGATGAACTTCTATCTCTAGCTATTTTCAAGAAAAAATGTTATGCATATCATTATGGATGTTCCTTGGTACTACATGATATTTATTAGATTGGCTACACCTTTTATGTGAGTGTTATTGGAATAATTTTGAGTGCCTTTATTGATTTAAAATTGACATTGCCCATGCAATGGGAATTCTATGTTGTATGTGTGTCATTTGTTATATGTTCTAATTATACTACAATGTTGATGGTCTTGAGGTTTTCAAGACATGTTTATGTGTTGCTATCTTAAAGGACTTATTTATGTAGGATAGTTTATATACATGAACTTTTGATTGTGTATTGGGTTATAATGTATTAATGAAATAATTTTTCAAGATGAGCATACCTTGGTTTTGAGGTATGGTTAGTTAGGTGTGTTAGAGACTAACTATGATCTTGTTATTCCATCTATGATGAATAATTCATAGTAGCTACTTAGTCCTCTTTATTATCAATATATTTAGTTTTATGTTTGAATATCAAGTTGATGTAGGATTTATGCTTATGTGTGACAATCTAGTGTGGTGTCTCTTTGGATTGCATATTATATTTTTTCCATTTGCATCATGGAGGATGAGAGGACTCTTGTTTGACATGGTGGTCACCTTGAATATTGTTGGAGGTATCTTGATGGAGAACATGGATATTTTGATGGTACATGTTGAATTTAACGATTGTTACCTTAATGTTTGTGCTTTAATTTTGACCCCTTATGCAATGTATATGGGTGAAATCATGGAATTATGAAATTTTTGGGCATGAAAGCAAGTTTTAAAAACACACCTTCAATCAAAGGTATGTCATTTTGTACCTTCGATTGAAGGTCAAGGATTAAAACATGTGTTTACTCAATGACCTTCGATCAAAGGTTCTTTGATTGAAGGTACCTTCGATCAAAGGTACTTCCACCGAAGGTACCTTCGATCAAAGGTAATTCGGTTGAAGTTGTCAAAATTGATAACTTTTTCATCTTCATCAAAATTTCCTTAGAAATTTCAGTTTCAAACCTCGGGTTGGACCTTCAAATGAGCTTAACTTGACAAGATATTTTGCAAGATCATAGCCCTCAAAATGATCTTTCCAACAAGCATAGTTTTGATATGTTTTCATTTTGATCATGTATTTAATTTTTAGTTTTACTGAACATAGGTTTTTCTTTGAAAATTAAGCTCTTTCTTCTACAAAAGTTCAAAAATAGTATAACATTGTAAGAAAAACTCAAAATATCCTTTCCCTCCATATCAATGTTCTTTTTTCACAAAAAAAAAAGGATTTCGATATACACACGAGTTATGTTGGACGACACATGCATATGTCCAAATTATAGTTACAATGACTTCACAAATTAATTAAAAAAATATGTAACCAAAAACTATGAAAAAATATCCTTTCCCTCTGTATTGATATTGAAAATCTATATTTCAAAAATCAGAATTTTATCTTTTATAGAAAAAAATTTATGTTGGACGACACAAATTTTACTTTCTCAAAATATTGTTTTCTATTTAAAACTAGTTATTAAAGGAGATGTTGAAATATTTACGATTTGTTTCAAAAAAAATTAAAAAATATATATTTTGAATCTACACACAAATTGTCACAAATCACTAGTTCACATCATCTTTAAATTCTTAATGGTTTAGCTACTATAGGTCTTAGAAGATGAAGATTCAGTTAAAAATATTGATGTAAATTTTCATCTTGGGCAAAAAGTGAGACACGATATTGTGGGATCACCCATACACATAGGGGAATGTTAGGAAAATGTGTGTTGTTCACCTTGTATATTGTTTATAATGCAAAAAATAATATTATTTTTGGTGTATCTAGGAAATATAGGGATGAATGCATCACATTTATTAGATATTATTGGGGCTACTTTATATGTTGTATGTAACTTGGGATAAATATTTAATGTGGGCTACACATCGAAAAATATTTAATATTGGGAAAACTTAGTACCAAAAGGGAAAATGTAGTAGCAAAATATAAATGAGGGGGACAATATTTTCTAAACTCATGGTATTGGGCAAATGGTCTATCTAATACCACTTGGTGGTTTTGTGCAAGATTTTCCTATACAAGAAATCATGAGTATTTATTGAATTTGGTTATCATAACCTTTGGCTTGTTGGTTAAGGTTGATTGAGTGTCTCTTGTAAGTTGTATGTATGATGAGAGGAAGCATGGGTTAGTATGTGTGGTTAGATGATTCTTATTTGATTGTTCACATGGAGTATAATTAGATTTATACTTTAAAATCCTTGCATGGATACTTTGCAAGTGTAGTATATTTTTTATTTATGATATAATACATTGAATGTGTGAGTGCATTGGAGACTAGTTTTTTCGTTTTGATGATTTTTCTAGAGTACATCTTGTGTCATCTTGATGGTATGTTTAGTTACTCTTTTGCATTATAGAATATAAAGTGCTTGTTTGAATATTTTTCTCTCATGGGGTTATGTGAAATAGTTTATTGTTGTTGTAAATTTATAATCTTAAAATGAATTAACACACATATGGGTTGAATTCAAAAAAAATTAAAAAGATTATGAAATTATTCAAATGACTTGCACCACTATGGAATACTCTAGTTTATGAATCACCTTCTCTAATCCATGTGATATTAATATTTTTACCTCTAAAATACATCTTTCTTCCTTGAATTTAAGACAAAAGAGAAAACAAAATACGTTATTTTTCTTCCAATCTTGGTTGAAATTAATGTGAGCAAATATTTCCCCTAGGAAATTTAGAATCAAATTAGTAATCAATGAAGTAATATTATAACCTAGGAATTTCACATTCTATATGAATAAAATTACATATTTATATTGTGGGTCATAAGTAACCTTGCATCTCTCATATTTAGCACAATAAAATTTATATTCATACCTTATAGACATTGCACAAGCATCACAACAACAATTTAAAATATATCCACACCTCCTAAATACATGTTAATAATTATGATACACCTTAGGTCAAGGTTTTTACCTCCTAAAACCATATTTTCTCCTATCCTAGTTAAATTAAAATTATATCCATGTTAGGAAAAAGGTTATTGTACAACTTGCACAAGAAAATTATTTAAACTATATAAAGTAAAAATTTATTTGTGGTGTATCATTGTGATGTGTTTGGCAATATTTAATATTATTTGAGTCCACTTGAAACTTTGTATGTAAAATTGGTTAGATATTTTATGTGTAAGTTGCACATGGAAACATATTTAATATTGGAACAACTTAATAGAAAAAAGTAAATTTTGGGGCTAATGGTTTTGTGAACTCATGGTTTGGAAGCACATTATTTTATCTTACCACTTGGTTATTTTTTGTGAGCTTGATTCTATAATTTTTTATTTTTTATTTTAGTTTTTTGGATTGGCTTGTTTCCTAATAGAGTGAGCTATCATTTATATTGAGCTCTTTTGTTGATTGCATATGTGAATCATTCCATGCAATGTGTGGTTACATTCTTGGACATGTGGAGGACGGATTGGAGGAGCTTGATGTTTCATAAGTATCCATGGAGACTCTATAAGTATATTGTAATTTTTCCTTTATTGAACAATGTATTGAGTGTGGATGATTTTAAAGGGTATATTTTCTCTTGTCGAAGATTTTCCTAAGGTATATCTTTAGTAAATGTGTTATACATATCTGATATCTGTATCATTGTTTTTTTTTTAAAGTAAAAGGTAGTATGCCTATATATATATTTATAAAAGAATGTACAAAAGCATTTCTTGATGTATTATGACTCTCATAAGCCAAATTCAACCCTAATCCCACCTATTCAAATTATTCATTAACATAGCTTATTTTGATTTTGGCCCACAACCCCAAAAATATTACATGATTCCTTTACAAAACAACCAAGACCAACCCCAAAAGCATTACATGATTCATTTATAAAAGCCCATATCAACTTCTTATATCTGTGACGATCACAATTTTATCTCTGATAAAACTTTTATACCCGTAGCTGTAAAATTGAAACTAAGTCAAGCAGCTACTCCTCCATCTGATCGATAGAGATGTCATTCTCATCTTGATGCTCATCAAGGTTACCCACTACAGATTGCAGAGGGGGCAATATATTCAAATTCAAGTCCATGTTATTGCTATGTAGATGGGAAGCATGATCATCATCAGGTACCTATGGAGCAGCAACTTTCAGGACAAAAAGTTGTTGAGCAACACCTTGTGGAATAGCTACATCTAAACTAGGATCTTCTGGAGCAACAACCTCTGGAGAAATAACCTCTGGCACATTCATCTCTAGAAAAACAACTTCTGGTGGATTATGTTCATGGGTAAGTAAAAATGGAATGCCATTTACTCGAACCCTTATCCTCTCTGCTAATTCGTAGTCGAAATCCCCTACATGCTTGTTCAAAGCAGAAAACAAATAATCTGACCTTCTTGTTGACAAAGTTTTCTTGATTGCATTATATATTGCAGCATGTGTGGACCTGTGTAAAAGGAAATGCCGAGGGAATAGCCCCCCTACATGTCCTTGTCCCCTCCATAAGTCATAGCTTTGACAAGCTCTCAGAAGGACATCATTCGGGAGGTAGACCTATTTTACTGCCTTATTTGCAATAAGTTCTATAGCCCAAAAGCTCTGTAACAAATCAAGCAAATCGGAAATAAAAATAGAGACAAGTTGGGAAGGAAACAACAAACTATTTGTCTTTGGCTCTAAAATTTCTTGTCCAATAACCCTTTTGACGCATTTCCTAAATTGCTAAGAATGACCCTTGAACACAAGTTGGAATTTTGCCTCTTCAATGGCTTCTGTAAATGGCAGCTCCCATGCATTGACTGGTATTATTACTTTAACTCCTTTGTTCCTTCCCAAGCCATATGAGATCAAATTTGGTACGCGAAGGGAGATATACCACTCATGCTCATAATGAAAGTGTCATATGAAAAGACAGAAGTTTGCACTCCGCTAAACCAAAAAGAGATTTGCCAACTTAGCAAAATAGCTAATTCAAATAACACATAGCATGGTTGCAGACACTTTAATTGCTAACTTTGTTCTTATCTTTCCCCGTACAAATTAATTGATAGCATCGATATTTTAATTAAATCACTAGTTGATTCTATGCATACACACATAAAATCTGTGCAGATCTACTCAAAAATAATGAAACTGTACCTTAAAAAAAACAAACTTATAGTGCTAACCTTAGCAGCCCTTTGTTGATGATTGCTTGACAGTTGTCTTTGTGAATGATCTCATTAGAAACCCAATTTACTCCACCCCTTAAACATGAGCCCCAACCACTTGTTATCAAATGATCGTATCATAAACTTTGATATTGGAAATTCACTTAGTAAACCTTTTCTCCTCAACAACTAAAGCTATCAATTAAGGATATTATTTGCCAAGATCACCATCACCCAAAAATTCAAATTCTTAACCATCGTAGTCCATGTTCGCAAGTTTATCGACCATCTTATTTCCCTCCCGATATGTATGAGTTATTTAAATTTCTTGGAATGAGACCATCATCAACTAAATTTTTTTAAGTATATAACTTAGTCTCCAGATGTGTATTCTTTTTTCTTTACAAGAATTAATGATTAGGAGAGAATCTCCTTCAATATGTAATTTGTGTAAATTAGTATTTCTTGCTAATTGTAGCCCCTGAAGTAATGTCTTTTCTTCTGATATGTTGTTAGTATCATTAGGTAATTGTGCAACTTTTTCCACTATCAGAGAGCCTTTCCAATCACGAATACACATCCCTGCACCTGACAAACCTGGATTCTCTCTTGATGAGCCATCAAAATTGAGTTTTGAAAACTCCTTTGATGGAGGCAACCAATGTATTTTTCTTCTATCAATCTTTAGATAGGGTGGAAAATGTTGAAAACCTTTAAATGGAAATGATAGTTACTCCCAGTTCTTTAATAACCATTCATCCCAAGATATGTATAAGGAGGAAACATTTTTGTGATTGTGAACATATGCATTGGCTACCTCTAAAATGGACTTCTCAATTTTACTCTTAATTTGTTGCACTGACTGGGACTGCTTCCTAAAAAATCATCTATTTTGTTCCCACCACAGATTCCAAATTACTATTACTAGGGTCACTCTCCATATACAAGCAAAAAGAAACGATTTATATAAAGTTGGCCAAGTAATAAACAAATCCCATAAAGAAGTAGGCAATGGGAACGATACATGCAATTTAGATTTTATAAATTCCCAACATTCTTGGGCCACCACACATCCCACTAACAAGTGATCCTTTGGTTCATATACCTCTTGACACATCACACACTTGAAAGGCTCTGCAAATCCTGATTTACTTAATCAATCACTTGTCAAAATCCTTTTCCTTAATGTAAGCCATGCAAAACTGCCTGCCTTAGGAAGCGTCATTGAATTCCAATAGAAAGAATATTCTTTATGAGACTAGTTTTGAAGTGCATTTGATATGATTGATTTATATCCTTGTTTCACTGTATAATTTCCATCTTTAGAAGGTGCCCAAATTACCCTATCCAAACTATCTGATAAAAAAACACATCTTGCCTCTAGAACTTTTTGCAAGACAATTTTTTGATTAGGTGACAATGGTGAATTGGAGAAATCCTTCCTTATAACTCTCCCTGTTATTGACTCTATTTTGTGGACGTAATCTTTTAATTTAGAACCCCATATATCTAATAGAATTTATTTTGCTAGTTGCAACTCCTGAATTGAAATCAGAGGAGGATAGCCATCCCATGAATCCCTCCAAAACTACACATTTTCCCCATTATTGACTTCCCATGATAAAAATGGCATAATGACCTCTCTGCATGCTAAAATAAAATTCCACATAACTGAACCACTTGGTGGGTTTGAAATGGTGAAAAAAATTGGCTGAATTTCCATTATCCAGATATTTTCTTTGCATTAAACTACACCATTTCAAGTTTGGATTTTGATACATCTGCCATATCAAATTTTCTCCAAGAGCCAAATTTCTTGTAGATAAATTATGCATACCAACTCCTCCACTTTTTTTATTCATGCACATACTCTCTAGAGAAACCAAAGGAACTTTTCTTTTCTCATCCATATTACCCTTCCACAAAAACTTATTAATGACCTCAATTTGAAGAACAATAAATTTTGGTTCCTTCAATACAACCATATAATAATTTGGGATGGTTGCTAGAACTGATTTAATCATTAGAATATGGCCAAACAAAAATAACCATCTAGCTTTCCAGGAGAGAATTCTAGATTTTATCCTATCTAAAAATTTCTACCAATACTGAACTTTGTCTACACCCATGAAGAAAGGAATTCCTAAATATGTACATGGAAGCTCAGCCTTTTGGAATCCTAGAAACTCTACCAAATTCTTTGAGATAAATGCCTTTGTATTGAAAATGTATATTTTAGATTTATTGGCATTTATTTTCTGGCCTGAAGCAGAGGAATATTTATCAAGAATGTGTTTAACTTGTGCAGCTTCTAGCATAGAAGACTTACCAAATAAGAGTGTGTCATCTACAAACAATGAATGTGTTATTGAAATATTTGTATTTGGAATAAAAACACCCTACCACAATCCTTGACAATGCACCTTTTTTACCGTTCTACTTAATGCTTCCGCCATTATTATTAATAAAATTGGAGATGGAGGATCACCCTGCCTCACTCCTTGAGTGGAACTAAAAAATCCAACTGGAGATCCATTGATAATAACAGAAAAATTGGCTCCTATCAAACACGATCTAACCCATTTACACCATTTCAGAGAAAAACCAAACTTTTGAAGAACCTGAATCAAAAAGTCCCAATCCACTCTATCATGTGCCTTCATCATATCTAATTTGATTATGAATGGACATATTATTAATTTTAATAGAGTGCAACACTTCATGAGCTATTAGTGCTCCTTTTTGGGTCTCTCTTCCCAGCACAAAACCACCTTGTTCTTGTGATATTACTTTTGATATAAGGGGTTTAATCCTGAGGTAAATAGCCTTGGTGAAAATCTTATATATGGTATTGCATAAGGATATTGGTTTAAATTCTGCAAAAGATTTTGGATCCTTCACTTTTAGAATAACTGCAATGTGTGTTGTGTTAAACTTCTTAAGCATTTATCCCGTTCTCCTTGATTCCTCTAGTGCCAATAATACATCAATACCAATAAACTCCCAACATTTTTGAAAAAACAAGGTTGTACCCATATGGTCCCAATGCCTTATCAGGTGATAAGGAAAATACTACCTTCTTGACTTCCTCAAGAGTAAAAGGCCTCATCAAATAATCATTCTCTTCTTTCTCAACTAGTTTTGGAATATTTTCTAAGAGTTCCTCCCCATTTTTTGAAATTTGAAAGAAGATTTAACTTTAGTGACTAGATTGGTCTCCTCTATGTCCCTTGAAATGGCATAATGATCTAATCCTATAAAAGGCAGAATCTATGAAGTAAAAACCTTCTTTTGAACAAACCAATTTGGTGATGCCAAGAACTTGCCCAATTGTTCTGCAATTTGTAGAAATCCTTTTCTATGGTTTGTCCATGTAAACTTACCATTTCCTAGTAAAATATCCATTAAAGTATTATCTTTGAAAAATAATGCAAACTCTTCCATTACTCTAGGAGGTGAAAGAATGCCACCTTTTTTCTCTTGCAAGCTTGTAATGGCATTAAAATCACCTACTAATATGATTTTGTTATCTCTTATCCCATCCATCAATTTTGTAATCACCTCCCAAAGTTTCTTCTTTTCAGTTGTAGTTGTTGGGGCATAGACATTAAGCAGCCAAAATTGCAAATCAAAATGTGAGACCCTCATAAGCTGCCAATTATTTTCATTCTTAATTGAATCTATTCTACTGATTTGAGATTCCATGAGATAATAAAAATCCCTGAAGCACCCTGTGCAGGAGAATGTGCAAACTTCCATTTTTTCCATTTTTGAATTATTGATTCATATACTAATTCTGAAGTTCTGGTTTCTTGCAACAACAACACATCAAATCCACAAGCATCTATTTGTTTCTTGATCTGAGCTTTCTTGTCAGGGGTATTGATTCCTTTGGCATTCCAAGATATTATCTTCATTGTTATCGAGGAGAGCAACATGCTCTCCTCAGATGCTTTTTTGTAGATAGTAACAGTTTATTGTCTAGAGTGGTTTGCACCCCAACATCTATTTCTTCCTTCATTTTGGCAAGACATGATTTCCTTCCTCTCTTTCCTGGAGAATTCAATGTCACGGGATTACTACTTGGAGTCTGTGAAATTGACAAAGTCTGAGAATAATCAAAACCATCCAAACTCTTGTTGTCATCTGCATTGTCCAATCCCATGATGCCTTCATCTTATGGACAATGCATTTCATATTTTTGTACATCCTCATTATCCCCATGTTCTACAATAGCCTCATTGTCTACTATTTTATCCTCATTCATAAATAACCTCTGAGAATCAACAACAATTTCTTTCTTGAATTGAAAATAAGTAGGATCTACCAGCCTCTCCACTTCCCCCATTTTCTTAAATAAAGAAAATTCTTCTTCATTGAATACCTCCTCTGCAATCTCATCAAATAGATCAAATCCTACTGAAAAGAGGATTTTGTTAACAAATCCTTCCAAAACATCAAGCTCATGCAATTGCTTCACTCCTTTAACCATACATTTTCTATAGGTATCAACACTTGGCCTTTTGACAACCACTGATTGTAGTCTATAATCCTGATTCGACATATAAAAACCTAAAGTATTCTTTTGGACACACTCAGACATACTTATGGGTTGTTCATTAAACATCAGTTTTTTAACTATTTCTTCAATTTGATGAAGTGATGTATTGAGAAGAGGAGGAGAATACAAATGTAAAGAATTTACCATATTTTTTCCCCAAAGAAACATGATGTTTGCTTCATTATATCATTTATTATTAACAATAGTGAACATATAGGTTGTTTTCTACCAGACAAATTATGAACAATTGGAAGAGTGGAAGCCTTGATGAGCTGATTGTAACAATAATTCTTGCGGCTTTGAAATGACATATTTTGCTAATTTCACTTCTTTAGAGGATGAATCAACCTAACTTTTCTTATCCTTTTCATTACACTTGACCAATTGGGGCTCCAACAAGAAATGAGGATCTCCTCTTCTTGACAAAAATTACTAGAATTCCCAAAATCATGACACTTAGTGCATGCATTCTCTGGTGTTTCCACTGTAACATTTTGGATCTATTTACCATATTTTGATATTAAATGGATCTGGTTTGGGATATCCTTCGTAGCATCTAGCAAGACACAAACTTTAACTAGTTTTGTAGGGGTTTTAAAAAAAGACTTATCATGCCTAAGAAATATCCCTATGCGATTAGCCATTATTTCTATCAATCATAGTTCCCTTTATTCTAGAGCAAGATCCTTCATCTGAATTCAAAATGGGACAAACTTTATCTCCAATTTTTCTGGCTTAAAATTTGGAATCCATGGTTGCAAAAATAAACTTGATCCCTAATAGATCCATGATTTGACTTTATATATAGCATCTCTATGGGTTTTTCCATGAAATATTACAATAAAAATTCCCCTTTCTCTATCAAGATAGAAAACTTTACTAATCCGTCCCCAATCTTAAAAAAACAAATCTTGTAGTTTATCTAAATCAAGAGAGAGTTGCCAAAACTTACATATTAAAGTAAAGCCCTACTACGCAGATCTTGAATTTGAGGATCTAACATATCTTTAGAGAAAGTAATCAAAACACATTTTTGAAGTGGATTTTGTCCTTGATCACTTTCTTTCTGCATAGATCCATCTTGGCTCGCTTTGCGCTTCCATTGTACAACCAATATACTCTTTCTCTAAGCCTTATTTGTTTATTTCTTAGCGTTATTCCTTCTTTTTCTCTAGCTTTGAGATTTATCTTTTCCCCTTCAAAGCTCTCTCTACTACAAACTTTAGTCTCCCCCTTTTCCTGATTTGTTTGTTTTTGTCACTCAACTTTGTTGTTAAACTCCCCCTTTTGCCCATCCTTTCCCTATGATTTTTGAAAATCCCCTATTTCTTGGTGTTTTTGCTTTCCTTGCTCAACTTTGTTCAAGATCTCCCCCTTTTTCATGCCCTTTTCCTAAGACCTTTGCCTTTGAAACTCCAAATTTTTTTGTTTGATTCCCTTCTCCTGGGCACTTTTATTCTCTGACACTGGCACATTATGAACCTGTGATGAAAATCTTCCTTTTTGAAGAGGTTGTTGCTCATGATTTGGATTGAAGGGACCTCTCTAATTCTAAGTAGTGCATGCATTAGATCTTGCTTGAGGATGTGCTTCATTCTCAAAAAACTTCTTGAAAGGTGGCTTTGCATGCTTATTTGACCTAAAATTGGCCTCAGTTTCATTGTAGAACCGATTCAAAAAATTGAATTTACCTTCATAAAATTTATGTGGTACTTTTATTTGACCATTCCCTTGCATGTAGTGTGATTTGTCATCTTCACATATATCAAAGATGGGTTTCTTATCTCAAAGAAAATTTATGTGAGAGCGAAAAGGTACCCAGTTAGGCTTTGCAAATTTATGCATGACAATGTATGAACTAGACCGTGTATTTTTCCAAGTAGGATTGTGAATGGGTCCATACAGGTGAGAAGGTTGATTTTCATAGCCACTAGGGCCATGAAGATGCCTCTCTATCAGGAAAATAGTTGTTGGGATGCCATTGTTTCTCTACTATTATTTTTCGCTAGTGTTAAAAAATATATATATTGTTCAAATTAAACCCTCTCTGAGAGAATTTTTTAATCATTCTATGATGGAGAAAATATTTGTATCATTGTTACTTTGTAAGCTTGTATGCATTCTTTTCTCTCACAAGATATGTAGGAAATTATTTGATCAACTTGGAATTTTCCCAACAAGTGGTATTAGATCCATGGTTATGGTTGGGGAAGTGAGTTATCCTTATCTTTGTTTAACCCTTATTTAATTAGATCTAATGCAAAGTTAAAGTCATGAAAATATTGGAGACATTTTAGACATTTTGAGGTATGATATATAATGTGTATGTTGTGAGAATATAAAGTTGGAGTTTTGGGGTTTACAAATTTGTTGTTTATTTTTGGGTGTTCACCATTATGATTTTATAGAGGAAGCTTCACAAATTACCCCCAAGACAAAATAGACGTCACCATTAGATACAAGATGCCCAAGAGATAAATATTGACATAAATTTTAAAGTATTTTGGTCACCAAGGCCTAAGGGAAAATTCCATCCCACTTTATTTGATCATATGAATGTATAGTTGTAATTAATGGAAATAAATAAATAAAAATAAAAATTGACCCCTGCATAATTTCTAAAGTTTTTTTTTTTTAAATTTAAAAATTATATGGAGTTTTAACGGGTCTACAAACCCCCATACTCCTATAGTAGCAATCATATTTGATAATTGTTGATAGTGGAAGGGAAAAAGTATGCGGTTGGTTGTAATGTCCTTCCCTCTTGCATCCTTGAGATCTTTGTGAGTTTGGTTGTGGCTTCTTTTTTTGCTCTGAATGGCGTGTTTGGTCCAACCACATTTTTTGATATGTGGCTTCTCGACATGTAAGTTTTTTACATTTTGTATTCTCATGTGACACTTATTTTCTTAGTGCATAGTAATGCTTCAACCCATGATTTTGAGTATTAATATTTATGCAGTGATTAAATTTTATCACGTGTATATGATGTTTTTATGCATTTTAATAATTTATATGATGTACTTTGTTGGGTGATTATGTTGTACTGCATTGGTTGATTATGTGTACTTGCTTTTAAGAAAGTACACTTGACATGTGTGTTGAGTGGTTATAGGTACACAAATTTTTCTCCACTTGGCTAAATAGGTACTAGTTATTCCCCAACGATGTTTAAATCAAAGATGAGACATTGGGCCTTTCCTTGTAATACTTGATTTTACTCGATTCAAGTATGAGATGTATCATGAATGACCCATGCTAACTCGGATCCAAATCAAAGGTGATTTCAAAATATGTTATTGTTGTGAAATACTAGTATATGATTGGGTTAAGTGATGGTTTAGTTTCCTTGATTTCCATAGAGTTTGATAAATTAAAATGTTTCATTATTATCTAGTTTTTTATCTTTATAAAATTTACAAAAAATAAGGGGTAAGTTAATCATTTTTAAATTATCATAGTCGTAGGGGTTGCATATGTGTTTTCATCATCATTCAATTTTGAAAATTAAATAGGGTTAAATTTTTATTTTGAGTCGAGTTATTGAAAGAGAATCATTTAGGAAAAATAAATAAAGTGGAATTAATGAATTAGAAGAAAAAGAGGAAAAGGTGAAACAGAATAAAAGAAAAATACTTAGCTATTTTTGGATTATTCATTTTTGAAAGATTTTTCTCCCAAAAACCTTCTCCAAGAAATTTCAAAAATTTAAAAGTTTGTGCTTATTTGAATTTGGAAAGCTTTGGAGTTGATTGGATTGGGATAGGAATAAGATTGTGATGGTATGGGTGAATCTTCTTCTTTTCAAATTGAAGAAATTGAAAGTTCTTCATTGTTTTTTTTGTGTGCATTCAAATTGAGGTAAGTTCATTATTTATTATCATTTCAATTATGTATTTTCATTTGGATTCCATTCTCACCCTTAATGGATCATAGTAATTCCTATTTAGGATTCAATTTGTTCAAATAGGATCTAATTTAATTGTAGACTTTTTTTCAAATTGTCAATTTTGTACCCTCATAATGCTCATTTTAAAAAAATAATTAGAAATTAAAATTGACTTTGTAGAATGGGTGGTGTGCATATTTGGAGCCAAAGGGAACATTTAGATTTTTGAAAATTTTGAAAATTAGAAAATGGAAAATTTTAAGGTATTTTAATGGAGTTTCTTCCCTTTTTTTGTTTTTTTGTCTTGAAACAAAATTAGTAAAATTTAAATTTTTAGTATGATTTAAGATGTTTCAAAATGGGGGAAAAGAGGTCTCCTTCATGGTATTTTGAGATAAAAAAATTAAGATTATGTTAAAAAAATTGAGCCAACTATTTTTCCTTATTTTTGTGTCACACTCAATTGTTGTGAGTTGTTATGAACCTAGGACATAGGTGTTAGAGAGAAGTATGGGAGTGGATTTTGAAATTTTTGGAGGCACAAATGGGCTCAAGGATATCTCATACAAAATTATCTCAATTAAGTGATAACTAAATAAATACATAGAAATTAAAATGAACCAAGATAATTATGCCCCATCGTATTTGGAGTGCTCGTATAGACTCAGTATGACTGTGGAATACATGCTCACTCAGGGAGCACTGGGACTTGTATGTTTGAGTAACCTTGTGTATTGTGAGAGGTGTACTTTATTCTTCTTGACCTAGTCTTGAGATCATTGTTGTGACACTCGCTACCCCCTCTCTAGGATCTAGTTCTTTTTGGATTTTGAGTTGCACTTGGTGAGATATTGTGCCTCATCCATTTGATTTCATTAACTTTGTATGCCTTGTATTTTGTCTGTATTCTTCATGTTTGGTGTGAGGGTAAGACTATACCCCCTTTTGTATTATGTGTGTGTTTGCCTATGTGATTATCTCCTAGCATAGTGGGAGTGGGTCTTTGGATTCCACATGGTAGGGTGGTGTGGTACCATCAATGGGGTTTTATATTCTTTGAGTGAGCTCCAAGATTGAGAGAAGTTGGTAAAAAAATAAATTCATTTTTATTTTCTTATTGTAATCATTGCCACTAAAGTGTGCATCCTTTCTGAGATGATAAAATCACTCAATCACCTTATGAAACATGGGAAGTTCTCCTTGGGTGTGGGCTCAGATGGTGGAGATGAACCTAAAGAGAGGGTTGGTTCCCTTAGGACTTCACCTAATCTAACCTATAATATTGCTACTTGTAGAGAAAAGAGAGAATGAAAACATAGAATGAAACCTAAACTCTAATAAGGTGATGCACCAATATTCCTTGAGACCTGCATAACTACCTTTTCACACACAATTGATCAATGATAATATTGGATTATGTACAAATCTGAGGTTTTATATGCGCATGCATCAATATTTCATAAGAAGGTTACAATGTTAACAATATTAAAAGGAAAAACTACTATCTCTTCACAAATTTGGACTATTTGCATCATTTACACAACCTACAACCTGTAATAATGCATATATCTTCTACCTAAAGGTGTTGATAATGATACACAACATCAAGGATTGTCACATGCATCACAAGAAATTGCATCAATCATTTGAGTACACACAATAAAAAAACTTTCAAGAAGGCCATAATACTTAAATTTATTGATTGAAAGAGGTGGTACATACAAGTGTATACAAGTCTAAAAAATGAGCTGCATTTTGTTGCTCTAGCTTGAAAGAACTCTCAAAACAAGTTACAATACAAAAACTAGAGGGTAAGTGATGCAGGAGCATCACTTTAGTGTTGTAATTGTGCTCATTTTCATGTTAGGAGTCTTATTTTTGTTAGTGTAGGTCTTAGGGGATCCATTTGAATCGGGTCCAATGGTTTAAGTTGTGTAAATAGGCCTATGAATTCAAATTTTGGTTTTCCCGCCAAAATATAAATTTGAATTTCTAGGGTGCTTTTTGGCTTGTAAAAGGTTGGGTTTTGTCCTTCAGATCTTGCTTTTGGTTTTCTGATTCTAATAAGGTCTTAGAAGACCATGTAGACCATGCAAGGTCTCTTTTCATGTTTGTTTTTGTCCTAGGTTTGGGAAAAGTGCATATTTTAATAGTTTGGTACAAAAAAGACATGAAGTTACATTAGGTTTTGATGAAAAAACATTGTATTTAAAATTGTAACAATTCTTGAGGTCCATTCACATTGAAAAAATGAGAAAGGAGGCTCCAAGAAGCTGTGAAAGGATTTTTTTGCTGAAAATACCTTTTTTCTTCACAATTTTTGACATTTTTTTTGCAAATATAGTTTGAAAATAGACTTATATAGCCTTGTACGGAACATCTGTAGGTCTGAAAATTGGTGGAAAGTTAGAATTTTTTTTGAGAAGCTAATTCAATTGGTTTGGTTTGGTTTCATGAAGTTTTGAGCAAGTTACAACAAAAATACTACTAGCAGCCCTATCACAGATCTAGGGTTTCTAGCGAGAGAAAAAAATTCATAACTTTTCTTTGTATAGTTGAAAATTCATGAAAATTCGAGGAAATATTCATTAGGTTTCTTCCCAAGCTCCCACAAAAGGAGAAGTTATAATTCAATCGTATGAGTGAATTTTGTAGGTCTGAGTGTATGCATGGTCAACAAAACTGTCAAAACCCTAGGGTGTTGAGGGTTTAATGCAAGATTCATTTATTTTGGGTTCACCATAGCACTGTAGTATTTAGTGAGATCCTATGGAATACATGGAAATTTTTATAAGCCTAAAATGGTATAGGAGTGAGTGTGGTTTCAAGAGCACTTCAAATAGGTCTTCCATGAGGGTTTCGGCCTAGTGTGAAAACTTGTAGGAAACTTGCAAAGCTAAGTTTGTAAACACCTTAAGTAGATTCAATCCAATATTGAAACACATTGGTACTTGCATCTTGTTTATCCTCTGAATCATTATTTGTATTAGAGCCAAGCTAAGCCAAGAAAGCCAAAACAGGGGGTTAATAATTCAAAAGGAAAAAGATACCTCCAAGACCCAATGTTGCAGAAAGGGTGGCAAAAAGAATAGCTACGCAATTGGGAGAAGCCCTTGCTAGAGAAATGAGGGAGATGAGAGTCAGTTTGGATGCAAGACTCACTACAGTGGAAGCTAACCAAAGAAGAGGAGTGGTTACAAGGGATATGAGTGACCAAGAAAAAGAAGTTGTGAATGAAGCACCTCAAGAAGAGAGGGATGTTGATGATGTGAGGATGGAAAGATTGTTGAAGGAAGTCAAGGGTGAAGGAACCAAGGTGAAGATGGAACTTCTAGTATATAAAGGTAGTTTGAATGGAGAATAACTCCTTTATTGGATAGGGGAGTTGGACAAGTACTTTGAATTTGAGGATGTGCCTGAAGAGTAGCAAGTAAAGTTGGCCAGGACCAAATTGAAAGGTCATGCATCCCTATGGTGGGATTATGTTCAGGAAGAAAATAAAAAGAAAGGAATATCTAAGATTGCTTCTTTGGATAGGATGATTGCAAATTTTAAGGGAAAATTCTTGCCAGGTGACTACATGACTCAGTTGTATAGGAAGTTGCAGTACTTGAAACAAAAGGATATGGGAGTGAAAAATTACACTAAGGATTTTTATATGTTGAGTATCATATCAGTTTACATGGAGGATGATACTAACAAGGTTTCAAGGTACCTTAATGGGATGAAGTATAGCTCACAAGCTGAGTTGATCCTTACAAGCCCCAGGACAATTGACGAGTGTTATCAACTAGCCTTAAAGGATGAGGATAAGTTGAATAGGAAGCAAGAAAAGCATAATAGAGGTAGAGGAAGGACTTAAAAAGGTAGAGGTCCATATGTTGGTATAGGAAATTCACAAAGAAATCAAGGTAAGACAAGCACCTAACAAGAACAAGCACCAAGTTCAAGAGGAGGTTTTAGAGGAAGAAGGCCTAACTTTAGAGGAAAATTTGGACAAAGAGGATTCAATGGTTTCATAGGAAAATGCTACAAGTGCAACAAGTTTTCAAGTCATCAATCTTGGGAGTGTCTAGAAGAGAAATCAACTAATACCCTTAGGAATGAAAGAAGAACTCAAGTGGCTCATGGGGGAGATAAAGAAAGTGTTAACTCCTCACCACAACCAGAAGAACCAGAGAAAGGAGAATCCTTGCTAGTGAGAAGGACATTGATCAAGGTTCCAATGAAGAAGGAGCCACCTAAAAGGAAGTCATTATTCTAGACTGTTTGTAAGTTCCAAGGTAAGTGTTGTCAAGTTGTTAAATATTTAGGTAGTACTTATAATCTAGTTGTTGTTGTTATAAAGTCTCATGGTTGAATAAGGGGCAACATGTACTAGTCAATGAAAAATGTTGGGTAGAGTTTCAAATAGCAAGGTATAAAGACAAGGTGTTATGTGATATCATCCCTATGGATGTATGCCATTTGTTACTTGGTAGGCTTTGGTAATATGACTGAAAAACAATGCATGATGGTAGGAAGAATGTCTATGTTTTAAAGAAGGATAGAGTTACCTACACCTTAGCACCTTTGAATGAGGAAGATAAAGACCAAAAGATTGGATAAAGTGTGATGTTAGTGGGTGAAAAATATTTTCTAAAGGCAATGGAAGAGGAAGAGATAGGTTTTGTAGTAATGATCAGACCTAGGACTGTTATAACAACAACAAGAATTGATGAGTTGCCTTGGGAAATACAAGACATGTTGAAGAGGTATGCAGATATAGTTTTTGATGAACTTCCAAATTCCTTACCTCTAATGAGATATATTAGCCACCATATAGACTTTATACCAAGAGCTATTCTACCAAATAGAGAAGACTATAAGATGAGACCCCAACAAAATGAAGAAATCAAAAAACAAGTACAAGAATTTCTAGACAAAGGTTAATCAGGGAGAGCCTTAGTCCTTGTGCAATTCCAACTTCTTTGGCACCTAAGAAAGGAGGTGAGTGGAGGATGTGTACTGATTCTAGGGCAATAAACAAGATAAAAATCAGATATAGTTTCCCACTACCAAGAATAGAAGACTTAATGGATTGATTGTGTGGGGCAATTTATTTTAAAAATATAGATCTCAAAAGTGGATACCACCAAATAAGGATCAGACAAGGAGATGAGTGGAAAACAATGTTCAAAACTAATGGGGGCTTATATGAGTGGCTTGTTATGCCATTTGGTCTTTCTAATGCACCTAGCACCTTCATGAGGCTTATGAATGAGGTCCTCAAGCCATAGATTGGTAAATTTATTGTTGTTTATATTGATGATATATTGGTTTTCAATTCTAACAAAAAAGAGCATTTGCATCATTTAAATTTGGTGTTGAGAAGGCTACAAGAGGAAAAATTGATGATCAATCTGAAAAAGTGTGAGTTCATGAAGACAAAACTATTGTACCTTGGTTTTGTGGTTTCAAAGGGGATGTTGAAGATGGATCCAAGCAAAGTAAAGGCAATATTGGAGTGGCCTAAACCTAGATCAGTCACAAAGGTAAGACATTTCCATGGTCTTGCAAGTTTTTACAAAACAAATATCAAAAAATTTAGTCATATATGTGCACCTATCATAGACACTATAAAAGGGGATAAGAAAGGGAAGTTTGTATGGATTGAGCAAGCTAATAAGAGTTTCAAATATCTGAAAAAGAGAGTGACTGAGCAGCCTATATTGGTTTTACCTGACTTTAACAAGGTCTTCTAAATAGAATGTGATGCTACTGGGCATGCAATAGGGGCAGTTTTGAGCCAAGACAATAAACCAATAGCATACTTTAGTGAAAAGTTGAATGATGCAAAGAAGAAGTACTCATAGTATGACTTGGAGATGTATGCAATGGTTCAATCACTTATGGAATGGATACATTACCTTCTACCTAAAGATTTTGTGGTATATATAGGCAACCATGCACTTCAATTCATAAATAGCCAAGAAAAAATTAGTCAAAGGCACATTAAGTGGGTTGAGTACTCACAAAATTTCATCTTCACAATCAAACACAAGAAGGGGTAGAGTAATAAGGTGGTTGATGCTTTAAATAGAAGGGCAATAATGGTGCAAGAAACTCAGTGAAAAGGTGTTGGGATTGAAGCACTCAAGGAGATGTATGAGGATGATGAGGATTTCAAAGAAGTTTATGAAGTTTGCAAGAAACATATTAGCACTGACAGAGAGAAGTGACTAGATTATCTTATACAAGATGGTTTGTTGTTTAAGGGAACAAAAATTTGTGTACCAAAGTGTTCTATGAGGGAAAATCTCATTAAGGAGAATCATTGTGGGAGTATGGCAGGTTATTTTGGCCTTGACAAGACACTAGAACAACTAAGAAGGCACTACTTTTGGCCAAGGATGCAAACAAATGTAAGAAGATTTGTGGAGATATGTACCATATGTCAAAAATAAAAAGGAAGTAGCACTAATGCAAGACTATACCAGCCTTTACCCATTCCCAATAGGCCTTGGGAATCCATCAGTATGGACTTTGTTATGAGGTTTCCAAAGACTCAAAGAAATTTTGATTCATTTTATGTAGTTGTTGATAGGTTTTCCAAGATGGCCTACTTTATCCCTAGAAAAATTACAAGTGATGCTTCATATGTTGTAGGTTTTTTCTTCAATGAGTTTGTTAGACTTCATGGATTTCCATTGCACGTAGTTTTTGATAAGATAGTAAGTTTATAGGACACTTTTGGAGAACATTATGGAGGAAGCTTAGTACAAATCTCAGTTTTATCTTAGCCTACCACCCTCATAATGATGGCCAAATTGAGATGGTCTATAGGAACTTAGGTAACCTACTAAGATGCCTTTCAAAGGATCATCCTAAACAATGGGATCTTGTGTTACCCCAAGAAAAGTTTTCTTTTAATGACTCAGTGAATAGGAGCATTGGCAAGAGTCCATATTAGGTGGTCCATGGCATGCAACCAAGAGCATTGTTTGAACTAAGAGACCTTAGTGGTATAGAGAAGCAAAGTGCAGAGGGTGAAAAATTTGTCATTTCCATGAAAGAGATACATCAACAAGTGTGGAAAAGTACAAGAAAAAGGCATATTTGAAAAGAAGAGAGGTTAGTTTCAAGGTTGGAGATCATGTCTTAGCACATCTTAGGAAGAAAAGGTTCCCCAAAGGTGAGTATAGCAAGTTGAAGATGAAGAAGATAGGTCCTTGTAGGATTGTTAAGAAGTTTTCCAACAATAATTGCCCAGTGGAGTAGGCATATCACCAATTTTTAATGTTCCTAACTTGTACCCTTACAAATGGGATGTTATTGTTGATGAAGGAGCATATGTATAGAATTTATCAGATGCTAATTGTATGAAGGACCTACCACCCACAAAACCACCAAAGTTAGAGTGCATTCTTGACACCAAAGAGAGCAAGAAAATAAGGGGAAAGAAATACTTTCAGTATTTATTTAAATGGAAGCACCTTCCATATGAGGATGCCACATGGATGATGGAATCAGACATCACCAAGTATGGGAGGATAGTTGCAGACCTTCTCTCAGGTGGAACCTAAGTCTCATTTTTTCCCTTGGGAGTATGATTCAAGAGCATCACTTTAGTGTTGTTTTTTTTTCTCATTTTGATGTTAGGAGTCTTATTTGTGTTAGTGTAGGTCTTATGAGATCTATTTGGATCAGGTCCACTGGTTTAAGTTGTGTAAATAGGCCTAGGAATTCAATTTTTGATTTTCCTACCAAAATGCAAATTTGAATTTATAGGGTTCTTTTTGGCTTGTAAAAGGTTGGGGTTTGTTCCTCGGTTATTTTTTTTGGTTTGTTGAGTCTAATAAGGTTTTAGAATACCATGTTTTTTTTTGTCCTAGGTTTGAGAAAAGTGCATATTTTACTATTTTGGTGCAAAAAGGACATGAAGTTACATTAGGTTTTATTGGAAAAACATTGTATTTAAAATTTTAACTATTCTTGAGATTCATTCACATTGAAAAATGATAAAGGAGGCTCCAAGAAGCCATGAAAGGAGTTTTTTTTTCTAAAAATACCTTGTTTCTTCACAATTTTTGATAATTTTTCCTCAAATACAGTTTGAAAACAATCTTGTACAGCCCTATATGGAACATTTGTAGGTTTGAAAATTGGTGGAAAGCCAAAATTTTGTTTTGAGAAGATAATTCAATTGTTTTGTTTTGATTTCATGAAGTTTTGAGCAAGTTACAACAAAAATACTACTAGTTGCCCTGTCACAGATGTAGGGTTTCCAATGAGAGAAAATAATTCATAACTTTTGTTTGCACAGTTGAAAATTGATGAAACTTGGAGAAAATATTCATTAGGTTTCTTCCTAGGTTCCCACCAAAGGATAATTCATAATTCAATCGTATGAGTGAATTTTTTAGGTCTAAGTGTATGCATTGTCAGCAAAACTGTCAAAACCCTAGGGTGTTGAGGGTTTAGTGCAAGATTCATTTATTTTGTGTTCACCATAGTATTGTAGTATTTAGTGAGATCCTCTAGAATACATGGAAGTTTTGATAAGCCTGAAAGGGCATAGGAGTGATTGTGGTTTCAATAGCACCTAAAATAGGTCTTCCACGAGGGTTTGAGCCTTGTGTGAAAACCTGTAGGAAACTTGTAAAGCTAATTTTGTAAACACCTTCAACAGATTCAATCCAATATTGAAACATATTCGTCATTGCATATTGTTTATCCTCTAGACATTAGTAAGAACTAACTGAAAATTTCCCTTAGGCTTTCTTTTATGCTGCTCAGCAGCCTGCTAGATCATAGGAACATGTGTTGAGGAGAGAAAGATAAGTCTTCACTTCATCTTGTTGGGTCAACTTTATTGGGCGTCCAAAACTATTTCCCCTACTTTCTAGCCCCTTAAAATGCTCCAAAAAGGTGTTTGGATGAATAAAAATTCATACCTTGACCTTGTACATCAACCAATGCTCCTTGAACAACTCCTAGATTCCTGTAGGTGCTCCAAATTGAGTCAAAATTATTTCCTATATTCTCTCAACTAGTTTTGCAACTCCTCAAACTACCCTAGGTATCCTCAACTACTCATTACTCTTTAAACATGTTAATAGGGCATGTGAAAAGAATATTTGAAATAGTCCAAGGTGTTTTGGAGGAGGTAGGATATTCTTAAGGGGTCATAATCAACAAAAGGTATGATTGGCTTTGATTTTATCTTCATGACCTGTAGGTATTCATATGAATGTCCCATTGAATCTCATTAACATATACACTTTGTATGACTGTGTTATGATAGTGTCTACTTATTGACACTATCTTTGTTTCCATCTTACATAGAATTCTTTGTCTAAGCCATAGCTTCATTTATTTTCACCGAGTTTCACAAAACTAAAGAAAAATGTTCATTGTGATAGTTGAGTTGCTTTGTCCTCTGCTTGACAGTCTCTACCATTCATGACATCATAGAAGGCTACTTGTAGGTTGTCTTTTTGACATTCTTTATAAATATGTTTATTGTCCTTATCCATCTAGCCAACACTATCCTATATATGCACTTAACATATGATTTTTTATTATCATCATGCATATGTTGAAAGCATGGTTATTGAAAACACACAACATTATTGTCCTTTGCTCATATGAAGTCTTAAAATATGAAATATTGCATTTCAAGGTGATATTCTTCTTTTAAATCCATGACCTGACTTGCTACTTACTGCCTTCTAGGTATTCTACACTTCATGGAGGGTTTTCTTGGTTTAAATAACTGTCCTTTTCATGCTTTTGAAGAGTACCCTTGATAATGATTGTCATGTTTGCTTTAGCTTTTGACTGTCCTATATGTCTTTGATTTTCCTTTCATTGAAGTGTTATCCTCTAGTCCAACATAATGCTTAGTTTTACTATCCACAATATTCTCAAATGTTTACTAGATCCTTGTCATGGAATGGTTTTGCTCCATATGTAGAACTTTCCTTTTCCTCTCACAACAAACCCCCCATTCTGTATATCATATTTTGTAAATCTTAGTTTGGGAAAAAGTTGAACTCCACCTTTCATTTGACTATCATGTTCATAAATGTATCTAGCCTATGTGATGATTGTATTGCCACTTATGCTCAGTATAATTATATTCTTAATCACATGCATTTCCATATTTCTTTTGTGGGATATGAGTGAATAATTTGCATCTAAAATTCTTAAAAGTAGCACATATGGATAAATACTAGGGATCAATGTTCATAGTGGAAAGGATTTCTTGTTAGATTGTCATACACTCCCTTTGGGTGCCTTTTGACCTCTGTTATGATTCTTCCTTTTTTCCAATAGCTTTGGTTTATCCTTGCTATCTTTTCATTTTTTGTGACCCCTTTGTCTTCTAATGACTGTGTTTTCTACCTTTATTTTCTATGGTCTTTTGATCTACTTGCAAGTGCCTCATCATTGTTTACTACCTTTGAAACAATTTTATTACTGTACTCTCAAGTCACATTTTAATTCTCATTGAATGCAACTCCAAGCTTCAAGATGATAGGCTCTAATTCTCCAACAACAAATTTTTTGACCCAGAAGGACAAAGATTCATGAAATAATAGTAAATGATCTAACAACTATTGTTCTTTATTTGATCTTTACAAGTATAGCCCCATCATTTTCTCCAATAAAATCCATATTGCCTTCCACATATGTTCTAGAGAAAGGACATTCAAAATAAGATGAAAAGGTCTTACATAAGTATTTATATATATGCCTGAAACTCCTCCTTCAAGATACAATCTTGTAGTATTCTCGAAGCATCTCCACTATTCTAGATACTATCATCCACTTTGTGTACAAGGAAACCACCCAAAATTCCTCATTGATAGTACTATAGAGTTCATAAATGAGTTTGGGTAGCATTTATGGCTTCCAACTATGTAGGATCTGATAGATCTATTAGGTTACTACCATCATTGAATACATCTTTCCCCTTAAGCATTAGTGTCTTTCCTAGGTAATGCCCTATGATTGCATGATCACTGCCCTGATGTTCATTTTCAAACCTTTTGATAGCTTGTTATTGAGCATCTATGATATAATATAATTGAGATGCAACATTGTGCTCATGGTCCAACAAACCATCAACATGACATAGGATTCCCACATCTACTTCAATTGAAACATTTACATATTCAATTTTAGCAATATACTCCTCATTTTCTTCTACCCTGACTAGTGACTCCATTATTGTAGAATGGTCTCTATTATTTTATCATTAGACTATCCTAAGACTGTCCTCTATGAGGATTTTTCATTATTTTAGCTATTTGTCATCATTTCTCCTTTAGGTTTTGAAATAATATCACCATCAATATATTTAATCTCTGATTTTTCCTTTGAACATCCTTGTTATTGTTAGCCATCTAACCCATCATTTTTTTCATCAACCTATTAGGACAAGAAAAATCCACCCTAATTTTCCACAAAACATCCATTGTTCACCAGAACACCCTATCACCTAGCTTGCCATTTTTAAAATTTTTTCATTCTATTTACCTGCCCTACATCCATCATCTTAATGAAAATAACCTTCACCATCCTACCCATGTAAGAAAATAGTCATGTCGATGAGACTTCACCATATCGGTGGAAGTCATTTTAGGGTCCCTTCAAAGGAACGATGAAGCAAGACAATGCAAATATTATCAGGGAAAGAATATCGTATTGAAGGAACTTGTCAAAGTGTCCCTTCGATAATCTGATTGTAGCCATATCGAAGACACCTTGACATATCGAAAGAAGATGTTTTGGTGTCTCTTCGATAACCCAAGGACTAAAACCATTGAGGGGAATAAACATTTTTACTTTGATATGAATTTCAAGAAAAATATACTTCAGCATTCAAAAAATAGAAAAACATCTCTCGAACATGACTCATCAATGTATCAAAGTGACAATGGAATGTCGAAGGAACAATACACATTTGAAGAATCGAGGAGAATATGGAGTATAGGGATGAGTCATTAATGAGCCCCCTCGATTTCATGTAAGCGATAAAATTCATCAAAGAGAAAGATATACATTGGTGGGACAAGTAAATTTGTCTCTTCGATAAGGCGATGGCATTTATCATGAAAGGTAACAAGAGATGTCAAGATGGTTTTGAAGGAACTCTGGAATATCGGAGTAAGGTGATTCACAATCCCCCCAAAAAGGAAAAGGGAAATATCAATTAAAGGAATGTCGAGGAGAAGGATCTATATCAATGAAACCCAAACATCGGTCCCTTCCACAGATAAGTGAATGACTAAGTTGAGGATTTCCTCGAAGAGAAGAATGCATATCGGGTAGAAAAGAACAATGGTCCCTTCAATAAAACAATATCACTCACTACCTCGGTTTTAATAATAAAGAAGATGGAGTAAAGTATTGAAGTGATAAAAGGAACTTGAAGGAATTTCTTGTAAGGAAGGTTCAAGAGGACAATAGGATATCGAGATGAAGTCATATGGAGTCCCTTCTAAATCTTGAAGGAAATAAAGAGGATATACAGAAAGAAGGATATCGAGGAAAAGGGGAAATATCGGTGAGAGCAGAAATTTGTCATCCCGATGAAGCGAAAGTGTTGACATGACGAAGAGACAATTTTGTGCAAATGATGAAAAGATCAATGACTCATATTCAAAAATATTAATTTATCACTCGAATGACATGAAATTTCCATTAATGAACCAAGGTTGAAAGAAGTGAAAATCAAATTCTAAAAATACTTGAAAATCATTAGAAAAACAATGAGAAAGGGAATGGAGTTGTAGTGGATGACGACGACAAGACCAAAAAAAAGTGTTTTCCAAGTAAGTAATCAAAGCCTCGGTTGAAAATTTTAATAGCTGCAAACTGGTTCAGTTATTGAATCACAAAAGTAGGGTTTATTTTCTACAAAAGTCACACTATGGAAACTATGTCTGAAAACCCTAAGAATAAGAGACAAAAGTTGGAGGAAAAACATCTAAACTAGGACTTAATTGATCAATGTCTTGGCTCCAGACAAAGGTCCAGGAGGAATGCATAATTGAACCCTCGAGATGAAAAATTAAAAGATAGAAACAAGCAAGTGGGTGATACATGGACCCCAACAAGAGGATACAATTTGTTTGTATACCACTACAAAAAGATGCACAGGCACCAACCAGACTCCAACCCATGGAGACTGAATTTGGGTAAATTGGTGGTACCTAATGTATTCGTTAATTTTAAATTGATTAAAGTATTGGCTGACAGATATAATCCCTAAACTCACGTGATTGAATTGGAAAATGGATCCTCTTTCATCCTTGTCACTGAGAAATACATATCCATGGTATTCTGGTAAGACACCAGTATTGACATGAGATTCAGGGTTATGGATCTCCTAAATGAATACCATAACCTGAGAACTAGCTATAAAAGGTGGAGACTGTCATTACACATGCCCTGGGATGAGAGGAATTGGCTCAAAGTTTTTTTGAGTGAGGAAAATCCTCCATATTATGTGAACTTCTTTGAGGAGTATTAGCAATACACATACTATTTTTTTTGTCAAGTACTTGGCATAGACGCCCCCATATTTATGGAGATAACACCTATTGTCCTAAAAACTGATGTGCAGAGCCAAGATACTCGACATCTTGATTATGTTGGGTACCTAGCCAATGAACTTCACAATGACCTTGTTTTTATCAAGAATAAAGATGGAGGTTTTCGATTCAGACACTACTCATTATTCAAGCATCTCATTTTGTACAAAGAACAAGGTATGGGAATGTGGGATGAGTTTTTAAGAATAAGAGAATTGGATGATAATGGAAACATTAGACCAATGCAGATGTGGACTGTTATTTGGGAGAGTCGGTGTGTGAGATCTCATTATTTGTATTTTGTGGAATATTTTGGGAAACCTATATATAAGCTACCGGGTCCATGTGACTACAGTTTATCACCTAAAATACAAAGGTTCTTGAGACCTAAGGATAAAGATGCAAGATCAAAGGTCAATCAAAATTGGGGTGATTGGTATGCTTACAATGATTGTACAAAAATTAGAGTGTATGAATTTGAAGGAGCACCATTGCTACTACCAAAAACTTGTCCAAATAGGATTGCTTACTTGGAGATTGTGAGGCAATTGGCCTACTCTGATTTCATGCACCTTAAAATTCATAACAAGTAATCATTGATTCTCGGGATATTGTGTTTTTGAGACTTCACTATGGTTTCTGAGAAGGGTTATGAATTAATTGATAAGAGGCTAGAACATTATAATTTACCTAAAGGGAATGCAAGAGAGAAGTTTGAACTTGAACATTTTATAAATGACGTCAAGACAAGAAAGAAACTGAAAGGATACCCTCACCTAATTTTTGAGAGTGATGATTTGATGAGAAACATTGATGAGCACCATGTTGATAGGAGAAGAAGCCTATATAATAGAGTGATGATGGCAGCTTGGAAGATAGACAATAATCCTTCATATGGAGGATCCTTTTTGGGCATTGAAGGTCCTATAAAGAGACTAGATGCCCTGATTTCACATGAAGCGGAGCTAACTAGGGATGTGCCTATTTGGGTATTCACAAAGAGAAGAAATGAAGACATTGGAGAAATGTAAGCTGAAAGTGAAACTCCACTCTGTCAGCTCTCTTATCAACCTACATTGAATATTAGTTTCTTTGTAGACACATCTATTGAAGAACCAGAAGAATAGGGGAGTGAAAATGAAGGCGAGTAGGTAGTCAAAATTTTGGTTGGAAATTATGAACCTCCGATGGAAAGAGATATTGTTGTGATGCAATCCCCAAGTGATCTTTTGAATGATGTCAAATATGCTACCAGTAAGAAAAAAATTTTTGATGATGATTTTATCAAAACCTCTGAATTTAATACATTCATTTATGAATATAAAGGAAAATTAATTAGGGAAGGAATCAAGGATATTACATATGAGGGATAAGCCTTAAGAAGGATCCAAGAAGAGGTGGATAGAGAAATGGATAACATTACCCCAGAAAGAGGACGGGCATTACTAGAGGAAGCAAGGATTATGTTTCTCCTTGGATCTGATATGAGCTCAGCCATTGTATTCGATAGCTTTTAGAGAAGCCAAAATAAAAACATTCAGTTGAGTACTGAAGGAGTTGATAGGGTATATGCTAGATCAAGGTTCAACCCAAATAATGCTACTTTATTGATGTGAGCCTCATACCCACCAAATAAGAAACCCATAATCATTGATGACCTTGATAAAGCATTCGACCATCTCCTTTTGCAATGAATTGAAGATACTAATCCTTTGGAGACTATAGACTTGAAAATCAATGTTGCTCAATTCACTAAAGCCCAAATTGAAAGGCTAGTGAAAAATAATAAGATGTACATTATTGAGAATGAGAAACTAAGATAGGAGATCATGAGTTATAAAGATAAATTTCCATCTTCTTCAAACACCTACTCCCCATGGTTAGATACTGATAACAAGGTAATAGAAGCCATGGATGAAACCACTTATTGGAAGCACGGAGCCGAGAAATTCCAAAAAAGAAGTGATAAATTGGAAGTGGAAATGAAATCCATCAAGTTTAAAATGGTTTCAGAAATAATAAAGAAAAGATTTGAAAAGATGTTGGGGAATGCTAACAAGGTTTGGGAAATTCATAGGAAAACACATGCCACCTAAGATGTACATTATTGAGAATGATAAACTGAGATAGGAGATCACGAGTTATAAAGATAAATTTTCATCTTCTTCAAGCACCTACTCCTCATGGTTAGATACTGATAACAAGGTAATAAAATCCATGGATGAAGCCACTTATTGGAAGCACGAAGACGAGAAATTCTAGAAAAGAAGTGATAAATTGGAACTGGAAATGAAATCCATCAAGTTTAAAATGGTTTCAGAAATAATAAAGAAAATATTTGAAAAGATGTTGGGGAATGCTGACAAGGTTTGGGAAATTCACAGGAAAACACATGCCACCTACCATGAGCACAAAAGGTTACATCTTAGGATGATGGAAAAGAAAAAATAATTAATAGCCAAGGGAGATGTTGACAAGTAGGTGTTCAAGATCTATGATGAGTTAATTGATATGCATGAGAAGTTTTGTACTGTGTTGACACAAGAACTTGGTGATTTTGATCAGCCCCTGGATATGGCTTTACCCAACTTCTTTGATGACGGGAGAGAACTAAAAGAATGAGACATGTGGAAGAATGAACTGGCTCAGTTATTACCAATAACTCTTGAAAAAATAAAAGACGAAGCAATGGTGTTGGAAAATACACATGTACAATTAAAGAAAATCTTCACCTTGGAGTTCACTATGAAAGATAATCAATAATGCAGATACATATCCTAGCCAAGAGTACATCGAGCACCTTTCAGAAGTCAACATGTTCATTGCTTGAGAAATATAGGGATCAAAGTCACTCAGCATTAGATACACCATCATGGAAAGAGGACCTTGAATAGATCTTAAGTGGTCACGGGTGCCTTACGGAGACTAACGGATTACATTGTTACGATTTTTGTGAACTTCATTGTTGTCTTTGTTAATTTTGGTTGTTAAGATTTTAGTTATGTTCATCAAAACATAAATGAAAAGTCACCACTTTACATGTAACGACCTGAAGCTTTTTGCTTCCCATATATAAGGGAAACCAAGGCCAATTTTTAAAGAGAATCATCAATATTAACATCATTATCATAGACATTTTTACACAATAGCACATGAAAATTTCTGACATGCACTATATTATCTTTTGAAGTAATATAATGGAGAAGAAAGTTTAATTTGGTGGTTGAATTCTTGGTGTTTAGTTGTTTTGTTGATTCAAATTCATATATGTTATCCTGATGTCTCTAGAATGGTCTTTTCCTGTTATTTAAATTGAATATACCAAGGATATACTTAATTTATCAAGGCACATTTTTTGTTTTTGTGTTATTAATTTGGCTAGCTTCTTCAAGGAAGGGTTAAATTATTTTAAGTAATCACAGTAACTTGGAAAGATATCATTGGGATTCATAAGAAGAGCTTGGTAGCTGACAACTTTACACATTTATACAAAGTATAAAACTTCTAAAAGTGTCAAAATAATTAGAATTAAGCCAAGAAATAGGATTCATCTATCGTATATATCTTGACTCCATCTACCCAATAGGAATAGGCACTGATCACACTCATTTCAAAATAATCCTTTACATAAACTTTATTCATGTATTTGAATTTCAACATTAAGAGTAGGAGTAGTTGTTAAGTTTGCATCTATTTCACATTTCATGCCATTGTGGATAGATCCCTAAAGTTAAAGAAGTCATACAACCTTTAAATCTGCATTAATTATTAAGGTACACCCGCCTAGGTCTAGCAGAGCCTGAAGTGCAAGGAGTCATCAACCACATTGGTTGACTCCATTTGTTATCCAAAAACATTGTAAACTTGACCATAGAGCTTGGAATCCTCTTAGGGTTTGCAACTTGCATTTTTGGGAACTAACACAACCTTTGCACATTCCCTTTTTGATATCTAAACACCCTAATCCTTACTACTATCAAGGAAATGTATTTTTGACATAGTTTTATCATGGGCAAGCTTTAATATAAGATTCTTTCATAACCCTATCATTCCATTCATTCTTTCCTTATCTCTGAGGGTTTCTTGGCTAGGGTTTTAGTAGAAAAAATGGTTTTTACAACTTCAATTCATCCTCTTATGACTCTATGAGGTCTAAACAAAAAGCTTCTTGATAGTAAAGATATTAAATTAAGATTCATAATGCACAAACCCTTTGAGGTGAGAACTATGTGATTCATTGAAGATCCACAAGATAAAGCTCATCTGACTTGAGGTCAAATGTGAGCTAAGCAACCTCAGTGTTAGTAAACCGACCATCACATTTGAACATTGAAACCTAAGTGGCTTAGAAGTGGGAAATCATTATTCTAATCACTAGCTAAATCCATGATTGTGGCATGCATCTATGACTGTGACATGCAACTAAATTTATCTTCTCTTAGATAAGGTGCATAGGTAGATAAAAGAATAAATCTTCCCACCTCCAAGATACCATTGACTGTTAGTTGAGACTTTAGAATAAGAGCCTTCCTTTCATTATCAATCATTGTAATATTCCTTGGCAACATTGGTTATGACTGCCTACATATCCTCTATCTCCTATCTTCTTTTAGAGACCATCAAGCTGTGAATCCATGTGAAACTCTTTGCATGATAAATCAAAGACATTATCCATAGTTTCTTCATGCCTCTAAGGTCAACAATAAATCTATTCCAATTTCCATACATGAGTGCAACCCCTTGCAATTATTTTCACCTGCAAACAAGATGTAGAACTAACCATAATGCAACACTGATCATCTAAAAGAAGACTCCCTCCAAAAAGATACATGGAGATGACAAAGTCACGGCATATTAAACCTTAACAAGTGGTAAGACTTTCAAACAATTTGCACATGGATTTTGGCAAGATAAAAGATTTTTTTAAAACATGTTTCACAACATTAAGATATTTTCAAACTAGATCATAACTAAGACTCCTCTTCAAAAAAGGATGTGACTTATCCCTCAAAAATAGACAAAACACATTTAATAAACTTTGGCTTCCAAGTATATTCAATCCACTTCAAACTCCCTTAACAAGATTACAACCCCCCTTTTAAAAACAAACAACATGATGATCAATTCATTTAAAAGACTATTCTGAATTAGATCTAAGGAACCAATCTTGACATGAATTTTTTTCTAGGTGTGAGTTAGGGTTTCAAGGACTTTACCATTGAATCTAAGACTTCAAAGAAAGTTAGGTTTACCTTTTTTTTCATCAAATTTCATCATATTTTTCTGTTTTACAAAGGTTTCAAGTTGGGAAAGGGTTACTAGATCTAGGAGGTAGCTGAAATTTTTTAGCACTTTGGGCCGAAATTGCCCCTATCGTTGCAACTAGAAGGCCCAAAAGCCCCAAAATAAATTGTCAATTTGCCAAAATTGGATCACTTGACCCTAGGAATCAAAGGTTTATTTTGTCTAATTCATACATACAATCGACCATACGGTTGTACGACAGGAAAAATCGACCAAAAGCGTCATAGGCAGAGGAAAATAAAGTATCAGAGGTGGATACTTTTTAGAAAATTATTTTAAAAAATCCACAAAAATATCAATTTGCGGTCTTTGTAGACCTACAATTTTGTATGTACAAGCGATACCACACATATCGTGGGCCTCACAGGCCACCACACTACACTCCATTACATGCTTGTCATGGCCCCACACAACCACCAACCACCAATGATTAAAAATTTCCAAGCAGTGATTAGATTACAACATAGAAAGCAACAAATCTAAAATGAATATTTTGTCAAACCTTGCAAATTATGTCGTACCAAATATGCTAGAGTATATTCCTTCAAAATATTTTGGAGAGAGTATTCCATTTTGATGGGTGGCAGACCGTCAAGTTTAGGCTCATTGATTGCTGAACTTAGTGTTGCATCAATGTGATAACAAAAATCCTTCGAAATTTTCAACCCCATCTCTATTGACAGGTTTCATTTTGAAGGAAAACTTTGGAGGCCCATAACTTGGTTATATGAACTTCTTTCTCCAAGCAATTTTTATTTTTTTTTGGGGGGGTGGGGGGTAGAATTTTGTGCTCTTCATAGTGGTGTAATTGGTTTTTGATTTTGGTGCTTGGTTTTTTCAGAAAAAAAAGATTCTCACAGGTGTTGTTGAGTTCTCATGTTGGGAAATTTTAAGGCTCCATTTTTGCTCCTATAGTAACATTTTTGGGTTATTTTTTTGAAAGTGCATAATTTTTTGTGTACTTTCTAGTGGTGTAATCATATTTATCTTATCTTGTTTAAAATTTTTACTTTGAGCTTGTGGTCAAATTTGGCATCTGTAAGCACTAAGATCAAGTCCACTTCGTTGTTTTGGTAAGTAGTATTTATAATCACACTAAGTATAAAGTGCCAAAAATCATATATATTGAGTAATTTTTGGGGTAATATTGTAGTGGTTGATTGCTTTCTCTTGGTTGTTTTATGTTCTTACAATGGGGAAAATCTCAAATGAAACTCCTAACTCCATATAACTATGCTTCATGGAGAAAATTAGTATGAAATTATCTCATGGGGAAGGGTAGTGTTAGCTATCTAAAGGAAATTGTTCCTCAACTTGCTGATGCTAAAGAATTGGAAAAGTGGGAGCTTGATCGTGAGAAAAAACTTAGATGCATATCTTCATTAGTCTTATTTGATTTACAATTTCATGTTGAATCATGCAAAACACCTAAAGAGGCTTGGAAGACTTTTGATAAATTATATGGTAAAAATGATAAGATTGGGGCCAATTGATAATGACTCGATGAATCTTGATCCTAAAATTTTTGACCACATCCAAGGCTACATCTCCAAGATCAAACAACTAAGGACGTAGCTAAATTATTGTAGCATTGATAAAGAGGATTTACAATTAATTTTGAATGTATTACCAAAGCTTGGTCTTGAGTATTTAGTGCTTGTTTTTGGCTTTCATACCCATAAAATTTCTATGGGAGCATCATATGTTGATCCTAAGTTCGATGAATTTTCAAATATCCTAATCCAAGAGGAAGCAAATTTAATGCAAATGGGTCTCATCAAGTCTTCCAAGTCACAAGCATTGTTGGCTAGTGAGTAAAAGGTATTAAAAGAATCAAGGAATCCTGAAAAGAAGAAAAAGAACAAGCCATATAATGAATAAAAAATCCTCTCCCTCAAAAGGGGAATTATCTAAGGAGAGGCCTACTTGTGAATATTGCTAGAAATTAGGACATGATGAAAATCAATTTTATTCAAAATATATTGATGAGTTGAAGAATATTCTTAAGAAGGCTCAAATAAATTCATCTTCATCATCAAAAGGTTCATCTTCTTCTTCTTCATCAAATTTTGATACAATCAACGGGAAAGCACTTGTTTCAGTTGTAAATTCTAAGTAAAAGAGGTGGTTACTTGACTTAGGAGCCTCACATCATGTGGCTTCATCAAAGAGTATGTTCGTTTCATTTGAGACTTGTTCATCACCACCCATCCTGATGGCTAACAAAACATATATGAGTCTTTATGATAAGGGATCCACTAACATGGATGACAAAGCATTTAATTATGTTCTTTGTGTGCCTTAATTTTCAACCAATATCATTTTTATCTATCAAATCACACATGGTGGAGAAAGTAGGAGTGTTGGGTTCACACCTGATTCTATCATAATCTGTGATTTCTATAGTAGAGATATAGTTAAATTTGGGGAGATTGATCACCAATCTTGTATCTAAACCATCTCATATTTTTCTCCTAATGATTTGGCAAATGTTCACATTGATGCATCTTGTGTGGATAATTTTGAGGAGATTCAATATGGTTGTTTAAAGATCCTGGTATACTTTCACCTTATGAGGATCAAGTGACATGTGATGATGTTCTGTCTCCCTCATCTATAGTTGTTCCCGAGGTTTCTTGTGTTGACATAGCTTTGTCTCCTTGTGATTCAATGCAACGGGCCATTAATCATCTTCTAGAGATGGCTGCTTGGTATGAGTACTTAATAGACATTGTTGGTTTGTTTTGTGAGTCCCACAATTTATATTTGGGAGACATCCTTGATTGCATTCATCTTCTCTTTGATGGAGACGATCCTTCTTTAGTTTTTGTGAGGGAACACTCTGGTCCTCTTGTTCATTCTCTATATGGTCATCCTTTGCAATTTGATATGAGTGTGGATTCTTTTGAATAGAATTTGGAGTAGGGTTCTTTTTCTTCAAAGGAGGTATCTTTGTCTTTGGATTATGTTTGACAATCATTTCTAAGATATTTTTGGATTGTCTTCTTTGATAGTGTAGCCTCTAATTCCTTTTTGGAGTGTGACACCTTTAAGCATCAACATGGAGACACTTGAGCATTCTTTGAAGATATCATCTATCATCCTTCTTCCTGCATCTTCCTTTTAGGAATGGGAAGACATCCTCCTTACCATCTTGGTCTTGTTTCTTCCTAAGGGTAGGAAGGTTGTTTGACAGTCATAGATCATCTTTTGCATTCATTGTCAACCATATACCATCATTGTAGGAGACACTACATTGAGGGGGGGGGGGGCTACATGGTCCTTCTCCTTTATTATGAGGGGGTATTTTCCTTGTATGGGGTTATATTGTAGAAAATTCACCCTTAAAAATTTCACACTATGTTTTGGCCCCCCTAAATTAATGAGCCTAATTGAGTCCCTAATTTCCTAAATTATGCATTTCAAAGCCTATTTTTATCATTTTTTGATAAAGTTGCAAGCATTGAATAAATGGAAATAATTAATGTTATGATCTCGACAATCAATGTCCTAGCAGATAGGACTAGGACCCATACGCACATGGGTATATAGGTCCCCCTATATTTTTGGGAACCAATTTTTAATATGTTTTTTGTGGCATTTTAACATTTAGAATTCAAGTTTCAATTGTCAGTTTTTGAAATTTTATTTTTTGATAAATTAGAAAAATTGCATATAAATACCTAGTTATTTTATCATTTGAAATATAACAAGAAATAAAATGGAAATTATGGGAAACACTTATGGTCAAGAGCATTATTGAGCAAGTCAAGAGCAGAATTTTAGAGCTTTATTGTAGCAATTTAAGATCCAACATCATGTCAAATTCTTTGTGTGTTCATTTTATTATTTTGTGAAGGCTAATATTGTTGTAGGTCTCCTAGTATCCAAGCATTCAAGCATTCAAGCATTCAATCAAATCTATCAAGAAAGATCCAAAATCTTTGAAGTGATGTGCATGACTTTAGTCCTTAAGGAAGCCATTGAAGGGTGGTGATTTGTAGCATTTTGTTCATTCATCATTTCCTTCCTTTCCATTATCATTTTATCATTGACATTACCATTGTGGAAGTGGAAAAACTAACACGGGGTTTGATTGAGGTAAGCCCCTAAAATGGCCCAACATTTCTCCTCTTTGTGAATGTGCAAGTTGCAAGTTTGAAGAAGATTGAAGAGATCTTGAAGGCGAATTCTTTATTATTTCAATTGTTGTCACATATCCTTTCAAGACACATAAACTTATCAACAAAATTTACTAATGAAATTTTGACAAGTTTGCAATTGGGAATCAAAATCTCAAATCCAACATCAGAGGATTCTAGAATTAGTTTCAGGACCCCCTATCAGGGACCCATACGTCCCTAAGTGACTTTATCCCTTTACACATGCTAGATTCTAATTTTGGTGATAGGTACACATCAATCTGCACTTGTCAGATCCACTTGCAAATTTCTATTTTAGTTTGTGTATTTCATGAATCTTGTAATTTTTATATTAGGTCACATAGTTTAATTAGGTGAATCATTCCCAATCCATTTCCAAACCTCTAAGAAAGTGGATCCAATTCCGATTGGCTCACCTCTATGGTTGATAATCAATCTACTCACCTTGTTGATCCACCTTCTAATGCAACTTGGGAAAAGGCTCCTAAGCAACCATAGGTTTAAACATTAGACATAGGGCCCCCCTTTACGTTTTATTTTTGTGAACTTGACATTTGATATCATAACTTTATGATTTGGTGGTCTTTCAAACCCTAGATCTAGGTTTTGCATTGCATTGCTTTGCATTTTTCATTTATGGTTTCAAACTTGCCTCCTAAAAATTCATAAAAAATCCAAAAATATTGCATCATAGCCTGCATTAGGGTGTGTTTCAGTCATTTAGATCAGGTTTTCATTTCAAAATTGCATTTATAAAGTGTCATTTTGTCATCCATTTGCATTTCCTTTACCTTGATTATTTTTGGAAAGGTGATCATTGTCAAACCTGTTTACACATAGGAACAACAACCTTAAACAACTTAATCATTCAGTTTTTCAATTTTTAGAACACTGAAGAAGGACCCATATGCCCTTGGTGACCCTATCCTTGTATAGGTGCATTAGTAATATTTTTCACACTTGTTTGTCTTTGTTTGCTCAGTTTTCCCATGCTTGCAAATCTCAATTTGAAATTAATAATTACATTTTATAGAGCATTTTACATTTATTTCATTTGGTGAAATAAAGTGCATTATTTAGGGTCAAAATTTGCATTAAACAATCATCATTTCAAGTCTTTGCATCCCACAATCAATCAATTGTTACATTTAAGATCTAAAAATTGCATTCGAATTTGTTCAAAAATCTTTAACATCATTACATACTTACATTTTGCATCAAATTGGGATACATTAAGCAAAATTCTAAAAAAATGTTTATTGTTTCAACTATTTGCAAGTAGAATCAACATTCTTAAACAATGTGGCACATAGTCAGAATTTAAATTTTTCAAAACCCCTAACTAGGAATTAGATGCCCTTAGGAGACTGTCCTATTATCTAGGCATCAGTAAACTTTCTATGACAGAATACTCTTAAGGAACTATATTTGGGGTTTCTATCTAAGCTCCTTTCATCTGCTATTTAACATCTCATCATGGATATGCATTTTGGTAAAATTTCAGTGTCCTTGAGATCTTTGGTTGATGTTTCAAGTTGTGTGTTTGGTGAGGCTAATACTTTTGATAATGGCATTCATGATACACATTCTCCTATTACAAGCCTTCTTGATGTCATAGGTCAAGACGAAGAAAGAATGCATGAGTTCATTCAAAGATCTTTGCATAACCTTGAAAATAATGCAACCTTTTATCCCTCAATGCGAAGGCCTACTACCCCATTCCAACAACATCCTCCCATACCACCACTTGAAGCATTCACTTTGTTACATCCTAAAACTGAACCACAAGGCATACCTCACATAACATGTACGATCTATAACAACAACAAAGAAAGTACAACAATTGACCCTTTAGCATATGAGCATAAGGTTAAAATTACACCCATTGACTTGGAACAAACTTATGGGCAGGGCTTTAGGATCTTGAAAAATAAAGGATGTGACACTGACAATGAGCATGAATTCCATTCCCTAATCGAGAAAACACCATCAAAATACATTAATGGATTAGGTTATCAAGATCCTCTACCTTCACATCAAAAATTTGATCAACCAAGTAAGAAACACAAGCCTTATAAACTTAAGAAATTACCATTTTTGCATCTTATAACCAAGATTGAAAAGGCCTTACAAACACTTCTTAAACTAGGACTTGTCACATTACCACCTATCTGTGAACAAGAAGATAAGAAAGGAAAGAGTAAAAACATGTCCCATTGTGCATATCATAGAACACTTGGACATCTTACTGATGAATGTCATGCTTTAAAGAAGATATTGAAAGAATTTACTCCCTACGAGGATCAACTTGAACGTGTTATAGATTAGCATGCATTTATTGTACTCCTTTCCATGTGGTAGTTGTAGTATCATATTCACTACCATTCATGAAGGTATAAACTTAGCTTTATGCATTCATCTTCTACCTCGCAAGGAGAACCATATCAGGCTCACCTGTGTCCCTACAATTCAAGATAAGGGGTTAGTTATCCATCTCCTAATAGTATTCCTTCTATCAAGGTATCCCTCTCTCACTCCTTAAAACATTAGTGTAGCAAGTACACTAACATTTTAAGGGGGCATATAGTCCCCCTTTTATTTATTGTTTGCATAGAAAATGGTCCCTTCTTAGTGATGATAGCATATATTTCCTAGGAAGCATGACATTGTTAACCAAAGTGTGGTCTTCTTAATCCATGTGATGTGTCTCGTTTGCGGTGATATTGGACTGGATGTCTCATAGACTGTGACCTTTCTTGGCATATGATGTTCCCCTTAGTGGTAATGTTATTCCCTAAGGTGTGATCTTTTATTCCTCGACTAGTCCTCTCTTGGTGGTGATATCGTGTATGATGCTCCCTAAGGTGTAACCTTCATGTATTAAGCAAAACCCCTTTGATTGATACCTTTTGTGGTGATGTTATTACAACATCCCTTGAGCTTTCAAAACTTATGATATTTTTCCCCTATGACGTTAAACCTTTTTATTTCATGGAACCTAGCATAATACATCTTTTTATCGTTGTGAAAACATTTTTTATTTTATGGAACCTAGCATAATACAACTTGCCAACCATGTGTAGCTTATTTTGCTTCACTTTTTTCATGAGAGTTGAACTTAGTGTAGCATTGATATAGCATCTTATGGTACTATATCAAGGTTATCAGGGAGTGTAACTCTTGGTATGGTTGTTGTGGGCACACCTTGTATACCTAGTGTGTGTTTTCCACTTTTCCACCTTGTTACGGGCACACCTTGTAGACCTAGTGTGTGTCTCACATTTTACCTTGTCTTGGGGGCTCACCTACTGAATATCGGACTTCACTAACCCATGTGTCTCTTGGTTTGTGATTCACCTAGAAAATATCAGGCTTTACTATTGTGTGATTCAACAACACCTTTTAACATGTCCACCTAGCACAATACAACTTTATTGCCAGTGGAGCCATGTGTGCCATGAGTGCTGTGTATGAATTTAGTCCTTATGGGAGAACTTCTTTATTCAAGGGATGACATTTGGTATTTGAGACAATTTAAGACTGGGCTCTCTTTACCTTACTGACTCGAATCTTTTAGTACTAACCTTTTTATTTTTATTTTTTTTCATATGTCTTCTTCATGTTTACATCATGTTTGTTTTCATTTTGTTTTCATCTTTATGTTCCATTGTTCCATGTGTTTTCATTATGTATTCTTCGTGTTTTCCAACATGTATGTTTGTGTATGTTATCTTTTTGCATATCAAACATGTGTGTGTTCCTTTGTTCCTATGTTGGTTTTCCATGGTATCTTGGATCCCAGAGGCTTGCATAGTCCCGTTGATCCTTAGTCATCCCATTTCTTCGACATTTGTAAATTTGAACCCCTCTTGACGCATATTTATCTACTTTAGTGTGAGTCTAAGCATAAGTCCATACTATCACTAAAGTGGGGGCTAAATGTAGTTTATAAAATTTTCACCCTTAATAATTGCACACTATTTTTGGCCCCCCTAAATTAATGAGCCTAATTGAGTCCTTAATTTCATAAATTATACATTTCAAAACGTATTTTTATCGTTTTCAGGAAAAGTTGTAAGCATTGAATAAATGCAAATAATTAATGTTATGATCCCAACACTTAATGTCCTATCAAATAGGGCTAGGACCCATACACCCATGGGTGTATGGGTCCCCATACCTTACTAGGGACCAATTTTTAATATGTTGTTGGTGGAATTTTAACATTTAGAATTCAAATTTCGATTGTCGGCTTTTGGAATTTGATTTTTAGGAAATTATAACAATTGCATATAAATACCTTGTTATTTTATCATTTGAAGTATAACAAGAAATAACAAGGAGATTATAGGCAGAAATTATGATCAAGAGCATAATTTTGGAGCTTTATTTCAGCAATTCAAGATCCAACATCATGCCAAATTCTATGTGTGTTCATGTTATTATTTTGTGAAGGATAACATTGTTGTAGGTCTCCAAGAATCCAAGCATTCTTTGAAGTGATGTGCATGAATTCATTCCTTCAAGGAAGCCATTGAAGGGTAGTGAGTTGCATCATTTTGTTCATTCATCATTTCCTTCCTTTCCATTATTGATTTATCATTGACACTGCCATTGTGGAAGTGGAAACACTAACATGGGTTTTGACTGAGGCAAGCCCCTAAATGGCCCAACATTTCTCCTCTTTGTTAATGTGCAAGTTAAAGGTTTGAAGAATATTGAAGAGATCTTGAAGGAAAATTCTCCATTATTGCACTTGTCACATATCTTGTCAAGACACAAAAGCTTACCTACATAATTTATTGGTCTGAAATTCTTACAAGTCTGCAATCATGAATTAGAAGCGCAGATCCAGATTGAAGAGGATTACAAAATTAGTTTCAAGACCCCCTATTAGGGACCCATACACCCCTAGGTGACTCTGTCCATATGCACATGCTAGATCCTTCTTTTGGTGATAGGTACACATCAGTTTGCACTTCTCATATCCACTTGCAGATTTCTATTTTAGTCTATGTATTTATCGAATCTTATAATTTTCATATTAGGTCACATGGTTTAATTAGGTCAATCATTCTAAATCATTCCCAATCCATTTCCAAACCTCTAAGAAATCGGATCCAGGTTTGATTGGCTCATCTATGTGGTTGATAGTCAATCTACTCACCTTGTTGATCCACCTTCTAATGCAACTTGGAAAAAGGATCCTAAGCAACCCTAGGTTTAAACATTAGATATAGATTCCCCCTTTTTTTGCATTTCAGGGGTTTTATCCTTCTCAAGCATCAATGAGAGCATTTTGTTTTCATCTCTCTTTTGGGGAGGAGTTTTGTCAAACTAGGGTTTCTCCTTTTCTCTATTTTTGAGAGATTCCATTGTATATGTACATGGGTACCTAACATTCCCTCATAGCCGAGACCCATCTTCGTGTCATTTACATAATTTTTACTCCCTAAGTTGTACTTAAGAGGGGGTGTTGGTGTAAATATATGTTTTACCTATTTAGGTCATATTTACAAGTTAACTCCACTTAGGTCCTAGGAGGAAATATTTCTAGTTAGTGTTAGTTGTCACTGGATCTTATATCTTATCTTTTTGAATTTAATGCTTGTGTCCTAGGTCATTTAATATTTGTTGAGGTAATTGTCTCATTGTACAAGATTAAGACACATGTCAATATCTTGTCTAATCCTATCTCACAGCTTGCCTTTAGAAGTAATCCATTATATGTGCAATCCAATAATTCAATCTAGAAATATTGCATCTATAATCATAGCATGATATTTCTACCATTTCTCTCTTGTGGAATTTATTGTTGTCTTGTAGGTTATCCTAGGGTGTTGAGGAATTCACCATAAACTCCTACAATATTAAGAAAATGATAAATGATACAATTATTTCTAAATTGTCCTTGAAAAGGAAAAGAGGATCCTCTATAGAAAGAAAAAAGTAAACAAAGAAGAGGAGGATACATCATGAGATGAAGAATAAAAAGGGAGAAGACTCATTATTGGTGAGAGATGAGCCTTCATAAAAAAGGGGTTGTTATATTCAATGAAATAACTTGTACAAGAGAAGAATATATGAAATATGCTAAAATTAATTGATAATAGCTGAAAAATAATAAGCCACTTGAGGGAGAAAACCTCAAAATATCTCCAATGAGAACACAATTCACAATCTAATAAAAAATGAGACTCACTATCTCCTAAATATACCCTACTTATGCCTAGATATCACCTAGGCTAACCTAAATAATCATATATAAGTGTTTGGTTGACTTAAATAACTAAATAAAAATATAATAATAACATAATTTAGTTAAGGGTTAAGGTAGCCACAAGCTGACTACTCATAACCTTATGTGTACTCTAAGATTAAGGGTGTAGCATGCCCCCCTCTTTAGAGAAGAATTGTCCTCAATGTTAATCAAGTTTGGATGCTTTTGAATGAACTCTCCATCCTCCCATGTAGCATCTTCAATTGCTAAATTCTTTGAATAGATAAGATAATGAGTGAGTATTCTAGTCCTTAGCTTCTTCGTGCGAATTTGACAAATGAAATCTAGTTCTAATATGATTCTTCATTCTTCATCCAAATCTAGTAATATTGTCTAAGTAGGGATATTATGCCCAATTAATTTCTTCAAATAGGAAACATGAAAAATAGTGTGTACCTTTTGTTGTGGTGGAAAATCAAGATTGTAGGTGACACTAACTATATTTTGTATGATTTGGTATGGACTAAATATTTCAAGGAAAACTTCTTGTTGTTATTTGTATGTTTCTTCAATGATATTTTCTTATAAAGTTGTAATCTCAAGAAAGCCCAATCCCCAACTTCAAAACTTCTTTCATTATGGTGTTGGTCTACCTATTGCTTCATTTGATTTTGTGCCATGGTTAGATTATCCTTGAGTCTTGAAATTATTTGGTGTTGATAAAGCATGTGATCCCCCACATATTGAACTCTTGGTGACACCTTCAATGATGATGTGATGGAAAGAACATGATATCCATATAGTGCCAAAATGGACACATTTTTTTGAATCATGGAGGAAGTTTTATACCATCATTCAACTATTGGTAACCAATCTACACATTGAGATTGTTTATCTAAAGTGAAACAACGTAGATATCCTTATAAACACTTATTAACCTCATTTTTTCATCAGATTGAGGATGGTATGAACTATGGTCCAATTGAGTGCCCAAATATGAGAATAAATATGTCAAAAATTTACTAGTAAAGATAAGATCACGATCACTAACAATAACCTTTAGAGTACCATGTTGTTTTTGTATATCCTCCAAAAAAATCCATTGTACTTACTGTAAAAGGATATGACAATACAACGAAATATGTATATTTAGATAGGTGATCTACTATTGTCATGCCGACATTCTTACCTTTAGATCTTCGAAGCCCTGTGATGAAGTCCATGGAGACCTCTTCCCAATGTTGGCTAGGAGTAACTAAGAGTTTCATGAGATCAAGTATCTTAATTGTCTTCCTTTATTTATTTGAGAAACCAAACATCCAACCATAAATTTTTGAACATCCCCTTTTATCCCTTCCCAAAAGAAGTTTTTCTTGACTTGATGATATATCTTCAAAAATATTAAATGACCACCAGTTGGAGACTCGTGAAGCTCTATGATAACTTTTTTCTTTGAGTTTAGAATTCTTGTAGAGATACAATCACTCTTTATACCACAAATCATCTCCCTTCCAAACAAAAATATTTGAACTAAAATTCATCTTTTGTTACCCAATCTAGTTGTAATATTAAAATGGCACATAATAAATATTCATCCTTCTCATTCTTTCTATATAGTGCATCAGCTACAACATTTTCCTTCCCATTCTTATATAGAATCTTAAATCCATATCCTAACATCTTAGTGACCCATTATTTTTTGTTTAGAAGAAAAAAATCTCGATGTCCAAAAAATATTTTAGGCTATCATGATTTCTCTTAACCTTGAAGTGTCTACCCATTAGATAAAGCCTTCATTGTTTTATTGCATGAAGAATAGCTAGCATTTTCTTCTCATAAATAGGTTTGAATTGATTCTTTCCCTTTTCTTGAAGACTCTCAAAAGTAATGGGTTGAACCTCTTGCATGAGAAATGCTCCTATACCATTTCCCAAAGCATCACATTCCACAATAAAATACTTGGTGAAGTTTGGAGTAGCAATAAATAGAGTAGTACACATAGCCTTCTTCAATCTCTCAAATGTTGCATTAGTGAACTCGTTTCAATAAAAAGAATCCTTATTCAATAAAGTTGTGAAGGGTGTTGTCATATGACCAAAATTCTTCACAAATATTCTATAGTATCAATTCAATCCCAAGAAACCCTCAATTTCTTAATGGTTTTGGGAATAGGTCATTCAATGATAGCCTTAATTTTTAGGATCCACCTTTACTCCATCACGTGAAACTATGTGTCCCAAGTACTCCATCGCTTTAAGACCAAAAGCACACTTGGATGGCTTAGCATAGAGTTTATGATCTTTGAAAACTTGCAATGCTTGATCTACATGTTACAAATGTTCCCCCTTGTCTTGTTATAAATCAATATATCATTAAAGAACACTAATACAAATTTTCTTAAATATGGAGTTCATCAAACTTTGAAATGCAGATGGTGTATTAGAAATGCCAAATGATGTCACCAAAAACTCATAATGATCCTCATGATTCCTAAATGTTATCTTAGAAATATATTATTTCTTAATTCAAATTTGGTGATAACTTGATCTAAGATCTAACTTGATTAAAAATTTAGTTGCATTCCATTCATATAGAAAATCATCAATGAATGGAATAGGAAACCTATCTTTGATGGTGTATATTTTGAGCACTATATAGTATGGGCGCATGCGTGTCAATTTTCATCCTTCTTACTCACCATCACCATGGGTGCGGAGTAAGAATTTTGGCTATGCCTAATAATTCCTACCTCTAGTATCTCCTGAACAATCTTTTCAATCTCACTTTTTTGTATGCATGGTACCTGTAAGGCCTGATGTTGGGTGACTGGCTCCCTAGTACTAGTTGTATAGCATGATCATGATCTGTCATAGGAGGAATTCCTTTAGGCATATCTCCAAAAACCACTGAGTGACAGTCTATAATTTCTTGTAAATTTGAATGGGTAGGAGCATTTGATTGATAGTATTATAATGAAATAATTAAGCCACAAATCCTTCAACTCCTTTCTTAAGAAACTTTTACATTTGATGAGAGCTTACCATTTTTGGGGACTTTGCATGCAGCCCTCTTAGCCCTACTATCTTTCCTTCTAATTTAAATCTCATGAATAGTTCCTAGAAGTTCATCTCAATTGTTACTAATGTAGTAAGGCATTGTACTCCTAGAAAAATATCTCCTACACCCATGGAGATAGCAAGCATTAACTAATCAAGATGATAATATCTCATGAATAATTTAATGATGGAATTCTCCAAAACAAGTAACAGTACCACCATCTTCAATCAAGACTTGAAAGTGTGGAGCTAGATATATAAAATAGTTTACATGAGTATCCAACTTTTTATTGATGAAATTATGAGTACTACTTGAGTCAGCCGAGACTTTTAGTCTCTACTTATTTGAGAAATCCACTACCTTGATAGTTTGTGGGGTACTAAAACCTAAGAATGCATGACAATAAATGATTGATTGGTAATCATGTGATTCCTCATTTGACTCCCTATCACCCTCTAATATTGATTCCTCCTCTACTTCCTCACTCGAACCTTTAATATAAAATAGTTTATTTTTATCGCATTTATGTCCTTGACTGTATTTACTATCACAATTGAAACACAACCCTTTTCTCTCTTCTCCTCACTTTGTTGTGGATTCAACCTGGTAGGTTGAGGTAATTGTTATTTAGGAGAACTTCATTCTCTTGTGTTTATTATATCTTGTCACTTATTAGTCAAAAAATTCTCCTAAACTTATCTTGCCATAAGTATCACTTGTGACAAGGATTATGGTTCGAACAAATGTACCTCATATTTTGTGCGGTCCTTTAAACCTCCTAGAAACAATTCCTTCAAATTTTATTTTGTAACATTCTCCACTCTTAGAAAAAGGGCTTGAAATTGATGAGTATAGTCCTTGATTGTACCTATTTACTCTAATTTAATGAGTTGGTAAAAGTAGCTATCCATAAAATTATCTCCATAGTGGATAGCAAGTTCCTCTTGAAAAATTGACCACATGACCACACAAACCTTCTTTCTCTTCTCATCAAATAATTGTTAGAGTAATAGGCTAATCATCTAATTAATTAATTAATCATGATTAATTAATTAGATCACCCATTACTTTATTCACTTAAGCTAAACTTAGGAATTACATATTTAATTATTAGATTGGCTAATGTTGTATCATTGCATAAGATGATGACACTTGTCATAGGCTATTTTAATCCTCGCCTAGGGTTTAGATCTAGGGTTTCTATCTCCTTTTCATAAGGATTGATTCTCATTGTAATAATTCATCTAGGGTTATTTTGCATCAATGCAATTCTCAAGTTTATTGAGCACAATCAGGTTTTTTTATCTTCTTTGTTGTGATAGGTTATTGCTTGCGGGTGATTTTTGGGATTTATGGGTTGAATCAACAACTTCTACATGGTATCAGAGGGGATCTATAAACACTTGTTCAATATCTGAGAGATTAAGCCTTGAGCTTTTTTCTGGTGTGTCCTAGAGCAAAATTGACCTCACCATCATGTTCAAAAGGCTGAAGAAATTAATTTTGGCATATAATTCAACTATATTTGATTCAAAAAAAAAATGGTTTTTGAGGCCATACAACCCCCAAAACCCTAATCCATACGGTGAAATTTTATTAAAAATAAAAGTTGTTGGCAACATTGTAAGTGTTGCCATTCAAAAAAGTCACGTCACTAGTAGTAGTGGCAGCCACCGCCTACCACCACCACTGACGGCTCCATTCAACAATGCCACCCAACTTTAACAACACACCTCCACCACTTAAGCCCTTACAAGCTCAACTCTTTGTCAACAGTCTTATTGAATACCAAGGGCCAGTGTTAGCCCCTGCAACCCTTCAGTGTCGGCCCGTGGTCACATTGGCGACCAAGGGCTCTGACAGCCCTCAATTCCCTAGCCCCCTGGTCGTGCACATGACTAGGGTCTTTTTTTAGCCCCTAGTGCTCCTTGAGGGCCAAATTGGGTATTTTTTAGCAGTTTCAGTAAATCGGATATAAATCGATTGTATGATCTTCATTTTTGCAGACTTTATATCATTGGAAAGGTGGTTCCAATCTTAATCCAATGTTGTAGACCTATCTTTTTTTGCTTAAGAGGGCATAAATTTTGCCTCGATTATCGAATTTCCATGATTCAAGTGGCATGGGAAAGCTAATTTAGTCCTCTACATAGATCTTGGGTTTTTTTTTCCAAAATATTTACCACATACCTAATATTTTCATCAGATCTCAGGTTTCCTTTTTTGGTTATTTTCTTGGAAAAGGTGTCAATCAAGCAAGTTTTTTGGGTTCAAAAGGGATTTTTTTAACATTGAGGGTCTATATTATTGCATCATTTCATTTATGTACTTTTTATCTCAAATCGTCATGGATCCAAATCATATTGTTCCCCTTACTCCATTAAACTATTATGGTTAGAAAAAATAAATGGAGATTCATCTGAAGAAACAAGGGTTGTGTAGAGTGACCATGGGTACAGAGGTTGAACCTGCAGGTGCTTTTGAGAAGATAAAATGGTTTAACAAGTGTGATGAGGCTTTTGGGATGTTATGCATGTCTATGTCTTTTGATCTTCTTTTTCATGTTGAATCTTGCCCACACCCAATCAAATTTAGACTCAATTAGAGTCTTTGTTTGGGAAGTAGGATACTATGAGAGGATTCCAGTTGGATAATGAGCTTATTGGCTTAAATCCTATCAATTTTGACAACATCCAGGACTTCTTCACAAAACTCAAAACTCTTTGATTGCAATTGACTCAATGTGGTATTCAGAAAGAGGAGTCTCAGTTGATACTTTCCATTCTTTCCAAGCTTGGACCAGATTATTTAATTTTTATATTTACCTTTTTTCCACTAAGGATGCTCTTGGTAACAGATTTACTATGTCATCTCCTGATGACTTTGCTTCATCTCTCACTCAGGAATGGGATAATTTGGTTCACATGGGCTAGTTGAAGTCTTCCACATCACAGGCACTTATTGCATCACAAGGCACCCAAGATCAAAAGGCTTCAAATGGAAAAGGAAAGAAACAAAAACACAATTAACAAGAGCAACCCAAGGAATCTCAATCACATGATTATGATGATTCATCATCCTATTTTAAGGGGAAAACATCTAGGAAGGAGAGACCTACTTGTGCATATTGTAAAAAGGAAGGAAATGATGAACACTATTATTATAAGAAGGATATTGATGAGTTAAAAAGTCTTCTCAAAAAAATAAAATTGATTTTCCTTCTAGAATTTTTGAATAACCTTCTCCTTCTTCTTTAAAATAGTCTAGCAGGGGCACAACTGGTTTAGATTCTACATCGGGCATGAAAGGACATGCCTTTGTGCTTTTTCAGGTCATGGATCAGGGATATGGCTTCTAGATTCGGGAGCATCTCACCATATGGCATCTTCGTATTCTATGTTCTCTTCTTTTGAGCCTTGTTCTATGTCTCCTATTTTGATGGGAAATAATACATACATGAGTGTAATTGAGAAGGGGTCTATTAGTTTTGGGGAAAACACTTTTCAAGATGTTTTGTGTGTTCCTCATTTAAAACACACAAGCTTCTTTCCATTTACCATATTACTCATGGTGGAGATGGGAGAATTGTGGAGTTCGATCCTAATTCAGTTATCATTAGAGACTTGGAGAGTCAAGAGATTATTTCTACTGGGATGGTTGATCATTCATATCGGTTGTATTCCTTTGTAGATTTTTCTTTTGATGGTGAATTTGTTCCTTCGACTATTGATCAGACTTCTAGTGTGCTCCATGATTCAAAGGAGACATTTGGATTCTTGAACTTGGGTGTTCTCACATATGATCCAGTTCTTGAGCCATGCATTTCATCTCCTCCTAGTGTTGTAGTTAATGATGTTTGTGTTACTCCAAATTTGGCTTCGAGTGATTCAATGCAGCAGAATATTTTTTGCTTTCTAGATTTTCCTTTGCAGGATGGTTTCATGACATGTATATCATATTTGGTTTGTCATTCCTCTTCCATAGATTTGGAGGACCTGTTTGAGGGGGTTTCTCTCTTCTTTGATCATTCATCTTTGGAGATTTCTCTTGAGTCTTCACATACTTTTTCTTCTTCCTTGATTGGGGTCACAACTACTTTTTTGGAGACATCTCAGGCTACACTTGATACACCTTGAAATATTTCATTCTTGAGGCTTCTTCCCTCTTGCTTCTTCCAAGAGATGAGGTTTCTTCAATAATTTTGGAGCTACTTCATTATGGGGGGTTGTGTGGTCTCTTTATTTCCCTCTTATGGGGTTCATTTGTAATGTATCTATGTGATGGATGGTGTACATGGGGGGTATCATGGAGTCTTCCATCATTTATCACTTGATTATATTTGTTCTCCCTTTTTAGGGAGGATTTTTCTCCCACTAGGTTTTTCTCCTTTTCCCCATTTATGATAGATTTATTTTACATTACATATATACATGGTTACTTAGCATGACCTAGTATTTGAGACCCATTCATGCTTTCATGCATTCATTTATGCATCCTTCAATTTTTAGCTACTCATTAAGTTCATCTTAAGGGTGGGTGTTAGAGTAATAAGCTAATCATCTAATTAATTATTTAGTCATGATTAATTAATTAGATCACCCATTACTTTATTCACTTAAGCTAAACTTAAGAATTGCATATTTAATTATTAGATTGGCTAAAGTTGTCTCATTGCATAGGATGGTGACACTTGTCATAGGCTAATTTAGTCCTCACCTAGGGTTTAGATCTATGGTTTCTATCTCATTTTCAGAAGGGTTGATTCTCATTGCAATAATTCATCCAGGATTATTTTGTATCAATACAATTATCAGGTTTTTTTAGAACAATCAAGCTTGTTGATCTTCTTTGTTGTGATAGGTTATTGCTTGCAGGTGATTTTTGCGATTTGCGGGTTGAGTCAACAACTTCAACAATAACCAACGATGCCAAATAAAGTGGTCTAGTTCCAAGTGTAATGATGTCATAACCATCTTCGGTTGACTTGGAACATGGTAAAGATCAAAGAACTGCTCCATTTGGCAAATACAATTTGGTTGGATCCTTGCCATCAAAATTTATCATATCCAACTTGGGTATGAATTACCTAGGCAAAGGATTATTAAAGAGCTAATCCTTCTTGAGATTTGAATCAAGCTCTTAAAATCACTAAAAGCATTATCTTTCACTTTAGTAGGTGAATCTTCTCCCTTATACTTCCTCCCTTTAATAAGTGTTTTTAACTTCCCTGAAAAGTCATCCATCTTTTGCATATTCGTCCTCACTAATGAAATTCCCTTGATCATTTCCTTCTTCACTAATGAAATTCCTTCAATCATCTCCTTCTTCATTGATGAATTTCACCTTTGACCTTGTTAATTTCCTCCATAGGGTTAATATCCTCAATTTCTACATCATCCTTATCTTGAGATTTCTCAGGTTTGGTGGTATTTTTTTGCCTCTTGTTGCAAGCCCCATCATGATGGAAAAATAATAATTTTACAATAAATCACACAAATAAATTCAAAATAATTTTAAATTTTTATTGTGATTTACCAAGGCCAATGTTACCCTTTCCCAAAAAAATGTCCCAAAAATAAATTGATTTGTAGTCTTGGGAGTGAATTTTTTGGAAACCGTAATTTTGTAATAAATCACTTATTTCAACTCCATTTATGATGTATTCTGGATTGCAGGTGCCTCGATGAGCTCTTGAAGAAACTACTAAAAATAAAAATAAAAATTCACCAATATTTGGGAGATATAAGATTCCCAAATAAATTTGGCAAAACCCCTAATTCTACAATAAATCACTCAATTTTGCTTTAATTCCTCTGAAATCTAGATTGTAGATGCTTGAATAGATTCTTTAAAAACTATTTAAAATTAAAAAAAAATCATCAAATCTAAGATATATTCGCTTCCCAAAATGACCTCCAAATTTGAGAAAATGCCTTACCTTCATGATGCCAAGATCATGCTCTAATACCACTTGTAATGAAATAAATTGCACAAAAGAAGAATATAATATTAAATTGTTGAAAGTACTTGATAATAATTGAGAATAATAAGCCACTTAAAGTGGGAAACCTCCAAATATCTCCAATGAGAACACAATTCACAATTTGATGAACAAATAAGACTCACTACCTCCTATATATACCCTACTTATGCCTAGGATATCACCCAATCCAACTTAACAATGATAATATAACTTAATTATGATTTAAGGTAGCCACAATCCAACTACTCATAAATTTATGTACACTCTAAGATTAAGGGCATAACATTATACATGACAAAATTGTTCATGGTTATGGAAGACGTGATAATAGCACAATATAGCAGAAGAAAAATATTTTTTATAGGTCAATCAAATGTCACCATTTTTCTCCTTTAGGACTATGGAATAAGGTTTGGGACACCACCTCAAAATAAATTTGAGGAAGGAATGTATTTTTGTTCTATTTTGGAAGAAAAAAAAGGGATAATTTTATTTTTTGCTTCAAATCATTAGGTTCACAAAAATATAAAGGTGATATTTAGTTATAGTTAACTTTTACTTGACATGAATTTGATTTTGATTGTAAAATACTAATTTATAAGAGACTAAATATAAAATTGAAAAACAATTCAAAATTATAAATAGCAAGAAGAGAAGAACATGTGATAAAAAAATGGAGCTCTCTATCTTTGATGATATCATAATGCATGAATGTCCATGTGATGCTTTTTCATATCCTTACGTACTATTGTCCCACTCTTCTAATGTCCATAAAAATTTACAAAATTCAAAAATTTCACCAAATTTTGAACTCACCTACACAACAAGAAATAAATATAACAAAAGCAACAAAGCAAAGGAGACCAGATGATACATAAATGAATTTAAATTAACTAGAACAAATGAAATAATGAAATGAAAAGAGAAAAGAAGAGAGAATGAAAACTTTGTGCAATTGTAGTCTTCTACCTAGAATAAAAAAAATGGTTCGGACAGGTTGGGAGCTTGCTAAGAATGGTCAAGCCCCTAGTTTAGTTTTTCAACCTCCACAAGTAGTGAAATGAAAAATAAGAAAATGTGTGTATGTGCTTAGCCTAAGTACATTTAGGACTAAGAACAAAATACAAAATAGAGTTATAATATCAAATCCTATAACTACAAGGATTGATAAACTAGTGTGTATGAGATTGGACAAACAATGTTGATATTCACCAAGAGAATTTTCATTAGAAATGTAGAACAAAATGATAAAGAAAATCCACAAATATTATTTAAATAAAAAAATATTGAAGCAATACTACCAACATGTTGTAAAATAGAGAAGAGAACACATAGAGTTGTTAATGAGAATCTAGCAGCACGTAGCTTCAACAAGCTACAATAATGGAGGTATGTTCAACCAAACATAACCAAGAAAGAGCTTTTGTTGTTGGAGCAGTAAAAAAAATCCAATATAAGTTCTCAAAAAAGGATCCTTAAAAGTTGAAGGTTTAAATTGTCATGCAAGGCATCTCTCAACCATATGAGTGTTATGGTAGGAAAAAATAGGTAGCTAGACAAGAAACTAATGTTGAAATTTTTAGATATTTGTGATACACTACTGAATCATAGAGATGTCTACATGTCAAGACCAAATCTTAAATAAATCACTCAAAATTTAACACATTATCTCAAGTCAACAAGAAGAATCAGAATGTGATAAAGAAATTTGGAAATTTGGTGAAGGGGCTAAGATTGAGGCTAAAAGGATCCCTAAAACATGTTAGGGGAATGGACACCAAAGCAAGCCCAAAACATAATATAAAATTTTAAGGGTATGCAATTTCAAAGGCTACAATAGTGTTTGCTAATGGCAATAATTTGGGGGCTTGACATGCTACAACAAGAATTGCACAAGATGGAAGTGAGACAATTTGCTAGAGAAAATTGTATTATCCAAAAGGTAAATGTAAAACACGATAGCAATTTTAGCATGATAGCATAAGACATTGCAAAACACAATAATATTTTACATTTGAAAAATATTTTTTTATGATTCATGGTTAGGGAATTTGTAATTGTTGCATAATTTATAGTTATTGGCTGTCAAAGGGTAGAATTAGAGTGTTGATGGAGAAGATAAACTTATGATGTTAATAGCATTGAAAATAATGCCCACATGCCACGCCAACATGTCAAAGGTTAGAGTGTGCCAAATAAGGGTGTTCTGATTGTTGACCATTAAAATGACCTTTTTTCTCAAAACCAATAAATGGTAAAGACCAAAACCATATAGCTCCACTAGATACCTTACAGATTCAAAAATCTTAAAATAATCTCTTTGAAGCCCTAGATGTCTATTTAGAAAGCCTAAAAAAATTAGTTAAAAACTTGTCAATCTGTGAAGTATTGAATCAATTCTATTAAAAAAAATTATGTTAAATTTAGTTGTAAACAAGTAGATAGAAAGCAATTTTTTAGCAAGAAGACCTCTCGTGTCACCCCTCCAAAGAGCCCCAAGGTTTGGGTGAGGATCCTTTGGTTGACTAGAACTTTTTTTCCACTCCCTTGGTTAAGAAGGATGGGGTTTCCAATTCTTCTAAGAAAATCCCCTTAAAGATGTTAAGTTTAATTTGGAGGTTGGGCCCAATTCCAACACTAATATTTCTACAATCCCCCTATTGAGGATGTAATTACTACTCATGATGCTAACCAAACCCCTCTCTACTATTCCATCCCTTTTCCCTCACCCATTTTGTCAAACCCTTGTGATCCTACTTCTATTTCTAGTGCTAAATTAGAAACCCTAGAGAAGGTGCTTGATTCTCAATTGGGTCTGATAGAAGGGATTATTAATGCCAATAAATGATTAAACAAGGACTTAAAAGACTTATAAGATGATATGGCCAATGAGAAGGAAACATATTCCTAAATTTCCCTCACTAGTTATTGTTAATGTCAAGGAGACAATATCTAGCTTAGATTGTAGGATGGGCAAGATGAAATTGGTGTTGTAAGAGGTGCAAAAGTTTTAAGCAAATATAGGTTTGAATGATCAAGAGGACACAATCAAAACAAGGGTGGACTAAGTCATTTTTAAAAAGAGGTTGAGCTCTAACCTATAGTTGGGCTAAGTAAGTGTACCAGTGGCCAAAAGAAAAGTAAGCTAACAACATGAAGGACACCAATGAGGAGTCCCTTGCTTTTAAGATGTAAACCTTGGAAGTTAACTCAGAAATCGTTGAAAATCTAAACAATTTTGTTGTTCTAAAGTTGGTAGCTCCTCTTTTGTCTTTTTGTTGACTCTTGGTTTACTTTTGGGGCCATATTCCTATCTTTTCATTTATTTCTAGTTGGCCTATGTTATTTTGTGGATATTTTTTCTATTTTATTTCTTGCACTATCATGTTTGATGGTTGTTTGTTAACTCTATAAAACATCATTGAATTATTTCTAAACCCACATTTTATCCTTATTAAGAAAAAAACAAAGTTCATTTTAGAATGATAATTGACAATGGATATTGACGATGAAAGATGACAAAACTCTTGTTTGAAAGTTTCAAATCTAACTTAACAAATTAAATATGCTAGGAGAACTATATATCCTCTTTTGCAACAAAAAAAAAAATGTGTTACCCAAATCATAAACAAGGTAACAATGTGAATTGGTTTCTAAGGTGCATCTAGAGTTCTTAAATTCATTAGACTTGTAATAGACTCAAGCAAATTTTACAACACATTTTCAAACAATTTCAAATTTCAAATTATCCAAATCTCTTTGAAAAGTTGAAACAAATTTTACTTTGTAAGCTCCCATTCTAAAATTCAACCTAAAGTGGAAACAAAATGATTGCTTAATATTTTCTCTAAAATGCAAGTCTACTTTCTCTTTTCTTAGATTTCATTCACATGTTATTAGAGATGTCAAGTTTGGCAATGCATAGAGTTTCTGTGTTGAGTCTACTACATTGAATAATAGAAGCCTTCTGATGTCCTGCAAAAGCTTGTTAAATTCAAACTTAAGCCTGCCATTTTCTGAAAGTGCTTCTGTGTGAGTTGGTGCGATGGCTGCATTATTTGGTTCATCTACGATCTCCATAACAAAATCTATCGCCGCAATATCAAACATTTGGTAAAACTCTAATCGTATGATAGATTATATGCCTATTTCTCCTCCTCCACAATTATCTTTGTTTGCCTCCACAGCAGTCTATTGTAAGATTTTTCTAAATCACTCCAATTGACAAGATTATCCCATTTCAATCTTTATTATTCCATGCAAGCCTACACATTGCAGGGATCTGACACGCAACACCACCTTTTTCCCTAAAGTCTGAAAACTTATAATGGATACCTACTATCGAACTTACAGATTCAGTATCTTATAATGCGATATGATGTGAATGGGCCATGTTAGCCAACCTTCATTTTTTTATCATTTTTAGCTTGTAAGGTATGTCAATACTTTTGTGGGACATCACTGAACATGTGACAAAGTTGTAAAGCGATATATCATTTATATAAAAACTTGCTAGCATTGATATTGCTCACACTTTAGTTAATGCATTTGTCAAACAAAAAAATTTACAATCATCTTTTTTCATTTTATTTTTTCCTTTTTTAAATGTTCATTATAATAGAAAAATATGTATTAATTAACACAATACAAAACTGTACACGAATCAATCCATGATTTCAAAAAAAATCTTTTTCTTTGGAGATGTTGAAATGAAATGAAATATTTTAATAATATTCATGAGGTCAAAGAAGTCTATGGGACTCAAGGACAACACAAGAGCCACTGATAGATAAGCTCTAAACAGTTTGTGAACTCCGTTCGAGATCAATCCTTCTGCAGTGGATTTTGATGATGAAGTTTGCAATTTTGTCTAACCTTGTCTCTTCAAACAAGGTACTTAAATTATCAACATACAAGGTGTCTTCATAGCTGGTCCGGATGTCTTTATACGCTGAGCACTCCATGACGAAGTGTCATGTTGTCTCCGTCATTCCCTTGTTACAAAATCGGCATACCCTTTTTTCCCGCTCCTCTTTAGGTACCATCCATTTGCATGTTTCACATCTAAGATGATGTGATCTAGTTCATAATTGAGTTATCAACATTTTTGTTCTCCATTTAATATTCGCTCCTATATAGGCTTTTTTTTCATGGTCCCCCATGGGGTTGAATTCATTGATATAGTAGACTTTTTTACGCCCTATTTTTTTGTCCATATAACATATTTAAATTTTTCTCTTACATATTTTTTCATTTCTTCATTTGTGTTTGGGTATTCATGCATATTTGTGTTTGGGCATTCATGCATATCCACATCCCATTTTTTCATCCATTTGTTATTTTGTTTCATCCAAGTATTTTTTCTTCTAGTTAGGTCTTTCTTCACAATTAGCTTAGGCTAGCGATGGTTCTCCATGTTTTGGACCTTTTGTAAGTAGCTTAATGACCAATAAAATCTCATAAAGCGATGCAATCTTGAGTTTGTGGCTACTTATAATTAGATGATTTTGGATCATTTCCACTTGTCTCCATTTTTGATTTGACATGTTGCTGTCTTGAATTTCACACCCATTGAGAATCATTGGAGTAACAAGTAAACCAAAGAGTGTTCTTTTGGTTTTCCAATCCCATAGTTCTGCATTTCTACATTTATTTTGTAGAGAGTATAATGTTTTTCAACCTCCCTGAATTCTTTTTGCTCTGCATGTTTCCCAACTAAATTTGTTCTAGAAATCAAGCCCAAGGTACTTGTATTTGTCCATTATTTCCAACGGTCTACCTTCGAAGAGAGTCAATTTGCTGTTTTTTCTTTCACAGTGACAAGATCATTATTTTGGTTTTGCTAGTGTTCACTTGCATCCCAACTTCTTAACAAAATGTTTCAAAAACCTTCAAATGTTTTCTTAGATCATGTGTTGTTTTAGCAATTAATATGAGATCATCGGCACATAAGAGTAATTTTTTTACAAACTTGGCCAACTAAATGCCTTCCCCACCAACCTTGTCTATCCATTCTTTAAGTTTTTCAATGTAAGGCCCCAATAATGTTGGGGAAAGCAGACAGCCTTGCTTGACACCAATATCACTGCCAAAACATTCCGACATACCTTCATTGATTCTAATTTTAGCTCTGACCTGATCATAGAGCCTATGAACAGCCACCCTAAGCACATTTGGAACTCCCAATTCCCCCCAACTGTAAGTGAAACTGTCTTGATATTATATTTGGTTAAATCTATGTTTTTAGAGTAAGTCTTGGAATACTACCTGCCCGATATGCCTTGATATTATATTTTGATTAAATCAAAGTTTTTAGATTAAGTCTTGGAATACTACCTGCCGATGCTGCAAACTGCGTCTCTGTTAAAAGCAATAAATAATTGATTCATGTTATTAGACCAAACACATTTTTTACTTTTTACCATCTTAAAATGTTCTTTACATTCATATTGTGCTTTTCATTTCTTCTGTTTTTGCAGTTCACTAGATTTTATCCTAGTCACACAAGAACAAAAACAAGACAGTTACTTGCCACTGTGGCACTTGTTACTCGTGAATGGAATTCCACTATGGTTGGATGTTAGATAAGATTCAGTTGTCCTATTTAGGAAATGATGTCTTAAAACCAACTAGATGGTGAATCTTATTCTTGACCATAACATAAATGCACAACCTAAAAGCAGCTGTTCCTTCTGACTGGTCAGTGACATCCGTCTATAACGTTGGCTCCCAAGCCTCGGTATATATGGCAAATTGGCATTTTGGACTCATTTGATCTATATTAATTTGTACTTGAAATTCCGTATTATGATGTTTTAAGTATTATAATTTAATTTTGACTATCATTGAGAAATAGATGATATAATAAGCAGGATATCATGTGTTTGTTACGCACTAACTGATGTCGAACATTTTTCCTTAACAATGGAATTTTGATTTTTTTATTGATAGTTTCAACTTTCAACTACCATTTTCAGACCTTACAATTTCTTACTCAGCATACATCCTCATTTTTTAACATGATTTGTGATCTCTGTTTCTGGAGCCCCAACTTGCCATTGCCTGTTTCAAAAATAATGAATTACATAGCTACTTATTTTTAAAACCAACGGTATCCCCAAATATTCCTCCAGTTAAACAACTTTTAGTGCTTCCTAGTTTCAAATCTTAGAAACCACTTATTTGGATTCAAAAAATATTCAATTAGTCAGAATTCCCATAGTCATGAGACAAAATTTCGATACTTCTGCATTAACTAACACAATTCAGAGATTGCACACATTAGTAGAAGTTGATAGATATGAGACCACATGTAAGATATTTTTTGAAGTACAAACTGCATTTAACTATAACAAGGATGTTAAGGTTGACTAATTATGCGAAACTAATTTTAGCATTGATTGGGTAGAACGAAAATTTCCAGATCGATTTTAAACTGTAAACCATAAACTGCATCTTTAACCAACAGAGAATCGATGTTCTTCCCACAAAAGTGCCTTCCATCAACTTTCTGCAACCCCCTATATCCATCATATGCCAAATTTAATTGTCACAAACACAAAAAATTTAAAAATGCTTGGCTAGCGTATTGACTACATGTCTCGTTTATTTGTCTCAAAATTGCAAGACAAAGGCCTTCACGTGTTGGGAATTTTGACAGTCATTTCGATAACTATAGGAACCATGAGCCTTAAGCAAGACGCTTTGAGTAACCTCTTCCCTTTGAAGAGAAATGAAGATCAAATACAATTACCGGAGAAAGGTTACACAAAAATCAATAAAGAACATTTGACAGATACATTCATGTTCCAAGATCCTGTTGCATTTTTGCTTTGCTCTCAAGAGTTGTTTCAACTTTATGTGACAGTGAATTTGTCAGATCCATCGAAGCTTTATCTTCTTTTTTCTGTGCAATATTCTCCTGTGACATGTTTGCAGGCATTGAATGCACCATCTCTTGCATGTTATTTTCTTTGTTTATTTCACCTTTCTCCTGCAACATATTCTGGTAAGATATCTGCATCTGCACCATGTCACGCATAGTAGCTTCCTCTGCTTCAAGTTGAGCATCAATCACTGCATTTGCATCCTTCCGCAATGACTTGAAATATTTGTCAACATCTTTTTCCTGTACATGCACTTAAATGAAAAAGAATAAGCTTTCAAAATGATGGATTTTTTACCGTAAATTAAACTATTAAATGCATGTTAGGAATTAACACACCGTTTTTGTGAGTGTGTCATTTAGTCTTTGCATCCTTTCAACAACTTTACGAACTTCCAATAGAATCATTTGCTCTGGGAGTTTCTCAAGCATGGCCTTCTGTTCACGCATCTGAAAACACAATTGGGAGAAATAAAAGTAATCAGAGTTACCATACCCTTGTCACAAATAAAAATGTCACTAAAATGAGCAAGTGCTGATAAACATCAACATTTTTGGAGAAGTCATAATCTAAATGCATTTTAGTTTCTGCAAAGCAACTAGTATTTAAGATAGATCGAGATGACCAAGTCCAAATTTTATTAATCATGTGGTCAAACACAGGAGATCTAATAGTATCATAGCATAGGAGGTTAAATGGAATCAAACTATTTTTTACTACATACCTCCATAATAGATTAAGCAAGCTTATTAAATTGGTATATGCATAAAATTTAACCTGTTACAAGTTTAATTTTAGTTTCCCTTCGGAAGGACAAAGTCCAAATTTAGCAAGTAGAGGTTTTAGAAACCATAACATGAACACGCCCTCATTTAAACTTTTAGAAGAGTAGTGTGTGTATAATTGTTAATTCATTAATTTGAAAATTCAATAAGTTTGATAAAAAGTTGTTTCAAACGCTGGGAAGAGCCAATATGACCAGACATGGAAATCCTTACCAAATTTTGTTAAATTTTTTAAACCATACAAACATGAGAATCAGTTTACTATTCCAGGATCCATGTAAAAGGAAAAAAAAATCTAAATTTTATTATTTTGACCCTTTTAAGTTATATTTGAGAACATCCTCTAGATTATGAGAACATTCCATTTGAAGGCAGTGTGCCCCAAAATTATAGGCATCTAGAAAGTGAGCCCAAAAACCCTGAATATGCTCCAAACACACAAGAACTTGCTTTGCATTGCCAGAATCTTGTGGGAATAAGTCAAATAAATCATTTTGACTTGCAAATTTTACTCAAGTAAGGTTAAAAAAAGAGAAGAGCCAATTATGCCCCACCAACAATTTCATTCCTTGTTGCCAATTTCTCTCCATATGGTTCTCACTTCAACATCTATATCATAGCTGGGGCCTAATCATGGCTAAGGCGAAATATCCTTATCCAATTACAGTAATTGAAAAATTCCCTGCCACTCTGCACCAAGCTACTTAAGTCTAATGTCAAAAGTCATCTGGTTATGTGTTGAATTGCGAACTATTAACAACGTTTTCATCTTCCAGATACTAGTTTCTGTGTTCTAACTTCTAACACGAATGGCCTTTTTTGGGTTTCTAAATCTATTATCAATTTGATCTGTATAATATTCTATAATGTTGATTTCCCTATTAGTTCCTGTGGGATCTGTATCCTAGCTAAATTTTACACTTCTATTGCAGATCTCTGTTTTATCTTTCACCACTGCCAGTATACTCTTGGTTCTATCTAGGTTATCTAGGTCTACTGTTATTAAAGTCAATTTTGTGTGATGACTATCTCTAGTCACTGTAAACGATGGTGAGCATGTTTTTGGCTGCCCAATTACCAGGTAACATTAAAAAATATATTCTCCTTCAAAAAAATTCCTTTCCAAATAAAAGAAGAAAAACTATACCCAGATAACTAATTCAGACTCAACTAGAACTGCAAGCATTTCAGAAACTACTTACTCTTGGCAAATCATGAAGGAGAAATTAAAAAGCACTCAAACAATAAAATTTAATATTTTGCTATTTTACAATCAGACCACCTAACAACTCAAGGCTAGAGTTCGAGACAATGTTAACAAAATTGTGATTGGAAAAATATACCTGTGGCTACACAAATAAAAAATGGGTAACAACATAAAAACAAGAATTTTTGTGAGAAACTGTCAAAAGGATTAAAAGGATTTTGATTTTATATGGCCACTTTTCCTGCTTCTCTCAAGATTTGTTGAAAAGCTAACATTTTTTCAAAAGCAACAATTTTTTCAAAAAAAAAAAATCAGAAATACTAATCGGACCAAATTTGTAGCATTGGTAGATGAATTTGATGAGCTAAAGTCTGAATCACAGACCAAGGTTAAAACTTTAAACCTATGTTGCCGGTTCTGGTACTGGTCCTGGTTCGGGTTTGTGGATCTAGCTTGTGGATCCAGCTAGATTTTTTTGGGGATTGGGTTTGTTTTGGGTTGGTCCGTACAAAAAACGTATGCAACCTTGAAGCAGAATTAAGATTAGAATATCACATAGCATCATATAAAGACTTTATAAACAACAAAACTACCATAAACTTGAATGTCATTTAAAACATGCATGATAAATAATAAATATTCATCGTTCAACCTTCAAGTTCAATATTAAAATAATAATATCAAGTTCAACACTTTTAATCATCAAATGGATTTTCTAGATCGTCGTCATCGTCATCGTCGTCGTCATCATTGACATTAGATGATGTAGGAACATTAGATGAACCACAAGCAGCGCAAATGGCACTGCCAGTGCCACTTGCACTAAAAGTGTCCTGGCTTTCAGAATCCTCATATGCTATATGCTGGGAAATGGAAGCATCCAAATCTGTATGCTCTAGCTCTATATCCCACAACTTTGTGTCCTCTTCCTTGTAGTCATGTTGTTTGTACGAAAAGAGACACGAGTTGGAATGCACATATACTAATTTCTCTGCTCTTTTGGAGTGCAATCTATTGTGCTTTACTGAGTTGATGAAAGAGTATGTGCTCCAATTCCTCTCAGATGCAGATGAACTATCAACATATGAAGACAAAGTAAACAATTAAAGTTATACATTATATTCATTAAAACTTTAAGGACTAAAAAGTAAAAATTATTAAACTTATTTGTGATAAAACTTTGATTGCGAGGGGTTGCAGATGTTGGAAGAATTGGCCATGGAAGTACCACCAACTATGAGCATCCTTCTTAAACCTATCACAAAGAGCCTCAACACTTTGACCATCTAAGTGCATAAAATCAATGAACTCATTCGTGACTACATCTCGCAATTCCGTTTCAGAGAAGAGTAAGGAATGCTGCCTTGTACCCTTAAACCACTTCAAAATCTTTATATGGGGGAAGCCTTCCTAGCACAAAAAGAGTCTCAGCACTGTACTATTTTGGAGTCAATGTGAAGGCAAGATGTAATGGAGTGGTCATTTTGTTCCATCTTTCTTCGACAATTGCATGCACTTGTTTGAAGAAAGTCTCTTCAAGGCCTTGCTCTTTCGCATTTATGATGCTTTTCATCTTATCAATCATTGAGCCGATGCCATCATATTTTTCTCCAATGCAAGGCTTGTCCATGTCAGTACAAATCATGCTCAAAACGGGCTCGGTGAAGCTAAGGAGATACTCCACACGATCCCACTGAGTGGATGACATCTTAGAAAATGGGCTTGTCCTAAGGAGATACTCCACTAAGCCCAATTAGTACAACATCCAAAAGTTTGGCCTTAGTGGATGACATGCATATATGGCATGCCCATGTAACAAAGAAGGGTGTTAGTTTCAGCCAAAAAATGCACCAATTTACAAAACTAAATGTCTCTCCCAAAGATTTGCAAGAATTAATTAACTTAAACACAAGATTCTGAAATGAACAAATGAGGCTTCCATGGATCCAATATCATTTAAAAAACTACAGATTGACTGATTACATGCTTAGGTGGACATAGACAAAAAACAAGATACAATATGTTTGTGGTGTAAGGCATGAACTATAAATGACACAAAATTGAAAAAAAAGGGCACTTGAGATGATTGGAACTCTCAACCTCTACTTAAATCATTATCAAGCACCTTTAGACCAACTCACCCACCAATCTATATTTTAAGAGACTCAAACTTGCTTTTTCAAAGGTACTTGTTCCAATAAGCCAAAATAAAAAATTAAAGACACCCTTTGCAAAAGGCAAACTCGCAGTAAACCCAGACACATAAGAATGCCCTTCATGCTGAGACCACAGATTCATAAGATGAAAGCATGATGTGGATCCTTAAGCATAGGTCCAAATTTGTCTTGAACTCTATTACATCCACATTTAAAGCACCGTCAATGCAGAGAGAATTCAGTGAAAAGATTGTTGAATAGGACAACTGAGAGGGGGGGAAAGAATCAGTTGTCACAGATTTTAACCTTTAATTCAATCACCGAAATTAATACTTAAAACTGCTTAAATGATTAATCATCAAATGCCAATGCAAAAACTCAAATCCAACACATAAACACAATAACACCAGATTTACATCGAAAACCCAATGAGGGAAAAACCACAGTGAGGATTAACTCACACTACAGAGAATATCAAAACCGATTACAAAAAGGCTCACTACCTGAAATAAGGACTAACTATCCACAGGGCTACAACCCAAAGATACAAAAGATGGCTAATCGCCAAGCTACAAGGAAAGTGGCTCACTACCAGAAGATTGAATTGATAGGATACACCTTCAATGTGCAGGGTTTAGTTCCAATGAAGCTCAAATTATGAAGTACTGTATCACACAGTAGTCGCTCTACAAAACTGCACTAAGCCACAACTGATAAAGCATTTAGGCTCAGATCTTCGCACACCTCTTTAATCCTTTTCACATTCACACTTACTCCACATTTCATATATGCTTCACCTCTCCTTCTCATTCCTCAAAACATCTTATATATACAAGCATATCTTAATCATTAATTAGGTCGACATCATATAAGGTTAACGCATTTCTTATGTCAGCAAAACATCCATAAAACATAGCTAACCCACACAATATATTGCATATGCTAAGTCAGCCAAGATCTTCGAATATCAAAATCATAGCTTGTCTCACGATAGAAACCGAACCTAAACACCAACACACCAGACCAACCAACACACTGGACCACATATAATGATCATCTTCGATAGGAAATAGCTTCCGATAACCATCTCATACATTCAGTACTGTGTTGACATCAATGACAACCATTTGACATTAATGACAACCATTTGATGCAATCCAATTTCCAACAATCTCCCCCTTTGTCATTAATGGCAACACAAGATGTGAAAAGCCAACAACAACAACCTTTGCAGTTCCCTTGATGAGCTGTGATGATTTTCATTCTTTTCACATGCTTTCTCTCCCCCTTTGACATCAATGGCAAAGAAAGAAGATCTATCTCTCCCTAAAAAAAATTTACAAAAACAGTCTTCAAAAATGATATCAAAAATAGTTATTTACCTCAATCCTTCTTCCCTTAAAATATATCCTTGTATTTTTCTTTTAGTTTCGGAAGAAATGTCTTCCAGGAATCCACTGGCAACCTGATGTTTAACAAGTGTTGTTGTTCTTTACTATCAAATCAATTGTTTCTAGAAGAGTATCTGGGATAGTGATATTTTGTTCATTTTTCTCAGCTTCCACCAGGAGACCAAAAAGCAGTTCCAATCTCAACTCAATTATCTCTTTAACTTTCCAAAAAGTCTTCACAATACCATCCCTCTGTATCACAATGACTGCAAGTTCAAACTGTAAGGAATTGATCCTTTTCTTCTATGCTCCATCCTTTTCATTAAGGATATCATATGTCTTTCCAATAGAATCCAGCTCAAGCTCAATACCATCGATTTTTGCTTTGTAGTTTCCAATAGCAATAGGCCACCGGAGACAATACCTATACACACTGTTTACACTTTTGACGCATGTCTTTAATTCATTTATGCTCTCAATCAATCTCTTTTGTGCATTTCCGCATCTTTCTTCCATAGCCAATTGAATCTCATCTTTTTCTTTTGTTTCACTAGGTGACCTTGCCTTTAGTCTGACTTCAATCTCCTCAATCAATACTTCCGGTAAAACTTTTGTCAATTCGCTTAGATCAATGTCATTATCAATTATGTAAATAGCCAAGGCGTCTGTGATCTCATCCTGTTCATATGATGGTCGTGACAACCAAACATCTCCAATCTTCTTCAATCCATTAGATTGCTCAAGAATCTTCACCACCTTCTCTTTAGTGAAGTCTTCTTCATCATCATTCGTTGATACCAAATCAAGTGCTTATGTAATTTTTGCTTCCTTTTCTTATTTCTTCTCCTTTGTCTTCAACTTCTTTATGTTTGGAGAACTTGAGATGATTCTTCTTGCTTTCCTCTTTCAGGAGGAGGATCCTGCCTCAGATATCACAATCGGACTGGAAACCATGCCAGAACTCCATGTACTTAATTTGTCTGCAAAGTATTCTTTACAAATCTTTTCCTTCTCTGCTAAACATTCCAGATATCAGTAGACTTGCTTCCCAACCGATATAACTAACTTCCACACAACATTCTCTTTCAATGGTAAGATTTCAAAAAATACATCATCAAACATGTAACCAAAGATCCAAAACGAAAAGGGTAATTGGCATTCTTTGTCATAGTAATATTCTCCATTAATTGAATCCTCAGTAACTCACACAAATCGAAATCCGCATTCTTTTCAACCATTTGATGCGTAACGTAGACAACAATCGTCAAAGTAGAGCCTTCCCTATTTCTGAAATAAATCTTATATGAAATGCCATATGCCATAGGGTCGATTATAGTATGAATTCAAAGTGCCCTTTGATCTCCTGTTACTCCAGTTAGGGCTTCGGATTCTTTGTTCCTCACTGACTTCTTTACTAGAACGGATCCATTATTGCATAATCATGTTATTGTTGCAATTGCTTCCTTTGTGATCTCATAGGGTTTGTCGAAGATCATCTGATCACCTTGAATTCTACTTAGGACAAACCGAACAATGTCCACATCCGAAAAGTATGGAAATTCGCTCCAAATATCTAAACCCTTGTGCCCTAAATTCTTGACCTTTTGCATTTGCACAACTGAAAGGGAACCTTAGAGATTTTGAATCTTTTCATGGTTAAATTCATCGATTTGTAACTTGATTTCTGCAATTCGTTGTTGCGCGGATTAAATACCACCATTGCCTTCGACTCCATTATTTCAACCTTGTTCACTGTACTCACTTGCCAACAACCCTAACTCCTTATTTCTCAGTTGCACTTTACTCAGCTCGTTCGATTCATAATGTGAAAAGTGACCACTCAATCATCCTTATTTAACTTGTCGCTTTTAGGGTTTCATCATAAAAAGGTAATTTATGACATCATCATTTGTACTTCATTCTGTCAATACCTCCTTAGCCAATGTTGCCGGATCAATTTTGCCCTAATTTTCCATTTATTGTTTTTTCAGTTTTCAAATTGACAACTATTTTTGAGAAACACTATGAGCCAAGAAGGGTTCCGCAAATTTCCTGATTTGCATCTTTTCTGGCGGAATTTTCTTCAATGCCTTCAAAATAGAGATTCACATCACATATCCACTTGTCCTCGCATGACACATCATATATCGGGGGTTTTCTGGATTTTTTGTGACTGCTCCCGCTGAAACCATCACTGGGTTCAATTCTTAGATGAGGTATCTACACCAGATGCAAATACAGGGTTATTTGATTCATCCTTGTTCTCAGGTTCTTCCTTCTATCTCCAAATTTTTGCCATTTCTCTCCTTAATTCTTCTAGATCTACCTTGTTCATAAGCTTGTTCTTTTGTTCCGGATTAGTTTTCTTCCCAACTTTGTTCCAGCAAAATTTTGAGATATGTCCTGGTTTGTTACAAGTGTAGCACATAACATATCCAAGATCAAATGGATTTTCTTTTATCTTTATCCTGCACTGATTAGCCTTGTGTCCAAAGATATTGCATGTGTAACAGTAGCCTTGAAAGGATTGAATTCTTCTATTTGTATCAAGTCTGTTCAACATCATTTGGCTCCTGCATTCGGTAGCTCTATGTCCAAACTTGTTGCAAACATAACATTTTCTAGCAAAGAATCCAGCATTTTGACTCATTCTATACGGGTTCATCCTACTTCTACATTTGTCCAAATTTATTGCATGAGAAACAAAACCCATTAAAAGATGGGTACCTTTGAACATTAGGTTGTCAGATGGGAATCCTTTCGGTATTGTTCCTTCAATTCTTGCCTTGAAATTTCCTTTGATTGTCCATCTTGTTGAAAGTTGTTTTAGTCCTTAAGCTTTGTCCTTCTTCAAGTCCTAGACCACCTTTATCCTTTGCAGGTTTTTGAGATGAAATCAACTCATTGAGCATCGTAGAAATTGTCTTAAACCTTTCTTCATGAGCTTTCGCTTTTTCCAAATCAGCTTTTAGGGTTACTACTTCTTGTTCAAGCTTATTACATTTTTCTGTCTTCTGATTGATAATTTCTTTCAAGCATCCTTCCCCTATTTTGCCTTGTTCAATTTCCAATTTCAGATTTTCTTTCATCCTTTTGCTTTCTTCAAGTTCCATTCTTAGATTCTCAATGGTCTCCTTTGCTTCCTTTAGTTCCTGGTTAACTTCTTTATGTTTCAACTTAAACTTTCGGATCTGATTCCTTAGTTTCTAAATGCATTCACTTGCTTGCTTGACATTTTCTTTCAAATCTTCATTTTTAGATTTTGAAGTCTTTGTTCTTAATTCTTCATCCAAGTCAGATCCCTTCACCATTTACTTCAACCTACCAAGATCTCCTTCAAGCTGTTAAACTTATTCCAAAGGACCAAGCTCTAATACCAATTGTTGAATAGGACAACTGAGAGGAGGGAGGTGAATCGGTTGTCACAAATTGCAACCTTTAATTCAAACACCGGAACTAATACTTAAAACTGCTTAAATGATTAATCATCAAATGCCAATGCAAAAACTCAAATCCAACACATAAACACAATAACACCGGATTTACGTCGAAAACCCAACGAGGGAAAAACCACGGTGAGGATTAACTCACACTATAGAGAATATCAAAACCAATTACAAAAAGGCTCACTGCCTGAAATAAGGACTCATTGTTCGGACTCACTGTCCATAGGGCTACAACCCAGAAATACAAAAGATGGCTAACCGCCAAGCTACAAGGATAGTGGCTCACTGCCAGAAGATTGAACTGATAGGATACACCTTCAATGTGTGAGGTTCAGTTCCAATGAAGCTCAAATTATGAAGTATTGTCTCACATAGTAGTCGCTCTACAAAACTGTACTGATCCACAACTGATAAAGCATTTAGGCTCAGATCTTCGCACACCTCTTTAATCCTTTTCGCATTCACACTTCCTCCACATTTCATATCTACTTCACCTCTCCTTCTCATTCCTCAAAACATCTTATTTATACAAGCATATCTTGATCATTAATTAGGTCAGCATACTATAAGATTAATGCATTTCTTATGTCGGCAAAACATCCATAAAACATAGCTAATCCACACAACATATTGCATACGCTAAGTCGGCCAAGATCTTCGAATATCATGATCATAGCTTGTCTCACGGTAGAAACCGGACCTAAACACCAACACACCGGAACACATATAACGATCATCTTTGATAGGGAATAGCTTTCAGTAACCATCTCATACATTCAGTACTGTGTTGACATTAATGACAACCATTTGATGCAATCCAATTTCCAATAGAAATCACTTGTAAGACTAGGCAATTCAAATTTGTGTAGATCGGTGCTCAATGACCAGCAAATGGCAGCAAATATTATAGATGGCTTCATTTTCTAGAAGCATGGGCGTAAGCTTTAAGGACCACTGGCTGCACAATACTGGGCTTTTGTCAATTCCACTGAAATTCACAGCAAATAATTTTGTTCATGCTTCAGAAGCACTCAAGACAGACTCTCACTGGCTCTCAAGCAATAGGCATCAGCACATTGCAAGCTTGGATTTCGTGGAAATGATCTCATTGCCAGTCTTCCTCATTCTGCTTAATTCCCATTTCAGAAGAAGGAAAACTATTGGCTATTGCTTGTTCATCCGTTTCTAAACAACATGCAGAAATGATCTAGAAAGTATGTCCACACAAATTCCCCTTCAAACACCATTCAAACCAAACTGGAAAATGTTGCTCAAGAGAAGAAAACATGCATGGAAAGGTCAGTCACAAAAGCCAACAACAAAGATGGGATAGCTTTGACACATGTACTCTTTGATCCTCAGATTAAAGGCCAATCTAGGACTCACAGTTGAAGGATACCAAAATAAAGTTGGATAGGAAGTTTTGCTTCTATTGTTGAAACTTGAAGTTACTACAAAGGATTAAAGGAATGTTAGTGGTCATGGCACTCGTACAGCTAGTGATATGCCTTCCAGTTTCCCAAGCTATGCAGCCATCCCAAAGCACAAGCCATACATCCTGAAGTTATCTTATCAGACAAACTCATAGCCAACCTTGAAGAGTATCAATTGGAGAAACTTATTGCATGTAAAGACTAAGAAAATCCTATGAAAAGTTTGGTTCTTCTTGGACTTGACTTTCAATATTTCCTTGGTCTGAATACTAGCAAGCCACGGTTGATGTCATCATTGGTGTCTGGTGAATGAATAAAGCCCTTTATTGAAAAAATAGACAAGTACAATTTTTCTTTCAGCTGTGTAGGACATCAAAGCAATATGGCTAAGCACTCAACCCATTGGATCTAACAAGAATCAGGATGCACAGTTATGTTTGATGGTTGAAATAACATAATTATTATTATTTCTTATTAACCATTTGTTTGGAAAGGCGTTCCATAGATTTTTTTATATTGCAAATCAAGTACAAAAAAATTAGCAAAAAATATCAGAAATACTAAGAGGAAAGATGGTATACATCACAAAATTAGATATGCTCTGTAAGGAAGCTTCTACAAACAACAATCATCCCAACAATTCCAAGGCTCTATCTTTCTGAAATTAGGTGAAACCGTGAAACCATACCTCATTCTTCTCTTTCCTGATTAAAATTTCTTATTCGTACTTTCAAGCCTTTTGTTTCCAATATTACTAATTTAATAATCTCAGCTCAAAGTTTGTTGTAATAGGTCAGATTTAATGTTCTTTCATGCACATTAAATGCCTTTCATTTGATCTTTCATTTTAGTGAACGTTACTTTTGTACATTTCCACTTCTAAGTTTCATATCTTAGAACAATCCCATCAAAATAATGTTTAGTTAGACTGGATATTTCATTTTTTGTCTCATATTTGTTTTCTTTTGCTCCAAACCATGGTGCTTAACTATCACCCCTCATAGCTCATCATTCGCTGTCCTTTCTCTCCTAAGAAATAGACTGCCATATCTCTACTCTCTATCCATAAATCCCATCACTATAGTGTTTAGTTAGACTAGATATTTCATTGTTTGGTTCATATTTATTTTCTTTTATTCCAAAGTCCAAACCATAGTGCTTAACTACCCCCCTTGTAGCTCACCATTCACTATCCTTTCTCTCCTAAGAAATACTCTACTATATCTCTACTCTCTATACATAAGTCTTTTCTTGAGATGTCACTTTTGTGTCTACCATTTCTATGCACATCCCATCATCCTTGATCACACAGTAGACTTTCTTGATTTACAATCACTATCCCTCCCTATTGATCATATCCAATCTAGTCTATCTCACTACCCCAACTTTCACTTATTTTCTTGGAACCATATGATTTAAAGTCTTTTAGTTCTTCTATATTCATTTTACCATAGCCAATCCTTCTTCACCACCCTCTTCTATTTCACTTCCTCATGTTCTAGACAATGATTCTAACCCTATTTTTACACATAAATCTTCACCTATTGATCATGATAGTAAGCTATGTTACTATATTCTACTCTCACCTACTTCATCTTGTCTTGATGCATCGCAAGAAGAATCTTATATTTCCTTTGACAATCTACCTTTTGATGCTTGTAGTGATTCTTCCTCTAGTGATAATATAATCCATGGCTCACATAATGGTATTTCTTCCCCTTTAATTTGTCCTTATTACCATTCTTATGTTTCTAACACCCCTATAAAAACATCAACCTTGAAGACTTTATTCCATATGACCATTCTCTCACACATCATTTAGATGAGCCACATATTGGCATTGACATAGCTACTTAGAATTCCCACTTAACGATAGACCCTACTCTACGTGTTCTCAACCCCTTGATTAACCTTTTGAACCTCCTACACTTCCTACATTACATGATACATCTTATGATTTTCCACATCCTTATGATGTTTATTGCTTCACTCTTTGCACCCAAACACCTCTACCCACCCCTTGATTTCCCCCTTCCACCTTATAATTCTTCACTACCTTCTTCCCCCATTACACGGAGCCCACATCATTTTAACTTGAACATGAAAACGGTTGTTTTAATAATGCGATAGCCATGACATTGATGATTTCTTTGATAACACATAAGATGCATGTTATGAAGAAGATTTGAAGGTGTCTTTTCCTCTTAATATTGATTATACTTTGAATGATGTACCTTCTTCTCTCTACACCTATGCCATTGTCTAGTGGAATGAATTCTAAATTTAATGAGAAATTCTAAGGATTATGTGAATGAATTTTTTGGTGCTGAAGTTATTATGATTTATTTATTTCCTTATCCCTTAAATGATAGAATGTTTAGTCAATTTCATGAGATTGTATGTATAGGTATTGTTCATCCTCCACATCTTTCTTTCGTTTCTCCTTCACATCCTACACCCAAAACTTTAACACCTATTTCTCATATGCTACCATCTTTTTCTCCTCTTAATGTTACAACACCTCCCTCAACTTTGCACACTATAATTCGTATCCCACAAGAGCATTTACCTTCTACTCATTGTAAGCCATATCTTTCTTCCACTCTTACACCTACCTATGCTTATGGCACGTTCTATCCCCGTCATCATGATGTTGCATCTTATAGTTAAAAGGATATTTATCTTTCTTCTACTCCTGATTAGACACATTTATTTACTAAAATTAAGGAGATAGAAGTGTACTGAAAGAACCTCACATCTCACCCTCCTCATTTGACCCCTTTATGAATAGTGTCTCCCCTTTATCTTCAATTCTTACATAGCTATCTCGTAGTGGCATGGCCTTAGTAAATTTTGATCAGTACATAACCATGGAGACCCAATTCAACATGTTTGATAATTCTATATCCTATGTTCAACTATTACCTTTGGTGATCCTATTCCAACCAAACACTTCCCTAGAACATTAATAGATCATGCGCTAGATTGATTCTACACTACACCTCACCTGCTAGCTTCATGCATTCCTTTGTTGACCTCATGTGTGTGCCTTTACTCTAAATTACCAATTCCACATCAAACCAAAACTCTCTTCTACAACTTCTTGTGCCTTCCACACACATGCCCCACTTTGCTTTTGGCAAAATGTGGATCCCCTTTTTTGTGCTTTTGTTTAGGTTAAGATTTTTTTTTCCCCTAGTTTTCCTTTACCTCCCCTTAGTCTTAGAGAATGTTCTTTAAAGACAAATGATGGTTAGGATGATGAGCACACAATTATACTGAGAGGGGGGGTGAATCAGTATAATACAATCTTTTACCTTTTAAAACTCAATCAACCACAACAATAACAACCATGCACGATCTAACAATTAAGAACACACTAAGAAAACCAAATTTACATGGAAACCCTTGCAGGAGAAAACCACAGCAAAATAATGCTATATATAAAACTTTTTACAATCTTTGTAGGCACCAACCTACAAGAGACACCAATCCCCTCTTATACAATTTGTGAGCAGCAACCCACTAGAGACACCAATCCCCACAACTGAGCACCAACTCAGAAAGAGACACCAATCTCTTTGAATACGAGGCACACACCTCCAATACAATAATATCCTTGTCTTCTAGATGACTTTCCTTCACCAATCTGATGTATAGATCTGCTATACTTCTGCTCACTAGTCCAGTTCTGCTCCTCTGAGTAATTTTCTGCTCTTGAAATAATCTTTTACTCTTCAAATCTGCTGGTTCTGTATGATCTGACTTTTATTTTTCACACTCTTCCTTCTCCAAATCTGATTGCTTTTATACCTTTATTGCTCAGTGAAGAGATGCAACTTTTGAATAGAAGCAACCTTTTGAAACAACATTACACTTTGTCAAGGGATGATCGCTGCTTTTGGAAACTAATTCTTTTCTTCTTTAATCGCTGCCTTTTTGAAAATAAACTCTGCATTCATATTGATCGCTGCCTTCCTTTACTGATATCAATCGCTGCTTTTTTTCAACTTCATTTCCATCGCTGCCATTTTACTCTAATATATATTAATATTATTTTATTTTTGTTTCCATTAGGTCGGCCAGCATATAGGGTCGGCCAGAAAATATAATAAATTAAATTAATTTATGTTTCAAAGTGGTGCTAGAATCAATGACGGTCAGCCCTCTAAAATATATTTTATTTTATTTTGAATCTGAATAATATGGTTGGCCTGCTTTTAGGAATGCCTTTAATCAACAAAAATGATGTGATCTTGTACTTTCATAAATTCTGTCCTTTGACATCAAAGACAATTAATTTAACATAGGATTCATGTGCTTGAAGGGTGAAGTGATCCGCAAAAGGTTTGGATTGTTTATCTAAGTAAAATTCCAAATTCCAAGTCTTTTGCAGGATTACAGACTCGTGAAGGCTTTTTGGATTTCCTCTTATCTCCAAATCTCTCGAAGTCTAGTCCTCCATCAATTTCCCACTAAGAATCCCCTTTGGTCATTTGAAGCGTTTGTTATTTGCATGAAATAGGTTTTGCAAAGTCTCAAAGGACTACTTAACTTCAGTACTTATGTAATGTCCCCTTCTCAATGATCACTCCAGATGGACGCATTAGCCTATTTAATTTTCATAGGCTATAGTTGGAAAAAGGAAATTAGTTTATTTAATTATTTAATGTTACCTGGCGGGAAAAGTGCAATTAAAAAGGTAATGTTAAATAATTAATTAAAAGGGGTTATAAAGTGACTTTTGGAAATATTTTAAAAGTAACTTTATAAAGTCACTTTCTTTATTTTATTGAGCAAGAAAAAGGCAAGTATTATAAAAGGCGGAATTAGAGCTCAATTGTACTATGCTTGCTTATCTTCTCTAATTCACATTTTGGGAGCTTTCCGAAGTTCTTGGCTTTGGGGAACGGAAACCCAGGGGCAACCGGTTTCGGTGGTGAAACAATTCCACCCTAGCTGGTCTAGTTGGAAGGATCATTTCAAGTCTTTCACGGTGGATGATAAAGGCTAATTTATGTGTCTCCTTCGAAGATAAATTTGAAGATAAATGAGTAATATTTTGTTCAGTTTGGAGTAGTGATAACATTGCAGATTTTGAGGTTAACAGTGGTACACAGGGACGCATTCTCTAGGGTTTTGGCTGTCGTACCCATCCCAAGGATGCACCGGGGATAGGGGATGCCTCGGGGACATTTCCTTGATGTCCCAAAAAAAACATTTCCAATCGGGGACATTTCCGATTAGAGGGGACATCTTGGGGACGGTCGGCCATCCCCATTTTTCCAATCACTTTTTGCATTAAAAAAACAATCTAGATTTAAAAAAAGTTTTTTGTTTATTGTTTTTAAGTGGACCCCACGCCCTCCCAACCCAAAAATGCAGCATAAAATTTGATTTCAAAGGCAATTTGACTTCATTTTTACATTCCAAAAGAAATTTGCAGCTAAGAACAAAATGAGCAAGAGAAAGAGGAGGGTTTGAAAGAGTTGTTGGAGAAGAAAAACCAGCATTCAATAGCAAAAAAGGAGAACATTAAGGCAGCAACCAGTAAGAGAAGTGAAAGAGGTAAGTGATTCTTCCTTTTCTTTTCTTTTCTTTCTAATTTTTTCTAAGTTTAAATGATGAAACATATGATTTTTTGTGTTTTTTTTTTTTTAGTTTGCAAAAATCAAAACAAAACAAAATAAACAGCAGTAGTGAAAGTAGTGGGCATGTTGAGAGGTAAGAAGTAGAACAAAATGAAACCCAATCGGTTGAAAGGGGGCAGCCCCAAACAAATCCATTTAAATGCCCTTCCGAAGATTTTAAAAAACATGCAAAAGGCCCTTTTAATCCTAAAAAACCACTTCTTCAATTAGCAACACACCTAGACAAAATCAAAGGGAAAAACATAGGGGGTAATAGATTGTGGCAATGTCACATTTGTAATGAATTTTTTTATGGGAGCTACATAAGAGTCTATGTGAAATATACTCTCTCAATTTTTTCTTGTTTTTTATGAACATTTACAATAGAATCAATCACCCGTTAAGGTTAGCATAACCCAAAACGTACATGAAAGAACTCTAACCAAGAATGCGCCCTAAAACCACTTAAGGAGGAGGGGCGGGCATATGGTCAGAGGATCCCTAGGATCTACTGAATCAATGAGTACGAGAATTATACTAAAAGAGAAATACTAAACTCGACACCAAGCATGTGCACACAAGATCCTTCGACAGGCGAGGTGCTAACATATGGTGGAGTACTACTGCTGAATTGAAAGAGACAAGGCGGATAACCAGCCAAAGAGCTTTCCACGCTACCACCAAACAGTGGGGGGAAAATGATTACAAAATTAATACTTTTTCTACTGCGGCAGGCATCCACTGAAGAGTGGGGATTCACCACTTGAAAGTGGGCATGAAAGAGATTACAAATCAGATTATCCACACTGGCGGTATACCATCCAGGGGTGCTTAATGTGAAGTTATTAAAATAATGCAACAATAATTAAACTGAAACAGTACTACTGTTAACAGCTTTTACAAATAAAGAGAGCTGCAAATTACACGGATTTCACAATCAATTTGAGCACCAAAAATATAGAGTGTTTACAATTCATATCATAACGAGAATTGAAGAAGAAAGATAGAAGAAGCAAACTGAAATACGTCTGAAATAAAACTGCAAATTCTGGAAATGAATTACCAGCAACTGTGGCTCACCGAATTGTTCCTAACTCCCACAAATCTCCACCAAATTGCATGAAATCAAATGCAGCAGCTGCTAGGAGTAAAGGCGCCCATGTTCCAACTCACAAACTGCACTAAAAACTTTGTATTTATTTTGCACGCATCCCAAGGTCAATTTTGGAAAAGTACGGCCTTCAAGAGGGGCAAATTTTCTTTTAAAAATCAGAAACTCATTATTAAATTCTGTAATTCCTTGGAGAGGGTCGCCCAAGGCATAGAATCATATTGAGGAGATACCCATAATAGAAATAAATTCAACAAGAGAGCTGTGAGCGAAAACACCAATCAGCCATAACAATATCAGCAACTCCAGAACTGAAACTATCACCAAAAACTTCAATTGTGAGGCTCAATCTGCTAGTCTGAATGAGAAGTAGTAATAAGAACCAACTAGGTGTTATCTTTCAAACACGAAATTGGATTGAACTAGGAGGTCAGCATTCCTCGAAGTAAGAACAAGTTGTCATTTTGACAGCATAACAATAGCATAAACATTGGATATCCAAAATGCTAGAGCAAGGCCACACTTTTATAGAAAAAGGGATGACTATTCAATCCCCTCAGATGGTACGCCAAAAGCCATCTCACATTTCTTTTCCAAAAAAGATATAATTCTCTCAAAAAGGCATCCCACTTGAGACAAGGGAGAATTAATTAAAACATTTTAAATTCCTTCATGAAGCGCCACCCTTCAAGTCCCTCTTTTAACACAACTTAAAGTTAACCTCTTAGGCCAAGGGGTCAACTGAAAAATAGAACAATTTGCCTTTTAATGAAGAATTTCATTAAGTAATATTTAAAAAGGCCAAAGCTTAATTTTGAATAACTACTCCAAAGGACATGATGAACTGAAGGCTGACAACTGTTGACTACCAAAAATAGTATTTACTATAAATAGTAAATATTGAGGAAATACCACAAAACCCCCACAACGGGAAACCCTGATTTGCACATCTGAGTAGCCTATAGATTTCCAGAAATAGGCTAAATCCAAATGAAGAGCATAGGGCGAAAATGGGGACATTACAGTCCGCTCTTCCCAAAATTGCTTGTCCTCAAGCAATGCCACAACACTACAAACTGATCCTACCAAATCAAATAGGATCCCAAGGTCCCATGTCCATCTCTGAAAAGTCCCCCCATGTTGATGCTGCTCTACTCTGGTCATACAAATGTGGTCATTGCACCAAAACAACACAAACCATTCTTGCAACCTCCAAGAGATAACATGCCTGAAATTCAAACTGAACAACATGGAAGGATTTGAATTGAAATCAAGCAGGGTCTCATACCTAATAAACTCTGAAGAATTGGCATCGGCAATGTCAATGCCAATCACCATTCTGAGAACAAAGAAGAATAATCTAAACAACTCAAAAATATTCTCATCAAAATAACTCCTCAAAGCGTCAAACCGAATCAAAACAGCAATTGTGACTTCTTCATAGCTATTTGCAAAGGAAAAAACAACTCTTTGCAAAGTCATGGCAGTTGCATCCTGAAAGCTCCTCAAGGATGTATAATGCCTCCTCTGAGTGAATCTGACATATTCAAGAATATCTCTAGAAACTTCCACCAATCTCTCCCCCAAAGTCTCAGAAGGTTGAACCAAATCAAGCAAAGGTTCGCTGCCCCAAATACTAGTGCAAGAGATTGTACAAAGAAAACCACCGGAAAAGAACTTAAACACCATCCAAGTCTAATTCGTAGCACTATGAAACATCATTTCCCACCTTTGGAACCAAAAACCATCATTGATAAGATATTGAGAAGAGAAAAAATGAGTATACCATCTGCCCATGAACTCTGAAGTGAACCACTCAAAAACTGATTTTAGGAAAATCAGGGTGCAAGGAGTTGAACAGCTGCAACACTGGGAATCCGCGTCCATAATATCACAATTGTTCATGCCCAAGGCTGGAAGCATTCCCTCAAGAAACTCCAACCCATCATTGAACCATCTTTTGTTTGAAGTATCTCTCCAATCCACCAATAGATGAACCAAAAGAATCATCAAATGATTGGTAAAGATGGGAGCAGCATCAAAGATTCTGAAAATTGAATCCTTATCTCTCCAAAGATCCTTTTTTCTACTTGCAGCAATCTCCATCAAGCCATGTTGAGAATTCCAAACATGAATTCCCAACCAAAAATAAACTCCAACACTTTGGAAAGAATTTCCAACATATCTCCAAGAGCTATAGTGAAAGTCTTGAGCACATAAATCCATGTAATCAGCTACAACCATCAATACAAAGTTTGAACCTTCCATGACCAGCATCTTAGAATAATCACTAATCAACAATGCACAATCAAGAAACCAAAGGGGCAAGCCTAAAAATCCTCCCACAATTTGATGCATATTTCTGATATTTGACCAAATCAACCATCATAGGATAGATGGTACTCTTCCATTGGTTAATGTTGGGTGAAGACCAACCAATTCAAGTTTGGACATCATTAAATGCTCATTTACTAACCATCCCCAAAGAGTGTTGCTTGACATATAGAATGGATCCACCAACATTAACTCAAGCTTGACTATAAAATCATGCATGTCAAAACCATAAAACCTCTTACCAATGCCAATCACAGAAATTTTCAATCACCACATAATTTAACAAATCATGTGAAGATAGAGGATTATTGTACACCATCATGGAAACAATATTTCCTTCATCCCTTTCGTTGGTGTCATCATAGAATTCATGCACATCTTCTTCATCCACTTGAGGATGCTCATCATTAGTTGCTGATCCATATAATGTAACGTGATGAATACCACACATATTACCAATCACAACATCTACCTCATGGCTGCAAGCTATTCCTTCTTGTGGCAATTCTTCGTCCCTAATCAAAAGCTCACACTCTTGATATACCTTCCAATTACCATCATCATATTGAATCTCTTTGGCCTTATGCGTTGTTTCAACATTATGGAATTCATTTATTCCTTCAACTATTTGCTCGATCTCCATTAGCCTTGTATTAGATTCTTGTTCCACAAGTGTGGCTGCAATAGGAAATTGGTTTTCTATTTTGCATAAAGAATGCTGAGCTAAGGTAAGATCAAGGCAAAGCCTATCAACGGCTTTCTCCTTCTCTTGATAGGCATCATAGGTCCCCTCTGCAAACTTAATGGCATTATCCCTATCAAAGAGCAAATGCAAATAATCTGTCTTAATTGATTCCAATGCTTCTTTGAGGGTTTGCATCTTGGATAGAGTGTCTCCATCCTTAACTCCATTTTGTCTCTCTTCAAACTGGAACTTCCAGTAAAGTTCTTCAATACAATTGTGGGTGCTATCAATTCTTAATAACACTTTAACAATTTTCTCTTCTGAAACCAATAAGTTATCCTTCAAAACTTGCAGGTCTTTAGGCCCTTGATCACAATCAGCAAAGAAGCTTTGCTCATTAAACAACAACTTTTCTGATTCATTTTCATTGACATGATTTTCAAAATCAGCCTCCTTCCTATCCTTTTCACTGCATAACTCTTGAATAGAAGGCTTGTCAATAAATTCTTCAAACAAATTAGTATCTCTATCCTAACCTTTCAAGTTCTCATACTCTTTTTGTGTGTAATTCTGAAAGGCACCCAAACCATTTTCTGATTTTAAAACTTCAACATAAGAATTCACTTCTTATTGGCATTTGCTGCAACTTCTCCTCCAATGACCTCAACAAATCTTGCAATGCAAACTGAATTTTGCACTTCATCAGGATCAAAGGGGAATTTATCCCACTCTGGTTCTTTATCATACCTTGGTGACATCTCGCCCGGATCCCAATTGTGAAAAGTTTGATTGTAATGATCAACAGGAGATACATCATCACGCTCCTCTTGGATTGTTGACTTTTTGAATGAATCACTTCCCATTCCACCTAAACTAAAATCTTCATCTATAGCTTCCTCCACGAGCGTAGTTTGATAATCAAACCCAATGCCATCCATGTCACTATCATTGTATTGGAAAAAAGAATCATCAAAGCTGGCTGCTTTGAAAATATCATCATTCTCTAGTTCAATGGACCTTCCATGAATAGGTATGTTACTGATTTCATCATTAGTAGCCCCACACATAACAAGGAATTCTTCTTTTTCATACAGCAGCTCTATAGGTTCATCTCTTCCCTTTTCAACATGTTCTTTATCTGAAAATTCAAGTGAGCCGATTTGATAGTCTCCATGCTCTCCTGAAACTATGGTTGCTTCTTGACCCTCTTCTGTTGAATACATGGTCAAATGCACACTTGTAGATTCTTCCTGAGATTCTGCTACCAAATCCACGGGATGCCAAATTTCAATCTTTTCTTTGGTGAAGGAATTCTCCACATTATTTTGAATTGTCTTCATTAAAAGGGGCTTCAATTTCTCCTCACATTGATTGAGCAATTCATGTAACATCATATCAGCAATAGGAGAACGGTTTTCTTTTTGTTCATATACTTCCAAAAAGAGTGATTAAACATTCGGTGGAATTTCATCTACCTCTTTAATAGTGAGAACAAGAATATTCTTTACTGCTGCCATAACACTTTCTTCTTGTTCACTCCAAGTGGATATGAAAAGGTAGTAGATCAAGTGATCAATCTGATTATGCATTTTCAAGTCAATTAGCAAGTTACTTGTCCTGAGATCTGAAAATGTCTTCAAGATAGCAGCTCTTCTAGGAAATTGACTGCTACAGGTTTCATCAAGATCTTGGAAACTTTCAACAATCTTATGAAGAATCTTCTTCATAATTTCATCTTCATAAGGCATCTGTTGAGGATCGATTAAAGTCAATCTGTTTCATGATCTTTGGCTGGAGATTTAATCTGCAAGAGTAAAACATTTATTGATTTCGATGATTACTTTTGAAGATCAAGACTCCCATATATATGGTTGAGAAAAGACGCGACTTTTTGATTGACAAGACTTTTATATTAGAGCCGACAATCAATCAATAATTCAAAACATATATATGTATTCGATTTGTTGAAAGAGGATTATACTTAGGACACTCCCTCTAACCGAAGCTAACAATTTTCAACAGCATCAATGGTGCTACAATCCTTATAACTTCACTAAAGCATGAAGTAACCAACAAACTTATTTCTTCCTTTGGATGCCCTATCCAATAGGGATGAATCAAGGCAGTTACTGCTGGAGATAATGCCTTCTTTAATAATTCATTAGGAGATTGTTGGACTTGGCTCAAACGATTTTCCAACTCGGACAATATACTCACTTCTTCACCTCTTGTCTGACATTCTTCATTGAGCCTTGCACCTGCAATGGAAAGTGACCTTGCCAATCTTCCTTCCTCTTCAGAAGCCATAATCAAATCTGACTTCTCACAGTTCCGAGACCTTAGATAACGTAACATCTTCAGTAATTCTGAAATTCGAACTGAATTCAATTCTGACCTCTTGTGTAGAATCTGATTTTTCTGTCACTCTTCTAACCACTGAACTCCATTTTTCACAAGATGGCAGGAAAACAAGCCTTGATACCACTGAAATATTCTCTCTCAATTTTTTCTTGTTTTTTATAAACATTTACAATAGAATCAATCACCCGTTAAGGTTAGCATAACCCAAAACGTACATGAAAGAACTCTAACCAAGAATGCGCCCTAAAACCACTTAAGGAGGAGGGGCGGGCATATGGTCAGAGGATCCCTAGGATCTACTGAATCAATGAGTACGAGAATTATACTGAAAGAGAAATACTAAACTCGACACCAAGCATGAGCACACAAGATCCTTTGACAGGCGAGGTGCTAACATATGGTGGAGTACTACTGCTGAATTGAAAGAGACAAGGCGAATAACCAGCCAAAGAGCTTTCCATGCTACCACCAAACAATGGGGGGAAAATGATTACAAAATTAATACTTTTTCTACTGCGGCAGGCATCCACTGAAGAGTGGGGATTCACCACTTGAAAGTGGGCATGAAAGAGATTACAAATCAGATTATCCACACTGGCGGTATACCATCCAGGGGTGCTTAATGTGAAGTTATTAAAATAATGCAGCAATAATTAAACTGAAACAGTACTACTGTTAACAGCTTTTACAAATAAAGAGAGCTGCAAATTACACGGATTTCACAATCAATTCGAGCACCAAAAATATAGAGTGTTTACAATTCATATCATAACGAGAATTGAAGAAGAAAGATAGAAGAAGCAAACTAAAATACGTCTGAAATAAAACTGCAAATTCTGGAAATGAATTACCAGCAACTGTGGCTCACCGAATTGTTCCTAACTCCCACAAATCTCCACCAAATTGCATGAAATCAAATGCAGCAGCTGCTAGGAGTAAAGGCGCCCATGTTCCAACTCACAAACTGCACTAAAAACTCTGTATTTATTTTGCATGCATCCCAAGGTCAATTTTGGAAAAGTACGGCTTTCAAGAGGGGCGAATTTTCTTTTAAAAATCAGAAACTCATTATTAAATTCTGTAATTCCTTGGAGAAGGTCGCCCAAGGCATAGAATCATATTGAGGAGATACCCATAACAGAAATAAATTCAACAAGAGAGCTGTGAGCGAAAACACCAATCAGCCATAACAATATCAGCAACTCCGGAACTGAAACTATCACCAAAAACTTCAATTGTGAGGCTCAATCTGCTAGTCTGAATGAGAAGCAGTAATAAGAACCAACTAGGTGTTATCTTTCAAACACGAAATTGGATTGAACTAGGAGGTCAGCATTCCTCGAAGTAAGAACAAGTTGTCATTTTGACAACATAACAATAGCATAAACATTGGATATCCAAAATGCTGGAGCAAGGCCACACTTTTATAGAAAGAGGGATGACTGTTCAATCCCCTCAGATGGTACGCCAAAAGCCTTCTCACATTTCTTTTCCAAAAAAGATATAATTCTCTCAAAAAGGCGTCCCACTTGAGACAAGGGAGAATTAATTAAAACATTTTAAATTCCTTCATGAAGCGCCACCCTTCAAGTCCCTCTTTTAACACAACTTAAAGTTAACCTCTTAGGCCAAGGGGTCAACTGAAAAATAGAACAATTTGCCTTTTAATGAAGAATTTCATTAAGTAATGTTTAAAAAGGCCAAAGCTTAATTCTGAATAACTGCTCCAAAGGACATGATGAACTGAAAGCTGACAACTGTTGACTGCCAAAAATAGTATTTACTATAAATAGTAAATATTGAGGAAAGACCACAAAACCCCCACAACGAGAAACCCTGATTTGCACATCTGAGTAGCCTATGAATTTCCAGAAATAGGCTAAATCCAAATGAAGAGCATAGGGCGAAAATGGGGACATTACACTATACTCATCTACTGAGTTATACAGGCCATGGGGTCAAGTTTTGTAAAGACATAAAAGATTTTGAGAGGGTAGAGTGTTATAGATTGCACATGGAGGCCGAAGGACGATCTATGGTCTGCACATTCAACTACGTTTATGCCCTCTATGTTTGGTAGTCCTAGTGTTTGTAGCGGTAGCAATAGTGGTGTTCATGTTTCCACAAAAGGGAAAAGGAAGGCTGGTACTTCTAGTGAGCAGCCAAATACAGTTGCAAGTATGTTCAATGTGCATGCACGAGATGTGGAAGAGTCCTCTATTGCCAATTTTTTCTATGCCCATGCCATCCCATTCCATGTAGCATGTTCTCCCTACTTCAAACAAATGTTTAGAGATGTGGCAGTTGTTGGTACTTCATTCACCCCCCTTGGAGAAAATAAACTAAGCACTACGCTCCTTGACAAAGAATATTTTAAGGTGAGTGTGGTGATGGAGGACATGAGACAGTGTTGGATTAGGATGGGCTACTCTATTATCATGGATGAGTGGACCAATATTGGACATCGGCCACTTATCAACATCATAGTCACATATGCCATCCCATTCCATGTAGCACGTTCTCCCTACTTCAAACAAATGTTTAGAGATGTGGCAGTTGTTGCTACCTCATTCACCCCCTGGAGAAAATAAACTACACACTACACTCCTTGACAATGAATATTTTAAAGTGAGTGTGGTGATGGAGGACATGAGACAGTGTTGGATTAGGATGGGCTACTCTATTATCATGAATGAGTGGACCAATATTATACATCGGCCACTTATCAACATCATAGTCACATGTGCAGCTAGCTCATATTTCCTTAGAGCCATTGATTGTTTTGGGAAGTGCAAGGATGCAGAATTCCAATTTCATATTTTGAAAGATGCCATAGAGGAGGTTGGGGCAACCAATGTTGTACAAGTGGTCATTGATTCAGCACGTGTGTGCAAATTAACAGGTTTGATGGTTGAGAGTGCTTGCAAGCACATCTTTTGGACCCCTTGTTGTGTTCATGCGTTTGTAATGTCCCCTCTTTAGCCAATATCAGAGCATTGGTGAGTTAGCCTATCAACGGGTCCTCGTAGGTTAATGTTGGTGTTTAGAGGGCCTTATTTGGGAGTTTCTTGGTTCTCCAGATGTCATTTTGGGGATCAGCTTCCTGTGTTCTCTTCTCCAGTGTTTGGTGATATTCAAAGACCACCTTCCTAAGGTGTTTCAGGCTCCGTTTTCACTCACTATTTTTAGTAAGTCACTTGGACATTTAAGTCCAACCTTACTATTTATAGTAAGCCATTCAGATGAGTAGTAGAATCAGTGGGTAACCTCGAGGTGTTGGCATAATCAGTTTAATGTTAATATATTGGGTTTTTATGGAGTTATGATTTATTAATTATTATTAAAGTATTGACTTTAATAATAATTAAATTATAAGTGGTTATTATTATTGGTGTTTAATGACCTTTATTATATATGCCTTTATTTAACCAAAAGGTCATTATATAAAGTCAAAAGGGGATGCCCACGTGAGGTTATATTATTTAATCAACAAAAGCAAATATTTTATAATATTAAATGGATAAAAAGCCAAAAGGAAATCGTGCCTTTTTGGAGGAGTATAAAAGCTTTCAAAAAAGCTCATTGTTTATTCATTCACTTTACAAATACTTGAGCTTTTCGTTGTGGAGAAGAAACAAAGGTTTCAGGCAAAGATTTGATTTTGGAGAATGATAACTCTCTCAAATTCAGTAATCTACAGGTGCAAAATATCACCCAAGGATTGCTCTACAGGTGGCTTCATCCAGGAGCTGCATTTGTGCTTATTGGAGGTTATTATTTCAAAGATTTTTAGAAGTTAATTGTGCAAATCAGAAATTATTTTGCTTGCCATTGTTGCCGATCATTCCAACAAAGGCTGGCACATGTGATTACAACAAGGCCATACATTTCATTACTGGCCGTACAAGCTACAGCCAAGGGCGTGAGAATCCTAGGACCCAAACGCCTAGGGTTTGGGCTACTTTTCACCCCATTTGCAGGCATCCACGGCAGAGTAACAATTGAGCAGCAGTCTTGAGGTGTCCTTTGGTGGCTATCAAGGGAGGCGTCTAGTTTAGAGGTCTTCTTAATTTGTTGGTTAAACCATTTTCAGAACTGCACTTTATACTATTGGTTTCCGAGTATGAATATTATGTATTTTTCAAGCATAAAATAAAAAATCTGAGTTGATAGTTTAATATATTTGCTTGAGTTTGTCAATTTTGCAATTATACGTATTTCCTACATTCCTGGCAAAAACACAAAAAAACTACAAAACCAAAAGAAAAATAGACAAGCAAAAATTAGAAAGTAAATATCCTATCACGGTTGGGATATTTCAGCGTTGAACAACACATTGAAAGACATAGAGAAGATAGATTGGGTTCACCAATTGGTTGTAGAGGCTAGAGATATTCACATGTTTATTTGCAACCATCACACCTCACTTGCTCTCTTCAAGACATTTTCAAAAGAAGGAATTTCTCAAGCCTGTAGAGACAAGGTATGCCAACTATTTTATTTTGTTAGAGAGGATTCTTGAGGTGCAAGAGGCTCTACAGTTGATGATGCTTAATTCAAAGTGGAATAGATGGTCTATGGCAAGCACTACAGAAGGGAGAAGCATCAAACAAAAAATTCTTGATGATAATTGGTGGTCCAATGTGAGGTAAAAAAATTGTTATTGATTGCTGATTTTATAAAAAAAAATTAAAATATGATTTTATTATTAATATTGTTTTATTTTCTAAATTCTAACTTGTCTTTTTTCAAATTTTTGTTTGCAAATATATTTGCTTCATCATTTCACCAATTGTGGATGTCAGTAAATATGCTGATACAGAATCTCCAAGTCTTGGAGAGATTTATGAAACATTTGACTCCATGCTTGGAAAAATGAAGAAAGCAATTTCTGATAGGGATCCTAATTCGAGATTATATGAGCAAGAAATTAAGTCCATTGTGATGTCGCGGTGGAACACTATGAACACCCCGCTTCATATGGCAGCCTTTGCTCTTAATCCCAAATGGTATGCACCAAGGCCTAGTAGGCTGCCTCCTTGTGATGACAATGAGTTGAAAGAAGGGTTTATGAAAGCCCTTGCAAAAATGTATTTAGTTGAGGAGGCGAGCCTACTTCGTACACAATGGATTGACTTTTATAATTTGTGTGGTCCAACATTTGGAAAACCAGAGGCCAAGGTAGATAGAGCTACACTAGCTCAAAGGGATCCTATTGGATGGTGGTCATGGCATGGGAAGGATGCACCACAGTTGAGGATGCTTGCTATTCGCCTCCTTTCACAAGTAATACATTAACATAATTTATTAATTTGATTAGTGTTGAACATTTATATAATCATAATTGAATGTCCTAATTAGTAAATTACTAATTTATTTTTCGTCTCCTTTCACAGGTTACTAGTTCCTCTGTTGCAGAGAGGAATTGGTCCACTTACAAGTTTATTCACTCTATCAAGAGCAATAGGCTAACCTCTAGACGAGCAAAGAAATTAGTGGTTGTGCATAGTGCTTTGCAACTCCAAGATCACCAGACTCCAGAGTATCGACAGACTCCAACGTTACGGTGGGATGTTGATCCAAAGGACACCACCCAAATTGATGAGGAGACACAGGAGGGATTGGTTGGAGTTCCATTAGATGAGCCAGCCTCTCATACTCATAGTGGCAGTGGCTCAAACTCTGAGTCTGATTTTGATGCAATGTTGGTAGATGTCAATTAGAGGCAGCCATCATACTTTCTATTACTATGTTTTGGACATTTGTCACTTTGTCATTTTGACATTTGCAGTGCAAACTTGTAGCCTTTGAGCATTTTATTTTTAAAATTTCATATCATATGCACATTGACTGTTTGACATGAATTATGGAAGCAATTAAGTAGCTGCAATATTAATTTGTTTGACTCTATAATGTATATGTCAATATGATTACATTTGCAACTTTATCAATGTTCATTGTTATGATTATCATTACTCATATGAATATCTGAAATTTGAAATTTCCCTATATTTTTAAAATTTATCTATCTATATATATATAGCCGTCCCCTTTGTTGTCCCCAAGAAGGCCCTAAAAAAATCTCGTCCCTGAAACACGTCCTGCCATCCCCCCATACCAAAAACTCGGTTGAACATAGAAGTTAAGGTTTTCAGATATGTTGGTCGACCTATTTGTGGTATTGTATGGCTGGAGATTATATTGAAGATTCTTCAATCTAGGTGTAAGGGTTTGATGATATTTTCTCTATTGTTAATGGTGAAGACCTTGTTTAGACTGTGTGTGGGTTTTGAGGAGATTTCGTGTTGCATTAGGAGGCTAAGTGGACTCTTTTCTATCTTACCCAGCTGGGACATATGCATTCCTGCCTTTCTTGATAGCTAGTATACATTGCGTGGAGTTTGCACTTGCATAAAGGGGGTGTTTCATTCTGTGACTCCCACGTGAACCTTTGTTAAGGGTTGTGGGTGTCTTGGAGGGGCGGCACTGTTCAGAAATCCAAGCTTCATCATTGTTGCAAACATTTATCAAGTGTTGGACGTGATCATGAGTGAGTTGGTCGGCTATAAATATGATTTCCCTGTCTATTCTTAGTGCTCCGACTGCCCCTATAGCATACTGGCATGAGTTTGGGGTGTAATCTACTATCTATTCACATCATCTGCCAGTATAAGAGTTGTGGCTGCCTTCCACAAGTCATGGTATCTCAAAAAGGGGATTAGTAAATACTAGCTGGTGTGTGGTGTTTCCAGGCTAGAGCTCAAGTCTATTTCAGTCTGTTATTGTTGTTAGTTTATTGATGTTTCAACCTGTATGCCAGCAATATCAATTGTTGGTGATGTATAACTTTCACAGTGAATAGACATAACATTGCAATGAATTGTAAATGCCATCTGTGTAATGGAATGAATGTGTATCTGAAATAGCATAAAATTTGGGTTGGTATTTGTATACATCAATATATGTCATTGCTTTTCACATAACCTCTATGAAGACTCGATCAGTTTCATGCAAACAATTTGACAAAATGATAATATGTCAAATGGAAAAATCGTAAACATATTGTTCAATATAAGAGGGGTTCTTACAATGGTAACAGAGCTGGTATTCCTACCAGCCTGTGAGGTTGCCTTCATATCTTGGTTTCAGAAATTTCAGTTACATGTTCATTTATGAATCCAAAAGAAAGGGAGTATATAACCTACAGGAGCAAAAGGCACAGATCAACTGATAACTTATTTGATTCAAGGTCAGAAGAAGAGGAAAATATGGGTGGCAGGTGTGAACCGCCTGAAGGCAGTACCATACAAATATTAAATGACCTTGCATGGGGTCAACAGTTGGTGCAACTCTTTACTCAGTTTATGAACAATCGGAACAATGCTAGTAACAATAGTACAAGAGGTACAAATGGTCACAATGGGGATAATGGTAACAACAGGAACAATGGTGAAGGGAGCAACACTCATATTCCAGCATAGAGCCACTCTAGGACAACGAGTAGAGTGACTCCTAGACCTCTTTTACCTCACTTATTGAAAGGTCAGCAAGCTGGAAATCAAGGACAGCAAGGACAAGGTGAAGGGTTCACTGACTACTTGAGGGAGTATGTCTCTTTTTGATGAGTTTCACGCAACTATGACATTACAGTATTTTTGAGCTATCAAGTATAGAAACAGGCCAACGGATCATAACAGGGGTCCACAGAATCAAGACATGCAGCGTAAGGTTGGGAAGTTGTCCATTCCTTTGTTTGATGGCTCAAGCAAATACACTGCCAGAGTATGGGTGCAGAAGCTAGATACATATTTCCAGCTCAACCCGATAACAGGGGTCCACAGAATCAAAACATGCAGCGTAAGGTTGGGAAGTTATCCATTCCTTTGTTTGATGGCTCAAGCAAATGCACTGCCAGAGTATGAATTTAGAAGCTAGATACATATTTCCAGCTGAGTATGAATTTAGAAGCTAGATACATATTTCCAGCTCAACCCGATGTTGCAAACAGAGGCCATCAAGTATGCTACTCTGCATTTGGAGGGAGAAGCCCATGAGTGGCGGTACCATGGGTTGGTCACTTTGGGGCATGCTAGCATAACCTCCTATTTGGACTTCACTCAGAAGTTGATGGATAGATTTGATAAGGACCCGGAGTTGCATTCAAGGAGTTGGCACAACTTAAGCAGGTGGGTATAGTGGATGCCTACGTTTCTGAGTTTCAGAGACTCAATTATGGTGTTGAATGTATCAAAGCATAGGTTGATCATACTCATTATTGAGGGTTTATCCGAACCACTATGTGGTTGGATTAAAGCTTTCAAACCAGAGTCATTATAGGATGCCATCATCAGGGCACGTGATATGGAGAATTCAATGCCTAAGAGCAAATTTTCGTCCAAACCATTCATTCCTCAAAAGAACAAAGATAAGAAAACTTTTCGGGAGTGGCCCAAGAAGGACAAGTTGGATGATGAGGCTCGAAGGGAGTCGAGGAGAAAAAAATTATGTTTCAGCTGTAAGGAGCCTTGGGAGCCTAGACACAGATGCATGGACAAAGGAAAAGTACATTACATTGAGGTTCTTTTCGATAGTGAGGGTGAAGAGGAGGCAAGACTAGAGCAGGATAGTGATCATAGCAGTTTAGAGGATGAGCAGCCACATGAGGAGGCTAAGAGTGGAGCTATTGCCACTATATCAAGTACTCCCAAATTCAACTCTTTCAAAGTTAGGGGCAACGAGTTACGGTTCCGATTGATAGTGGGGCAACCCACAATTTCATAGACTCGGCATTGGTGTCTAAGAGAGGTATTCCTACAGAGGATTTTGAGGGATTCAATCTGATGGTGGTAGATGGGTTCAACATGACTTGTACACAAAGGGTTCCTCGGTTGGGTGTGACATTAGGCAACTACACTCTGATGGATGATTTTTATGTAATAGACCTAGGTGATACTAATGCCATCTTGGGAATACAATGGCTTCATTTGTTGGGGAAGTGCTCTCAGAACTTCCAAACAATGGAGCTAAAATTCAAGACAGCAAATGGTAAGAAGGTTGTGCTAAGGGGTATGGCCAATGGTTCTCCAAAGATGTGTCGGCTAAGCGGATGGAGAGTATTTTTAGGCGTGGGGATGCTGCTTGGGCAGCAGAGTGTTTAATTGTGTCCAAGGAATCTCCAGATAGCAGCCAACCTTATGATGTGGACATTCAGTCACTGTTGGGCAAACATGATAGATTTTTTGGAGAGATTCCTCCAGGGATGCATCCTGATAGAGGTTTCGAGCACACCATTGAGCTGAAAGAGGGAGCTAAACCGGTCATAACCACTCCTTACAGGCATCCGAAGAAATTCAAGGATGAGATAGAAAAGGCCATTAAGGAGTTGCTAGACATGGGCCAAATCAGACCTAGCTCCAGTCCATTTGCTTCTTCAATAGTCTTGGTTAAGAAAAAGGATGGAATAATGTGTATGCGTATAGACTACCGGGCTTTGAATAAGAAGACGATTAAGAACAGGTACCCTATATCTAGGATCGATGAGTTACTTGATGAATTACATGGGGCAGTTTACTTTTCGAAGATTGATCTTTGATTAGGGTACCATCAGATTAGAGTCCGAGAGCGGGATATACATAAGACAGTGTTCAAGTGCCATTATGGGCACTATGAGTTCTTGGTCACGCCCTTCAGTTTGACCAACGCACCTACTCCCTTCCAGTCATGTATGAACCACATCTTCAACAAGCAGTTGTGTGAGTATTTATTGGTGTTCTTTGATGATCTCCTTATCTACAGTAAAACTTGGGATGACCATTTGAGACAATTAGATGAGGTGTTGGGCATCACGGGAGAGCAGTCTCTATATGCTAAGGCATCTAAGTGTGAATTTGGCATAAAGGAGATCTTATATTTGGGCCATGTGATCAATGCACAAGGTGTGTAGGTACATCAGGAGAAGATTCGAGCAATATTAGATTGGCCACCGCCTAAGTCTCTTACAGAGTTGCGTAGTTTCTTGGGTTTGTACAGTTACTACAGGTGCTTTGTTAAGGGGTTTTCACAGTTGGGTGCACCCTTGAAAGATCTCACGAAGAAGAGAGCTTTCAGATGGATAGAAGAGGCTTAGAAGGTGTTTGACAGGCTTTAGGAGGTGATGAGCAGTTGTCCAATGTTGGCACTTCTTGATTTTACTCGGCCTTTTGTGCTTGAGTGTGATGCTTCGAGTGAGGGCATAGGAGCAGTGTTAATGCAGAATAGACATCCGATAGCATTTGAGAGCCGGAAGTTGACAAGGCCTGAGAGATTATATTCCATCTACGATAAGAAGATGCTCACCATTATGCATGCATTGGTGAAGTTCAAACAATATCTGGTAGGTGGAAAATTTGTGGTGAGGACCAATCACAACAGCTTGAGGTATTTCTTGGAACAAAAGGACCTAAATGAGAGGCAACAAAAGTGGGTCAGCAAAATTCAGGCCTACAATTTCGATATTGAATATGTTAAGGGCAAGAAAAATATAGTTGCAAATGTCCTTTCCAAGAAACCAGTAACATGTTCCCTTGCAGAGATTTCAGCTGATTGGAAATCTCAACTCATGGTGGAGTACTCCAAGAACAAGTTTGCCTATGAGTTGATGGATGGCCAGATTCAAGATGATCGATACAAGGTGGTAGATGACATTATCTACTACAAGGACAGGATATACTTAGTACCTGAATCTAAGCTCAAGGAGAAGATTATGAGAGCTACACATGATACTCCATTAGCAAGGCATCTAAGGTACTTCAAAACATACAGACAGATCAAGGAGAGGTTCTCTTGGAAGGGTCTTAAAGACGATGTGTTACGTTATGTGAAAAAATGTATGCCTTGTCGGCAAAACAAGTTAGAGCATACCCATCTATCAAGATTATTGCAGCCATTGCCCATTCCTAAGCAGAAGTGGGAGAGCATGTCTATGGACTTCATCACAGGCCTACCTAAGGTTCATGGCACAGACAGAATTTATGTTGTGGTAGATCGATTGACTAAATTTGCTCACTTCTTTGCGATCTCTTCTGAGTGCAAGGCATCACAAGTGGCAGAGCTATTTTTCGGGGAAATTTTCAAACTCCATGGACCGCCTAAGTACATTGTCAAGGACAACAAGTTTCTTAGTGCATTTTGGTAGGAGCTATTTAGACTTGTGGGCACATAGTTGACTCTGAGTACAAATTACCACCCCCAGATAGATGGTCAAATGGAGATAGTGAATAAATGGGTTGAGGAGTACTTACGTAACTATGTCTCGGGGCAGCAGAGAGCATGGTTAAAGTGGTTGCGCCTAGGAGAGCACTGCTACAACACCACTTACCATATATCCATTTGCATGACACTATTTCGTGTATTATATGGTTATGATGCACCTTCTTTTGTGGATTTGGCTTTTGGGGAGAGTGTCATGTCCCCGAAATAGCAAAACCATAAAGACCAAGTGTTAAAATACAAATAAATTAATAAATAAAATAAATAGCAATATTAATATTAAATATAAAATAAATGTGTATCATATCAATATAAAAATATATAAATATGAAATAACAAATATAATAATAATATATAGGCAAATCATTGTTATTACATTCTAGTATTAAAAGCAAAAATGATAATAATAATAAATAAATATTATAATCATTACACATCAAAGATTGTAATACATTAGAATAAAATAATAATAAGATATTAGCAAATTGGTTTTATTATTATACTTTAATGCTAAAATATGTTCAATAAAACATCAAAATAAAATAAGAAAATAAGAATAAATCTGAAATATCAAAATTATTAGTAATAATATATTATTTTAAAAATAGATATTATTGTGATAATAAAGGCAGCAATTAAATCTAATAAAGAGATATATTTTATGAAAAGTCACCTCTTTCACCAAACAATACATTCCCCCCATGAGTCACCTACCTTGAATGGTATAAATAGAAGGAAGAAAAATAAGGAAGAGGGAAAAACATTGAGAAACAAAACAGCAGTAACAATGATTGTTATGCATTGGAATATAAAGCCATTTAATATATATATATATAATTTAATAGGCATACAAGTATATATGCATAGATATAGATAAATTTTATAATGAATAATATGCAATGAAAAAAGAATATACATATGAATAAGGAAAGAATAATTATATAAACATATATAAATGAATACTAATGGATAAAGTAAAAGAATAATTATATATATATGTATATGAAGTATATATATATATATACGTACACGATTATGCAATCATGATACTTATAAGTAATGATGACTCTTTAGTATAAATATAAGTAGATTGTGTATATTTATGAATTGTCCTCATCCTATGATCAATTCAGTATAAGGTTGAAGGAGGCAAGTAAGGAAACATGGAGAGATATAGCAACTCAGGTGATGTACTCACTTAGCAATAATATTTAGCATATTTTGAATATAAGAAACATATATTGCTAATCTGATTATTGGTGTAATGCTTTCTGTAGTAACATCATGATGATAATGATGTTGATATTAACTTAAAGAATCAATAATAAATGCAAATGTATTTGATTGCTAAAAGATTGTCTTCCTTGTGTTTGCAAGCTTATTGGGAGGAAGGGTGTGAGGGAAGTGGTGCCTAAAAACCCCACTTAAGTTCGCCCCTGGAACCCAAGGTAGGGATGGGCCCTGGAGGGGTGGAAATTCCACTCATAGTCCACCCAATCCCAAGGCCTGGGTGGGCCATGGAGGGGTGGGGGTTCCACTCATAGTCCGCTACGGCCCTGGAGGGGTGGTAGGCTCGGGCCACTTATCCGTTCCCCCGACTATCCCCAATAAGTCAAGTGTCTTCTGAGGTGCTGACATGGGTAGAGAAAGCAGGTACCAATGTTTCCACTAAGCACGCCACTTCGAGTATGGAATGATCTTAGTTTGAATGTTCAACTCGGAGCCAAGGAGTGGGTTGTCCTGAGGGGATGCTTGTGCCCTTGGGCTTAGATGGATAGCTTCAAGAGGATCTACCCATGCCACTCCTCTTCTATCTTCATTATTACTTTTTGATTATGCTTATATTTTGATATCTAGATATTAATGCTAACAGATATGTTGTTAATATGGTGAATACAGGATTCTTATCTAGGGTTATTGCATTAAGAGAACATTCATTTGGAAAAGAAGAATTTTTAAACCTAATCAACAGATGAACTCTAGGGCAAATCGAGTAAGGGACATTACAGAAAGCAGGGCGCCCAAAGCCAAAGACTAGATACAAGAGAGCCAAGATATTCTTAAGGCTCTTAAGGAGAATTTACAAATAACTCAGAATCAATAGAAGACTTATGCAGATAGGCACAGGGTTGAACACAATTTTGAGGTGGAAGACTTGGTCTTCTTGAGGTTGCAACCCTACAAGCAGTCTTTGCTAAAGAAAAGTGTTGCAAAGCAGTCTTTGCTAAAGAAAAGTGTTGCAAAGAAATTGAAACCACGTTTCTATGGTCCCTATAGGATAACCAAGCGAGTGGGGGAAGTAGCCTATGAGTTGGAACTGCCCGAGAGCACCAAGATTCATAATGTTTTTCATGTATCATGCCTCAAGAAGGCATTGGGGCAGCAAGTTACTTCATCAACAGAGTTACCTCCATTGGATGAGGAGGGGCATTTGGTGTTGGTTCCTGAGGAGTAGAGTGATCAAGGAATATTTGATCAGATGGAGAACACTACTTGGGAAGGAGAGTAGATCTTGCACCATCTCAATTTATAGTTGCTTGAGGGCAAGCAATCTCGGGAAGGGAGGACTATAATGTTCCCTTCTCAGTGATCACTCCAAATGGAGGCATTTGTTAAATAAGATTAAATTTCTTTCAGATTTGAAAAATACTGATCATGAATTCACAAGTCTGAATTTTTCCTTAATGGTATTCGATCTACAAGAGCAGAACATTTATTGATTTCAATGTCTTTTCTTGTGGATTGGATCTGTTTTAAATATGTAAGAAGGAGACACGTCCCATGAGCGGACATGTCTCCACAAAGTGGAGGCATGTCCGTTCATGGGATGTACCTTTTCTCCTTAACTAAGCACCCGATCTTTAATCGGGTTTTGTTACTTAAATAAACATAAATGCTTACTAAGTTCGATCTGTATTTATCTTCCACAAATAAATAATATCCAATCTGGAAATGATCACCGATAATGATGCTCGATCGGGATCCTATATGAAACATGAAAAACCAATAATCTGCAAGTAATAACCTCTAAATGCAGATCGATAATATACTCAGAATAGTAGTTCAATCAGATAAGTGATCATCGATTTCTATATCTGACCAAAGCTACCATATTTCAACACTCCCTCTTAGCTAGGGAAGATAAAACTAACCAAGTATATAGTGATATCACCTTACTCGTGATATCAAAAGATATGGTATGCTTCTAAGAGTGTCAAGTCACATGACATTCTTCATAACACATCTTCATTATGGTATGTGCACTAACATCAAGTCTCATGATGTCTACCATAATAAATCATGGCATATCCAAGGATACATTTATCCACCATGATTATCTCATAAGGATCATAATGATCTTCAACTGATATCAAGTCTCATGATATCTATCAAAATGTCCAAGAGATACTATCATGACATATCCACAGATATCAAGTCACATGATATCCATCATGATAGTGAAACTAATCATTGTAAAGTCGTCACCTTACAATGTCAAATACAAGTGTTCATTATTAGAAAGATCGTCACCTTTCAATAATGTACACAAGGGGAGGGGGCCCATAAAGTCATGGAGTCACACACATGACAAAAGAGTTTACACATTAAACATCTTTTGACTACATTAATACAAAATAAACAATTTGAGTCTCAAATAATTTACATTTCAACCATACCAAGTTTCTTCTTGAAGTGTTCATCTTCAACTCTGGAGAGAGGCTTGGTGAGAATGTCTGTTGTTTGATCATTTGTACTAATATACTCCAACTGGATCACATTCCTTTCTACCATGTCTCTCACATAGTGGTAAGGGATCTCTATATGCTTTGATCAAATAATCCCACAAGCAATTTCCGGAGCCATACTGCTTCTCTTGCTCCCATAAAGGCTGCAATATATTCGGCTTTTGTTGTACTCAGTGCCACAGAAGATTGCTTCCTGCTACACCAGGATATCATCGCAGACTTCAACCTGAAACAACATCCAGAGGTACTCTTTCGATCATTTTCTTTAGGTTCAGTAGGCTCCCTCTGAATCTTCAAGCACTTGCATCAACCTCTTGACCTCATCCTCCAAGATTGCCTGCAACACTTGTTTTAGAGAAATGGTTTCCAACGCACACCTCTGTAGAGATTCAGGGTTGTCCTCTTCAACCTCATCCCAGATCCCTCTATTATAAATAGGTTTGCGAAGCTACCAATGTTAAATCCAGGTTGACTGACTTGAGCAATTCTGATCTCAACTGTTGAAGAGGTACTTCAAGGATTTAGCATCAAAACTGCAACCCTTACTTATTCTCAGCGAATCATAGAACTCCCTCTGAAGGTTAATTCTTCCTCTTCGAAGAGATGTCTTCAGCCATTCATTCAGTCTCATGGCTGCAAGCAGTGTCTCCATTCTCTTCTTCTTTTGAAAGCAATCTCTTGGTCCATCCTAATGCACATTAAGAAGAGATTCCTTAATAGTTCATATGACTCAACTATTCCGAAGAGAAATACAAATGCTAGAAGCATACAAGATTCACTTATCCAATGTTATATCATGAATTAATGACTACATAAAAATTCATGAGCATTATTAAGGACGTGAAATACTTATCTCTCAATCAAGGATGCTTGTCAGATTTCAATCTCCATAACTTTCCCTTGGATGTATTAATGGCTTCTTTTACGCACAGTCAGCACCGAAGCAAATAATTGAAGGATGAATTTTGGACTATACCAATTACCGGTTATGCCAAACACAATTCCAATATGATATATTTAGGTGAAAACTCCAATGAGTATGAAATTCTTTTGAAGATAGGTGCATTTCAACCAATCGAGACCAAGATTGCCTCCGCCGTCCAGGCAGAGCCGATGGCTCTGGCCGGCGCTCAGGAAGATTTCCATCATCCGGTTGCATACAAGACGATCACTCCAGCACTTCTCCTGTGACATTAAGTTGAGAGTTTCATTCATCTGGTGTGCATTGGATTCATATTGAGCCATAGACATTACCACATCGCTTCTCCAACCAGGGTCAGATCCAAAGAAAGCGAGTAACACAGTGGTCTCTTCCGTCTAAGTCTGAGCGCATTGGAAGCCCACGAACTGACAAGGAATTAGCAGATAATCAACACCCGTACCATAGCGATGCCACTCGTGGGCGGAGCTATATCGCTCATTTCGTTCCAAACACTACAGAGTCCGATTATATAAGTGTAATCGATGTTTTATATCTTCCTCCCAAACAGAACAAGAATATCCTCACAAGAATTTAGCAAAGACTCCGTTGGCGGTTCTGAGAATGTTCCTGACTTCTTCTGCCCTTGACTATTGAGTGCAGATAATTATGTTTGATCTACTCCAATTGTCTTGTGTAATGTCCCCGAAATTACTTGAGTATTTTGGAGGGAAAATTGATAACGGTGTTTTAAACACCAAGTCTGCATTTAAAACTATTTTAAATAAATAATAAGAAATAATTAAATATTTAATAATAAATTTAAATTATTAAAAAATAACAACTAAATTTATATGGTTGGCGCCCAAAGCTAATAATCGTTTTTCTTCTTGCTAGGCCGACATCATGTTGGCCCCTGTATTTATGTTGGGTCTCTCCCGTTGGGAAGATCATGGAATTGAAGACAAGAACACTGGGCCGCATAGCGTGTCAGATTCTAGTAGGATGTAGTCTCTACCAAGAGTCTCTTGTTTTCGATTCTTCACTCTATTCACTCAATCACTAATCCGCCATTCCCATGCTCTTGCTCACAGATCATACATAGGGAGGTGATCATCAATTAGAGTGACTAACATCAAGAGTTGGGAATCCCGATCATTGAAGGAGACACTCACGACCATGGGGGCAAATCTCTCTGCTGGCGGTTGCGTAGCCTTCGGCTCTCGCCACCCGCACCATCAGGTCCCTCAACATTGCATCGCATTCCCGCGACATTGAGGCAGCGCTATAAGTGGCGGACGCATCAAGAGAAGATTGCCTAGGTAGGGTACCACCATTGTTCGACGCCATACTCACAACCACTCAAATCACCTTTGGATTAATCGGTTCTGCCTTTATTTACATTCCTGGGCAATAGAGGAGCTCCGCCAAGATTGCGACATTTGATATACTCGAATGAATTTGCTTGATTTACCGTCATAGAAGAGTGTGTGAGTTTTCTGAGACGCTAGAGAAGGCAGTCAGCATGCCAGAGCTGCTTAACGGTTTTATCAATGCCGCCAATGGAAGATAAGACGCTTCTTGCAAATGATGACCTGTAATGGTCTTCACTTCAATGTCGGCCTGTATTTGCATTTTACTTCGATTGCGCCTAGCTAAGACTCAAAAAGTACTTCAATATTTGTGTTGGTCTAATGACGCCATAACTTCACGCGAATAGCAATTATCTAATGCCAAATCTCAATGATGATAGATTCAGCCGATCTCCTCAAATCCTTGCATCAGACACATGACATAGACGACACCAACCAATGTTCTTCGAGGGATATGCGGGAGTATACACAGAGCGTTTCCAGAAAGTAATGCGAGCATTCAAACGTCTATGAAGTCTCACGCATTCACCCATTCCTCAAACTCCAATTGCAGATACAGACCTAACAGCATGATCAACTTTTATTTCCTCAATTCTGATCAGATCTCATTTAATTGGATCTTCCTTAACTTGGCTCTAATACCATGTTAAATAAGATTAAATTTCTTTCAGATTTGAAAAATACTGATCATGAATTCACAAGTCTGAATTTTTCCTTAATGGTATTCGATCTACAAGAGCAAAACATTTATTGATTTCAATGTTTTTTCTTGTGGATTGGATCTGTTTTAAATATGTAAGAAGGAGACACGTCCCATGAGCGGACATGTCTCCACAAAGTGGAGGCATGTCCGTTCATGGGATGTGCCTTTTCTCCTTAACTAAGCACCCGATCTTTAATCGGGTTTTGTTACTTAAATAAACATAAATGCTTACTAAGTTCGATCTGTATTTATCTTGCATAGATAAATAATATCCAATCTGGAAATGATCACCGATAATGATGCTTGATCAGGATCCTATATGAAACATGAAAAACCAATAATTTGCAAGTAATAACCTCTAAATGCAGATCGATAATATACTCGGAATAGTAGTTCGATCAGATAAGTGATCATCGATTTCTATATCTGACCAAAGCTACCATATTTCAACAGCATTAGCCTATTTAATTCCCGTAGGCTATAGTCAAAAAAAGGGAATTAGTTTATTTAATTATTTAATGTTACCTGGCGGGAAAAGTGCAATTAAAAAGGTAATGTTAAATAATTAATTAAAAGGGGTTATAAAGTGACTTTTGGAAATATTTAAAAAGTAACTTTATAAAGTCACTTTATTTATTTTCTTGAGTGGGAAAAAGGCAAATATTATAGAAGGAAAAATTAGAGCTCAGTTGTACTATGCTTGCTTATTTTCTCTAATTCACATTTTGGAGCTTTCCAGAGTTCCTGGTTTTGGGGAACGGAAACCTTAGGGCAACTAGTTTCGGTGGTGAAACAATTCCACCCTAGCTGGTCTGGTTGGAAGAATCATTTCAGGTCTTTCACAGTGGACGATAAGGGCAAATTTATGTGTCTCCTTTGGAGCTAAATTTGAAGATTAACAAGTAATATCTTGTTCAGTTTGGAGTAGTGATAACATTGCAGATTCTGAGGTTAAGGTTTTCATATATGCTGGTCGACCTGTTTGTGGTATTGTATAGCTGGAGATTATATTGAAGATTCTTCAATCTGGGCGTAAGGGTTTGATGATATTTTCTTTGCTGTTAATGGTGAAGACCCAGTTTGGACCGTGCGTGGGTTTTGTGGAGATTTAGTGTTGCATTAGGAGGCTGAGTGGACTCTTTTCTATCTTACCCAGCCTGGATGTATTCCCGCCTTCCTTGATAGCTGGTATACATTGTGTGGAGTTTGCAGTTGTATAAAGGGGGTGTTTCATTCTGTGACTCCCACATGAGCCTTTGCTGAGGGTCGTGGATGTCTTGGAGGGGCAGCACTGTTCAGAAATCCAAACTTCATCGACATTTCTCAAGTGCTGGATGTGATCATGAGTGAGCTGGGTGGCTATAAATATGATTTCCCTGTCTATTCTTAGTGCTGCGACTGCCCCTGTAGCATACTGGCATGAGTTTGGGGTGTAATCTGCTGTCTATTCGCATTGTCTGCCAGTATAAGAGCCATGGCTGTCTTCTACAGGTCGTGGTATCTCAAAAAGGGCAACAATAAATACTGGCTGGTGCGTGGTGTTTCCTGGTTAGAGCTCAAGTCTATTTCAGTCTGTTATTTCTGTTGGTTTATTGATGTTTCAGTCTGTATGACAGCAATATCGATTGCTGGTGATGTATAACTTTCACAGTGAATAGACATAACATTGTAATGAGTTGTAAATGCTATCTGTGTAAGGGAATGAATTTGTGTATCTGAAATAGCATAAAATCTGGGTTGGTATTTGTATGCATTCAGTATATGCCATTGCTTTTCACATAAACTCTACGAACACTCAGGTCAGTTGCATGCAAACAATTTGACAAAATGATAATGTCAAATGGAAAAATCATAAACAAATCGTTCAATCTGAGAGGGGTTCTTACAACTTATGTCCAAATCTCCCAAAGTTCATTTCTCCATTTTTCCACCATCTTTGTCAAAAGCTTGATTAAAATGTTCAATATACTTGCAAAGGGAATATGCAGACTTTTGATGGACAACTAGACATCCAAACTTATGTCTAGACATCTAGATGTACTGACCTTCTCTGCAAAACTTTCTTGCAGCCAATTAAAATGTTAAGCATCCCTGTCCCTTTGTCTCGTAGAATTTCAATGCACAACAAAACATCCACTCTCATTATCCATATCTCTAGATGTCCTTACATTCTCTACAAAAGTTCCATTTGTTTGCTTGACTGTCTAAAGTTGCTAGTAGTAGAATGTTGTGGGATCCTAACTTACTATCAGACATGATTTAGTTTGCTTACTATATCTTGCCATCTTAACATCTTCTATAATGTATCTTTTTGAGGGGTTTAAAGGTTCATTTCTTTGTAAATTTGGTTTTGCAGAGTTTTGATGCAAATACAGTTACTTGATATGTCAACTAATGGTAATCCAAAAGTCTGGTCCACTTCCAGATCCATTTTCTACAAATTGATGAAAGTGTAAAAGGAGTCGGAATGTGAAAGTTTGCAAAATTGCAAAGTTAAGTGGGACTACTTCCATTTGTTTCAAAATCCTAATGCCCACTACTCTGTCGAATTCAAGCAAAAGGGTATCTATGTTCAAATTTATCTTTTCACCTACCCCATTGCCCTAGTTTGAAAATGACTAAGTGCCCAAAGGGCCAAAACCTCCCAACCTAGACCAAATTTCTGTGAAAAATTTAGTTTGCACTTATCGTTGTGGTCCAAATTGCAGAATTTTGGAGGCGGTGTGGACTTCTTAAAATTCTCATCTTATATCACTACCTCCCTAGATTCCCAACAGTTGTGTTTAAAATAGTTTGATTTGAAAATGCACAAAAAATCCTTGAGGGATTTTTGTTTGTGGACTTTGAATGAAGGACCAGAGTTTTGATCCTTGGATTGACCTCCAAAAGTCTCAAAAATTCTCATTTAAGCCACTTAGTCACACACATCAAAGACTCAAAAAATCTTTAAGAAAAGGTTAGTTGTTGAATTTTAGTGAAGGGATGAACTTTAACGCTTTCACTTATGTCAAGATCCCTTCTACTTTCCCACATAATTTTTTTGCAAGAGGGATATTCATTGAAGCATTTGAAACTGCCGACTTTTGGTCCTAAAGCAAAACCTTCCACATTTTAGGTCGACATTTGAAAGTCCCAACAAATTCTACAAAGGTGAAGATTTTCAAAGAAAAAATTATTATCGAACAACTACAAGAGGACATTTTAAAACTAACATTTCTACCTCTTGTCTTGCACCACTTCCCCACAAACCTTAAAACATCAAAATAAAGGAATGTGTAGAAGATCATTTTGCAAGATCCTTTTAGAGGAGTGAACCTTAAATCTCTAAACCAATGTCCAATCCTCCTCACCTATTTCACACACAAATTCCAAATTTTAAAAAAATGACTCCGAAAGAATGTAAACATGCAAGATTCTAATGGAGAACTAGAGTTCTTGTAAGGAAAATCTCTGGAAGTCCAAAAGATCTCTCAACATAAAGAGCAATAATATAATGTCCCCTTTTGGGTTTGCCCTAAATCTTGCCCTAGATTCACAAATATAATGTAGTTAGGGTTATAACCTACCCCTTGAGTGCTTCAAGCAAGATAAATCTTGGTTTAGATCATGCAAATATGTTAGATAATATCGGAAATACAATTCATGTGATCAAAACATAATAAATGCCTTATCCATTTAAGCTATACAAAATACATAACTACCAATACCCATAATGCATAGTAGGATTTTTAATCATAATAGGACTTGGATGAGACACATGATAAGTCTACTCGAAGCTATCCATCTAAGCCCAAAGGTGTGCAATGTCCAACCAAGACAACTCACCCCTTGGCCCCAAGCGGCAAAAACATCCAACCAAGACAATTCCACCCTTGGGGTGGCCTACATAGTGGATTCTTGTACCTTATTTTCCTATCCATGATGTCTTGTCCATCCCTCTTATGATTGAGATTCCTTGAATCTATCCTAACAACCAATCATAGTTTGGCTTGATAGGAAAGCCTTGAAAAGGGGTGCCTATAAACTACTCAACCCATCCAAGCCCAAGAGCGCACAGCGTCCAACCAAGACAACTCACCCTTTGGCCATAAGCGGCGGGAATATCTGAACCAAGACAATTCCACCCTTGGGGTGGCCTACGTAGCATGGGAGAGCTTGTAAACTGCATCTCCCTAATCTGCTTCCTTCAACCTTAAATTTGATTGACCATAGGATAAAGACATACATAACTATATATATAATCTATTCATTTTTATATTAAAGAATCATAATTACTTACAAGGCTCAATAATTTCTGCAAGCATCATTATTGCATAATTGTAAATAATACATACATACATACATATATATATATGTATAATGACATTCCATCTTTTGATTATAGATATATATATATAATGGCATTCCATCTTCTGATTATATCTGCTGCTACACTCAAAAATCTATTCCAAGTTTCTTATTTATTTTTCCCTCTCTGATTCCATTGACCTGATTTAATACTCAAAATATATATATTCCAGATTTATTTTTGTTTTTTTTTCCTTTTATGATGACCTCAAAATGGTTTGGTTTTCCTTATATATCTCTTTGTCTACGTGAAATGATGCATCTCTTTAGCAAGGAGGTACCTCTTGGAAAGTCATGACTCTTTGATTTTCTTGATCGCTGCACTTTAAGTATTTTTTATTTATTAATTACTGCCTAGACTGAGTGCTCCTTTTTATCATTTATAGGATCACTGTATCAACCTTAATCGTTGTCTCTCCTTAATGAAAATCGCTACTTTTTATTTATACTTAGGCGATCAAGGTTAATGATATCTTCTTTTTGTCTTAGTTGCAGTCAGCAATAGGTATTAATGGCTATTTATTTTTAATATCAAAGGAAGTTGGCCAGCATATATGGTCGGCCTCCTGAAACCTTGTTTCTTATTATTTATTTTTTTATTTATTTGCTAGGTTTAATGTTGTCGTTTGTGGTGGCATGACAGATAACTTAGTGAAATTCTTGTGAAACATATTCTCACATGATTTTAATAGACTAAAGGGCATTTCAACACTTAATATCCAATCCTCTCGACCTCCAAACAATGCCCACAAAACTTGGAAATAAACAAAATGTCAAAATAGAGACGCTAAAATCGCAGACTTTCACTCAACTTCCGGATGCTACAACTTTAAACCTAAAAATTGGTAGTCCTTCCCAATCCCACATTTTGTCAAGAAGTTATATATTTGTTACACATGGATGTTTGCAAAATTAGTGTTTATTGTCGAACTTCCATACTAAGTTCCTATATCTAGTACTTGATCGATTTTCCACAATTGAGTTATAACTACATTTTACTTAAGCTATTGGATTTTTGTGAAACTTTATTAGACTGAAGGTCCAAATGAAAAGATCTAAAGTCTGCATCTCTAAAGAATCTGCTCATAAAAGTTAAGAAATGATAACACATAGATTGCGGGATTATGACAAACTTAAGGACATTCGCTGATCAAAACCTAGACCTCCCGTCCTATTCCACCTTGTTGATGAAGGGTAGCTTCGGTCAGATATAAATGATTGCATTTATGCATCATCATCATTTATATGTGATCGAAATTACTTATCAAATAAATAATTCTGAAAATAAGAAATTCGAATTTATGAGCATGAATAAAATTCGAAATATAAATAATGTGCAAACTTTATATTATATAAATCACAGGGTGTTAAATGCTGTTATGTTTATGTTAGCCACCGATTAGTATCGGTTGGCTAAGAGAGACCCGCGCCCTCAAGGGACGCGTCCCATGAGAGGACATGTCTCCACTTTGTGGAGACACGTCCTCTCATGGGGCGCGCGTCTCTCCTTGGAGGCGCGTATCTTCTTGGAGGTGTGTCTCCTCCTTCAAGTACAAAGCATGATGACAATCTTTGATTGTAGACATCGAAATTAATAAATGTTCTGCAATCAGCACATTCGAAATACAAAAAGTATAATTTGACTTAGAATTTCACACAGAATTTCAGACTTAGAATTTCCATAGGTTCTTCTTAGGCTCCAAGTTTGATAAGATTTGATTAACATTTACATGGTATCAGAACCAAGTTGAGTGAATCCAAATCAAATCTAGATATCAGATTACTTAGGAAAATTCCTATTTTTAAATCGAATTCACATCACATTCTTCATAATGTCAAGTGTGATCAGATTTGAAGATTGTCTTGCAGGAGCAAACAACTTCACATCATGGAAATTCAGAATCATGATGATTCTTAAAGAGAATAAGTTAGACTCATTTGTGAGAGAAAACAAGAGGGAACTAAAGGATGATCCAATCTTGGTAGATGCAGTTAGGGACCATATAGTACCAATTCTAGGAAAACATGAAACTGCATATCTAATGTTCAAATCCCTTGAGAGCACCTCTGAGATAAATAACACCAGTAGGACTCTTGCATTAAAAAGCCAAATCAACAATGTCCAAATAAACAAAGGAGAAACTATTAATGCATACTTCATGAGGATCATTGAACTAAGGGATCAATTATCTACAATAGGATATCAAATTGATAGCAAAGAGTTAACACTAATTGCACTAGGAGGCCTACCAAACTCATGGGAGTCATTTGTTCAAGGAATAAGTGCGAGATCTAAACTCCCCAAGTTTGATAGGCTAAGAACAGACTGCCTACAAGAGGAAACAAGACTCTCAACAAAAGAAAACATAGATGAAGACATTCATGTGCTCAACACAACATCTAATAAAAGGGGTAAGAATAACTCTTACGGGAAAGGATCATTTAAGAGAAAGAGAAATTCCTATGGAAAATGATCATCCAAGAAGAGGAAAGACATCTCTCAAGTACAATGTTTTAGATGTGATCAATATGGGCACTATGCAATGAAGTGCCCTAACAGATCAAAACAACAAACATCATTTGCTAAAGTAGGAAAGCCAAATTCTGACCATGAATCTAAGAAATTTGTATTCTATTCAGCCCTATCAAATCAAGTATCTAACAATACCAACAACTGGGTAATTGATAGTGGTTCTTCAAGGCACATCACAGGGTTCAAAGAACACTTGGACACTATGACTGAAGAGACTGATGAAGAAGTAACCATTGGGGATAATTTTGCACACCCAGTAAAAGGGGTTGGAACTTGCTCCATCAAATTGAAATCTGGTCTCTCCCTTCAACTCACTGGAGTTTTATTTGTACCTGGAATAAAGAGGAATCTAATATCCATCTCTGCTCTTGAAGACAATGGATATAGGGTTACCTTCATGGATGGGAAAGTTTTGGCATGGCCCAAGAACTCAACTATAAAGAAAGCTCAAACCATAGGTATAAGACAAGGTTATCTTTATAAACTATGCACTGAAGTCAAGCAAGCCCTTACCCTTGATACTTCTGATTCAAATGAAATTTGGCATAGAAGATTAGGACACCTTCATTTCCGTGCCCTACCCTCTATGAAAAAACTTGTAACAGGAGTACCTAAGTTAAAACCAACCCATGAAGGAGCTTGTAAAGGTTGTGCCCTAGGAAAGAATACAAAGGGATCCTTTCACAATAGCCAGAGTAAAACCCAAAGTGTGTTAGAACTAGTTCACTCTGATCTATGTGGACCCATGTCTGTACCCTCCAAGGCAGGCTTCCTATACTATGTCATATTTATAGATGATTTCTCTAGGAAGACTTGGATTTATTTTCTTAAGTGTAAAGAGTCAATAGAAATCCTTAAAGGTTTAAGGAGTTCAAAGCTCTTACTGAAAACTTCTCTGGGAAGAAAATCAAAATCCTAAGGACAGACAATGGAAAAGAATACACCTCTGAAATCTTTAAGGAATTCTGCTTGAATGCTAGGATTGAGAGGGAGTTTACAGTAGCTTACAACCCTCAACAAAATGGTGTTGCTGAAAGGAAAAACAGAACCATTGTAGAAGCTGCAAAAGCAATGTTGCTTGACCAGATGATAGAAACCTCCTTCTGGGCAGAAGCCTCTAGAACTGTTGTCTACATGCAAAATAGATGTCCACATTCTCATCTAGATAACAAAACTCCTGAAGAAGCCTTTACCGGCATAAAACCTGATATTAGTCATTTTAGGATTTTTGGTTGCCCTGTCTATATTCATGTGCCCAAAGAGAAGAGATTCAAATTAGAACCTTCCGGAAAGAAAGGGGTATTTGTGGGATATAGTGAAACCTCCAAAGCCTACAAGATATTCATACCCGGGCAGAAACAAATTGAATTGAGCAAAGATGTCATCTTTGAAGAAGACATTGCATTCAAAAGGGCAAGAAGTTCATGTGAGATAGAAACTGATTCACCTAGAATCTTAGAAGAGGATCCTACTTCTGAGATTCAGAGGGAGTATCCTGAGGAAATGCCAAATGAACTTCAATCCACTTTAGATGAAAATCCAAATGACAACGGTAGAAAGAGGCCACTTTGGGCTAGAAAGATGATCAAAGAAGCTGAGAGTCATGCAGCACCCAAAGGAACATTTACGGAAAGTAAAAGGCTCAAATGGTTCTCAAGCTATGTTGCTCTAATGAATAACATCATAAGTTCAGAACCTGACAGTGTTACAGAAGCCCTCAGACATCAAGTTTGGAAGGACGCAATGACGGAAGAGTATCAGTCCATTCTAAACAATGATTTATGGGATATAGTGCCTAGACCAAAAGAGAAATCTGTTGTCTCTTCTAAATGGCTCTTCAAAATCAAACATGTTGTTGATGGCAGTATAGAAAAACATAAGGCACGTTTTGTGGCAAGAGGTTTTTCACAGAAAGAAGGCATTGATTATGAAGAAACATTTGCACCTGTTGCCCGTTACACATCTGTGAGAGCAATGATAGCCATTGCAGCAGCTAAAGGCTAGAAGATCCACCAAATGGATGTGAAAACTGCCTTCCTAAATGGAACCATTGAAGAGGAAGTCTATCTAGAACAGCCTGAAGGTTTTGTGATACATAAACCTGACTCACATGTATGCAGACTAAAGAAAGAACTCTATGGACTTAAACAGGCTCCCAGGGCCTGGTATGAAAGAATTGACAGCTACCTCTTGGGACTAGGATTTTCCAAGAATGATGCAAACCCAAATCTTTACTTTAAGGTAATCAAAGGTGATATGTTAATAATTATTTTATATGTTGATGACCTGCTAATAACAGGAGAAGATCACCTCATTGCTCAAGGAAAGAAGGATCTAACTTCAGAGTTTGACATGAAAGACTTGGGCATCTTACACTACTTCCTAGGTTTAGAAGTATGGCAGAAATTAGATGGCATCATACTAAACCAAGGGAAGTATACTATTGATATTCTGAAGAGATTTGGAATGTTGGATTGTAGACCCATGTCTACACCTATGGAAACCAACCTTCACAAACTAAAAGAAGCAGCAGCAGAATCTAAGTGTGCAGATTCCACTCTATATAGACAAATGATTGGATCTTTGATGTACCTGGTTAACACCAGACTTGATATTTGCTATGCTGTGAATGCCCTAAGCCAGTTCATGTGTGAGCCAAAGGAAATTCACCTTATGGCTATGAAACATATATTGAGATATCTTCAAGGCACTATTGGATATGGCCTTCTTTACAAAAATAATCAACTAAATCTACATGGATACTCTGATTCAGATTGGGCTGGAAGTGTAACCGATCGGAAAAGCACATCAAGATGTTGCTTTAGTTTGGGATCAGCTATGATCTCTTGGATCTGCAGAAAACAGTCTTCAATAGCTCAAAGCTCGACAGAAGTTGAATACATTGCAGCCTCTATGGGGGCAAGAGAAGCAGTATGGCTCCGGAAATTGCTTGTGGGACTCTTAGGTGAGCCCTTGAATCCTACTATCATTCATTGTGATAATCTGAGTTGCATCAAACTCTCTATAAATCTAGTATTCCATGATAGATCTAAGCACATTGAGATCCCCTACCATTATGTAAGAGACATGGTAGAAAGGAATGTGATCCAATTGGAGTATATTAGTACAAATGATCAAACAGCAGACATTCTCACCAAACCTCTCTCCAGAATCAAGGTTGAACACTTTAGGAAGAAGCTTGGTATGGTTGAAATGTAATTTGATATTATGCTTGAAATTCAAATTGTTTAAATTGTACTAATATATTTAAAGATGTTTAATGTGTAAACTCTTTTGTCATGTGTGTGACTCCATGACTTTTATGGGCCCTCTCCCCCTGTGTACATTATTGAAAGGTGACGATCTTTCTAATAATGAACACTTGTATGTGACATTGTAAAGTGACGACTTTACAATGATGAATTGAACTATCATGATAGATATCATGTGACCTGATATCTGTGGACATGTCATGATAGTATCTCTTGGACACTTTGATGGATATCATGGGACTTGATGTCATTTTGAAGATCATTGTGATCCTTAAGAGATAATCATGGTGGATAATTATATATTCGTGGATATGCCATGAATTATTATGGTAGACATCATGTGACTTGATGTCAGTGCACATACCATAATGAAGATGTGTTATGAAGAATGTCATGTGACTTGACAATACTGAGAAAACATATTATATCTTCGATGTCACGTGTGAAGGTGATATCTCTACTTATTTTAGAGTTATCTTCCCTAGCTAAGAAGGAGTGTTGATGAAGGGTAGCTTCGGTCAGATATAAATGATGATTGCATTTATGCATCATCATCATTTATATGTGATCGAAATAACTTATCAAATAAATAATTCTAAAAATAAGAAATTCGAATTTATGAGCATGAATAAAATTTGAAATATAAATAATGTGCAAACTTTATATTATATAAATCGCAGGGTGTTAAATGTTGTTATGTTTATGTTAGCCACCGATTAGTATCGGTTGGCTAAGAGAGACCCGCACCCTCAAGGGACGCGTCCCATGAGAGGATGTGTCTCCACATGGGGCGCGCGTCTCTCCTTGGAGGTGCATATCTTCTTGGAGGTGTGTCTACTCCTTCAAGTACAAAGCATGATGACAATCTTTGATTGTAGACATCGAAATTAATAAATGTTCTGCAATTAGCACATTTGAAATACAAGAAGTATAATCTGACTTAGAATTTCCATAGGTTCTTCTTAGGCTCCAAGTTTGATAAGATTTGATTAACATTTACACACCTTCCTACAAAATCTGGAGTTTAAAGCATCACGAGATTGCAAAGTTTGACCCAACTACTGGACGTGCTTCTCAAAACTTTCTAAAGTCTAGCACTCCATTGGATTCTCACATTCTTTCCCAAAGCAATGTTAACACTTTATTGAGTTAGTTTTTACTTCTGAACTCCTATCCAACCTTCCAAAGTTTGAATCTCCATTGATTTCTTACAAAGATGTTTTGAAGGCATAATGTTAAAAATACTCTATGTTCGTGAAGTTTATATGGACAAAGGGACTTCCGTAGTGATTTCCTAAAGCCCAGATCTCTCCTAAAATCTTGCAACTTATCTAAAATACACTAATATTTTTAGAAACTCAAACTTTTTGGTTTTGAGATCAAATTTAACAGCTTTCTTTGTCTTCATATCCATCTAGTGTACAACCCAGCTATGAGCTACAAAAATAGCAAGAGTCAAGTGAATGGAGTTCATCTTGGCAATGAGGGCAAAAGTCTCAGCGTGGTCAACACCAGGAACTTGCAAGAAACCTTTGGCCACAAGTAAGATTTTCAACTTGTCAATTGATCCGTCTGCTACAAATTTGGCTCAATAGATCCACTTACATTGAACCGGTTTTCTTCCCTTAGGAAGTGGTAAACACTTTCATGTGTTGTTCTGAATCAAAGAGTTGTACTTTACCTCCAAGACCAAATCCCACTCAAAAATGTCTAATGCTCCACAAAATTACTATAAGTTTGAAGTTGTGGCAATATAGGAATGTGAAATATTCCAATGTTGTGATATGAGTGTCAAAAAGGATCCCCAACAAGAGTGCTTGCAGACTCAAGTGTCTAATGATCCCAACGAGGCATAGAAGAAGAGGATGGAAGAGGAGAATCCTTAACCTCTGAATGTGAACTCGACGAAGGGGGAGATTAAGCCTCGTGATCAACCTTGCAAGTAGAAGAAGTTGGAGGAAAATCCTCAATGTCACTATCATCTAAATCCATTGTAGAGGAAGGAAGAATGTGAGAGGATGACTTCGGGGGTCTTTCCGTAAATTGCACACCTCGCTCAATGAAGAGCTCATGAGTCTCAAGATCCAAAAGACAATATCCTTTGACACCATCAAGTATCCAACAAAGATATAGGTTCGACTCTAGGGTTCTAAGGCTCGAACTCCTCAGAAGGAATGTGAGCCCATACAAATGAGCCAAAAACTTTGAAGTGTCACATAACAGGTTTCCTACCACACCAAGCTTCAAAGGGAGTGATGCCTTCAATGCCTTATGGGGAACTCTATTTTGGATGTGAGTAAAACAATTGATAACTTCAACCTAATATTCAGGTGCAAGGGAGCAAGCATGGACCATGTAGCCAACTATCTATTTTAGGGATTGTTTTTCCTACTTGTAACACCAATTTTGCTAAGGTAGGCAACAATAGCTAAAGATCTAACCCTTCAAGTGTGCAAAATTTCTTAAATCATTGGTTCACATATACTCTGCCAATATCAGTTTAGAGAATCTTGATGCATTTTCCAAGTTGTTTCTCAATGAGCCTTTAACTCATGAAACTTGTTAAATACTTCAACCTTCTGTCAATGGAAGAAGACCCATGTGTATATGGAATAGTCGAAAATAGTGCGCCTTGCAAACAAACATGGAAAGAGACCCACCAAGTTACTATGAACTAGCTCAAGGACTTCTGACACCTTTCAAGCCTTCCCTTTGTCAAACTTCCCTTGGGATGCTTTCCCAAGGCACAAATTGAACAAACACCATTAGAAAAAATAATCCAAGGAAGACCTATGACCATGACCTGCATGCTAAGCTATTGAAGGTAGCAATAGTTGAGATGGTTGAACTACTCACACTGCTCATAGAATCTGAATAAGTGTGCAATGTTGTAGTGGTAGCATTAGGTACAAAGTGAGAAAGAATAAGGCCAAGAGTGATGGTCGACCTTTCCAATTATGAGAAGATCATCATCTTCAAGATACTTGATGGCAACAAAATTTGTAGTGAATTTGACCTTCCTACAATTTTGGAGATGAGTGATCTAGTAGACGAAGAGAAGGTTGGCTAACAAGTTAGGCACACAAAGAACATCCTCAAATGTACCAATGTCAACATCAACTAAATCTTTCTCAATGACATCCATAAGAGAATCATCCCCGATGAGAGAATGAAGCACAATAAAAGGCTCTAACAAACAAAATTGTTCACTATTAGAACCCATTTGGTGTGAAGCCTCTAAGGCAAGAGTCTACTAACTAGAAGAATCTGCTAAAGTAACAAGAGCAATTGTTTTCCCTTTAACTAATTTTGAAGGAGTAGAGGATTGTTGTGCAATAGAGCAGAGCAGATTAATGTTCATCTTTTTCAAAAGATGCTTCAACTCATTGATTTGCTTCCCATGACATGAATGTTCCTCATGACCAATCTTCTTATAATAGCTGCAAGTTGGTCTTTCCTTCATCTGGGAATTCCCCTTGGATGAAAAGGATTTGGAATCTACTTTTAAGGTAGATGAGGATTGTGCATGATCTTTTTGTGACTTCTTGTTAGACCTCTTATGTTTCTTGTCAGATTACCCTGACTCTTTCTACCCCTTCAGTTGACCAACCAACAAAGCTTGCAACTAAGATGGCTTGAGGAGACCCATGGAAAATGGCTTCCCCTACTCATGCATCAACATCCCGAAGAAGGATGTGAATAAATGCATTGTGTCTACAAAGCCCATTGTCAACCTATGAGTGTGAAGCTAGAAAAAAAGTTGCATATTCAAGGCCGAGTTGGTTGAGGGAACTAAATACTAGCTAAATGTGTTTTTTCTCAACACCACATGCTTTAAATTGTACTCTAAGGTCATATATCTTTGTGATATAATTTTGGATGTTGTCAAAACATTTTAGATCAAGGCTCATCAAATCAATGTTGATTTGATAGCCCTTAACTTCATCAAGTTTTCCATAAAGAGTTTTAAGTTCTTCCCAAGCATCATGTGAATTTGTACACTTTTCAATCTGAAACATAAGATCAAGGGAAATGAAACTATGAAGACATCCAAGTGCTTTAGTATATTCAAACATCCATTGTATTTTTTTCTTAACATATGTGGGTTCAACTACCTTTTGTTGAACATATGAAGTATACACTTGTTGCATTAAGGCATTACATGCATTTTGATGCCATGTTAAGTGGTTGTATGGAGTTAACAATGGGAACTTAAAGTGACCCATTTGTGAAGAAAAAGTAGAGCACAAGCTTAAGGAGAAGCGCAAGCATAAAACACACCATGATAGCCACCCTCCCCCCTAAATTCACTCACTTAAAAAATCCCCCGAGCAAATATGATTTGGCACTTTATCCTTGGTGTTGTTGTAGTTGCCACCAACAAGAAATGCAAAGTGGACTTGATTTCAATGCTTTAAAACTGCCAAAATAAAGCCTAATGTTGGAAGTACATTTTTAATACAATAAGTACAATCTAATAGCACCACTATGAAGTACAAAAAAAGTTATGCATTTTTAAAAAATTGTACCTGAAAAAGAGCTTATATGAACCTAAACGAAGCCCCAAAAGTTCCCAAAACAAAAACTATGCAGCAATACTTGTCACAATTTGCAAATTCTAGAAAAGTCGCACATCAAAATTAAAAACCATCTACACTAGTGCATAGAGCATGAAAAAATAGCCCAAATCAAAAAAATTGCTCAAAAAAAAAGGTCATGAAAGTATTGGCCTCTTAAGTTGAATTGTAATTTCAAAAAATTCAATGGAGAAAGGGGCATAAATTTGAAATTCCACCTATTGACATCAACAGATCAACGCTAAATCTGGTAGAAATGTTGCCAAATTTAGTGGAATTGTCAAATGTAGCCATCACTAGATAAATTTCAAACCTCGCAAGTTTTAGAGGAACACCCAAAAAAATGAGGCTCGCCAAGAATAGAGAAACTGCCAAATATGACAAAGGCCACTAGAAAACCTATTAAACTAGAGCAGAGGTGCCCTAGCCAAGTGCAAGCAACACGTGGGCAACATTGGGTGGCCTGATAGATACACACATAAGGTGTGGTCACGGTGTCAAGGGCAATGATTGAATCACTACTAGAGGCCTATGAGGACAACGATGTTATAGCCAGTGCTGGGGGCTAGGTAAAAAACAACCCGCAAGGGCAAGGGTGACACAACAAGGCAAGCTACGCCTAGGTTGAGTCATGGCCGATGGCAACTTAAGAGGGCTTAGCCCTCAAGGGCCTACAGAAATGAAGCCTTGGTTGCAAAGCCCTCTACTTGGGACTAAAGCCCTCTACTTGTGACTGAAGCCCTTTATATTTTTTAATTTTTTTCAATAAAAAAATCTCACAAAATGTTCTAAAATATTTTTCTTTTGAAAAATAGTTGTGCAATAGCACTGTTCACAAAGATCATATGGCTCCTTAAACAAAAAAATTTGCCTCACCCAGAAACTTGTCCAAAATCAATAAATTGACAATCGATCGTAGAGTTTTTGGGCCTTCTAGAAGCAATGGTAAGGTCAAATTTAACCCAAAATGCTCTTAAATGATGGCTTCCTACTAGATCTTGCAAAAAACTTCACTTCATACCCTTGTAGATCTAGGCTTCGATGTCCAACTAGGACAAAATGAAAAGCAAATCTGATTATCGCAGCTACTCTAGACTCAATAGGGAGCTCTGAATGTCTCCAAGAAGCTCCAAATAAAACTGCAAGAAATAATTCAGAAAAAAGAATCCTCCTAATAACTAATATTTCTTCCACACTTTTCTAATTTTCTAAATCATCCAAATATGCAAGAGTAGAAAATACTCAATAGAAGCTCTACACTCCCAAATTTCCTAAACAATGCTAACCCACAACTCACAACTACTCTGATACAATAAAAGATTTTGCTATAAACCACCCAACAATGCAAAAGAGTTTAAAAAAAGAAAAGAAAAAACAAAAACCTTGATTGATAGAATAAGTTGTATTCTATTCAACAAAAATGCGAAGCATACAAGAATTAAGTTATAGGTGAGCATATATAAGATATACCACCCAAGAGACTAAAACACAACCAATGTGGAATAATATGTAAAAATTCTTTAAGTAAACTTAACCTAGTGTAAAAAGGACCTAAGTGGAGAATTAGCTAGGAAATGGACTAGTTAGGAAATACACCCCTTTCACACTAATAAAAACTACATAAATGGTGTGTATGGATGCAACTATCTCAATATTATTTACAATTTGGAATTCTTCTTCCTTTGCTTTCACCTTCCTCCTAGCAAGATCAAGACACAACAAGACTTAGAGGAAACATTCCTAATTATTAAACTCCATATCACCTTCTCACAATGATCCCACAATTGACCCATTGTCTCTCCAAATGTCCCTAGAATCCAAATCTAGAAACTCCAAAAACCCTTTCATAAGAAGCAAAGATATAACCTTTCAATAGGGTCTTGGGATGCAAAGTCAAGTTGTTGTGCAACCCTTATTAGAATGGAGGGGTTGTGTAGAAATAAAGAGAAACAACCTCTACAGAATGTTGATCATTGTCAAATGTTCAAACACCTTTCCAAGATATTCTAAATAGATGCCTATCTTCCTAGACTCCTACAATGGAAAGCTGGACATTCTACACAATAACCCAAAATAAGAAACAAATTTTGAAATTGATAGAAACCATAGAAGCCATGTTCGCAAAAGAATTAAATGCCAAATGTTCAAAAGAGATGTGAAATACACTAAACCCAAAAAAAAGGGATAAAAGAAGAGGCAAAAACAACACATTAAATTCTTTTCAAGCAAACATCCCAAAGTATAGAGAAGTATCTTTGTGTAAAATTCTCCATTTAGGGTAAATTAAGCTTAGAGTGGACGAGTGGGCCAATAGTGGTTCACTCTCTCCAAAAAATGACCAGTTAATAAGTATGACAGAAAGAAATGTAAAAGCATCGCTTTTTTTCCAATTTGGAAGGCTTTTGCTACAATGACAGAAATGTATATTTATAGCACATACTGAAATCCTCATTCGAAGTTTCAATATAGCAATAATCACAATCAACATCCTTGGCTTAAGCTTCCCAAGCTCTCATAATTTGAAGTCTTTTCATTAGATAAAAGATGCACTTAAGGGTCACTCCACCAAGGCTGTCATTTAAGATCTTTGCTTACAAGAGTATCATCAATATTGTGAATTTATGTCTCAAAGAAGAAATATTTAACTGAGTGGAAAAGTAAATCTATAGCAAGCAGTTACAAGTTCGCCATTTCAAATTTCAACCAGTTTGTAAGATGATGTGCCCATCTTTGATTGTGCTGTATAATTTCCTACCCAAACAAAAATGTCAAACACTGGGAGATCAACTACATGTAACTACAATTCAAATGCTCATTGTAATTACTTAGACCGAAAAATCCAATAATTTAAGACATTTTTTTCCATCTACTTATTTGAAGTCAGACGATGCCTCCAACACAGAGACAGAATGGAATGCAATTTATCTTCTTGTTAAGCACATAACCAAGCCAACAGTCAACAATGTTCAAGAAAGAGATATCCAGATATACATTTCAAAAATGAAAACATGTGGAATTAATCTAAAAAATCTAAGGAACACTGTTCTCAAAAAATATAAAAAAATATGCAAATTTCTGAAATAGAGCATACCTGCATAAGTTTTTTTTGGAGTGCAACATTTTGAGCCCGAATGTTTCTCTCTTCAATTCCAAAGACGACTCTACATACAAACCAGCATCGTCTTCCAAACTTTAAAAATCGGTCCATACTTCTAAGTTATCTAGCAAATCATTTGCATATGAGCCTGTAGACCAGTTAATAAATGCCCGTCACTTAAAAAGAATTTTGTACTGTAAAGGTACTGAAACTTCACTTATCATCTAAATCTGTAAAATTAAATTAGAATGAAGAATTATCCAGTAAAAGAAAGGAGGTGTCAAGGTGTGATGAAGGTATATGAAGATTTGGAGCATTCTTGCTATAAAATATAAGGCACATTATATCACTTACAGTCTTACACTTAAACATTACCAACGAGTTGAACAGTGATAGAACTTACTTATACATCAATGATCAACAAACTTATGTAAAAAAGTGGAAAGGATACTCATTTAGAGTAGTACATTTTTTAATTAAAATTATCTGAGCTTGCAACATAGGATTTCATTCAATCGATTTATGGATGATCATTGAAAATGACTACACTAATGGAATTAGTGCTCAACCAACCACGTACAATTGATATCAAATTGAGGAAAAGATAAAGTGAAAGAGTCAGATGGCATTTCAAGATTCTTGCCCGGCTGGATAGATTCTACAGCTTCTCTAATCTCTTTCCAACTCTAATTATGCAAATATGTACATTGAACTTTGAAGTTCTTACAAGGACTATTGGATTTTACTCTTTTACCATCTAACAATAGTCACACGTCATTATCTATCCATTTTGCAAGAGAAACCTAAACTGCTGTTCAAGATTAATGACTCTCAGTAAGCTCTTGAAGATTGTGGGAGAGCTATTGATGTAATCAAAAAAAATTCTGGGGTGGGGTAGATCTCATGATGGGAAGTAGCCATCTGCAGGATGATGGGGATTGTGACGAAAATCATTTCTGTGTAGAGGATAGAGGACAAGGAGTTTTGGCTCTAACATAAGCCAGAAATAAGCCCAGCTAGATGGGGACTACTCTCTGTGTAGGATCATGTCGCAGAATAAGAATTTTCTACACATGTTGAAGTATAGAGCTAGCGCATTACTAAGCAGAAATTTAGAGTCTGGTTAAAATGTAGGAGGAACCTTCGTAGTTCTTATTTTATTTCCTCATGAAAATACAATTCAGAAAGAATCACTATATCTCAGTTGAAATATGGATAACTCAAAGATGATTCGGAGAAAACCAGAGCAGCTTCACAAGGCCAGGTTTAGATCAATTTATCTGCTTCTCCAATAACAGGAGCCACAGTTTCTACTAGAAGTGTGTGCCAACTAACTGTCCTCATTATGTTTTCCTCTTCAAAAGTCAAAGAACTCGATAACCATTATTCCTAAAAGGACAAAATAATTTGTGCAACAACGCATGCTAAATCTCCACGTTAAAATGGTCTAAGTTTTAAAATTCCAGAAAGTTGTGAGGCAAACCATTTGTATGTATCTTTAATGAATGTGTTTGGAAGCTTACAAGCTTACCTAAACATATGGGGGAGCATAGACTAGTGCAAAGACACCTCAGCCAAAAATTCAGAGAAACCAAAGTGTAAGAGTGTGACTTGTACTAGAAAAATACTCAGCAAAAAAACAGAAAATAGAAAATTGAAAACTATTCAAATATTCAAATTTTCAAAGTAAAAAAGGAAATTTATCCTTTTATGCTTTATAAACATCAAGATTAACATAGAAACTCGCATCATATGGGCAAACAGTTAAAAGCTTTACTGAATGCGTCAAAGTGCTTAGCCACAGATATGTGGCAACAAAGATGAATGCAGAGTTGCATAACTACTTGGCAATTTCTCAACTAAGCCAAAGAGTAAGAATATGACATATACTGGAAAAAGGGCAGTAAAACCTGAGGAAATATTTTTTAAATAAAAAAATGGTCATACTTTCGTGGAAAAAAATGTGTTTCTTATTGCATAGCAAATCCACAGAAGAGGCATTAACTTTAATGTAAAATATGTATTAAATAAGAAAACGGTGAACAACATTGTAATAGAATATTCCTCGTCAATTAAGAGGTTTTTTCCTATTTAATGGAAGTTATGTCCTGCAAATGGAACTCAGGAATGACCCTGCAAGCTAGAGTAACCATTCACCTGGCACTCAGCTAAAAACATGGAAATGACTCAGCAAATTGGCTCTATTCATTTTCAAGGAGATGAGAGTCAAACTATTTAATGCATCTTATAATATTTATTTAATGTCTTTAATCATAGCCATACAAGTGTGAATCAGAAACAACTCCACAGGCTAGAGTAGGCTAGAGTTAAAGTAGGCTTGTTGCTCAGGAAGAAATTCCACAAAGAGTTGGTTTACTTATTTTCATGCAGTTCTGCAAGCTAGAGTAACAGTAGACCACACAATCGGAAATAAATTCTGCAATAACTCATCAACTCTAGAGTTGGGTACACTCATTTTCACAAAAAGAAAAGCCAAACAGAGTAGCGAGTACTAACCCATTTGCAAAGAGTAATGTGGCCATAGACTAATGCAGATATTACTGCATTGGTCTCCAAGGTCTGTGATATTGTAAGCACATAAATTTGTCCAAGAGGAAATTGTGTTGCCAACAGGATGCAGGACTAAGTCATTTCTCTATTTTCAGCAGAAGCTTACTTTTCTAATTAGTATAAATTGGCTTTTGCAATATTTTGTCAGTTTGTGGGGCCAACTATTTTGTTAGTTAACTTGTTCATTTTGTTCTAACTGAAATCCCTTGGCACCCTTTATATTGAATAATCATAGATAGATAAAGTGCCTGATCTTGACTTGGGCTCCCTGATTTACATGTATATTAGAAAACTCTATTAAATAAAGCTTCTATTGTGTTATATTCTATGTTCCATGGCGTTTCGGGGACGGGGACGGGGACGGGGACAGGGACAGGGGGATGGCAGGGGACGTGTTTCCGGGACGTTTCCTAGGGGCCATTTTTAGGGGATGGTAGGGGACGGTGACATACAAAATACACATATAGATATATGATTTTTTCAAAATTTATTAATATATTATAGAGAGGGAGAGAGAGGGAAAGAGAGAGATATGTCAATAAATTAATAATTGATAACAACAATATCAATATGTAAATAAATCGCGAGAGCAGTAGTATAACAGCATAATAAATGTCATTAAACTTATTATTGTAGCCTATGATCCGGGTATGTTTGTATTTCATTGGGAATCAATATAAATTAGATTTTGAAGGAAATGTCTGCTGCTGTAATCAAATCAGATTTATATCAGACCTGTAATGCAATGTATTCAGACTTGATATAGTGCAAATAAAATCAGATTTGAGGTTGAATGTTTCATATTTGTTGATGTTATGATAGTAGTTATCATGTCTATGTTTTATGCAAATGATTTGGCATTAAAATTCAATCAAACACAAGCATAAACATTCAGAAATCAGAACTCAATCACTTTGCATGCCAACAACCCAAACTCAAAAATCACCTTAGAAAGGAGGATGAAATATTTAAAAAATCAATTTTTTAAATGTTTTTTTAACCCAGGAAGCTCCCTATCTGCAGGGGACGGCTAGCCATCCCTGGTACAACAAGGGATGTTTCCAATGTCCCCCATCCGTACCGGGGACGGGGAAACGTCCCCAAAGGGCAGGGGACGTTTCCTCCCGTTTCTTGCTAGTTGGGTTGTTTCGGGGACGGTTGGGGGACATCCCCTTTGCGTCCCCCCGTCCTGGGACAGCTGGGGACGGGACAGTGGGTTTTGGGGCAGGGCACACGTCCCCGTGTAACATAGGTTATATTCTATCACTCTATCTTGTATGCTCTATTAGTTTCTATTATTGTACACGATTGATAACAACCAAATAATAGTAAACATTGGGATTGTTTCCTATACAAAGTCAAGTTAGTTTTTTCAAGTATCAACATCAATCAAAATACAAATTGATGGCACGGGAAAGATGGAACCATAAAATGGGTAGGCATATTGACAAACCAACAGAAACAAATCAAGAGTGAGAATGAAATCACAAGAGATTTTCAATGTCTCTAGGATCTTTCAATAGGAGAAAACATTCATGAAGAAGTAGAGAGAAATCAAGTCTCATTCGATACAATTTGAAACATCTTTGCAGTAACTGAAGACGTGGATAGTCTACTAAACCACCTACCTGACAACTTACGAAGCATTACATCGTTCTATAGGACCTTCAAGCTGAATGTGACCAAAGCATGACACCAACAAATACTCCAACAGTACAAAGAAAGGGCTTGTCAAGAAGAAGAAATGAAGACCTACACCATCAAAACCCATAAGAAAACATTCATGAGAAGTATAGAGAAATCAAGTATCATTCGATACAATTTGAAACATCTTCACAGTAACTGAAGACGTGGATAGTCTACTAAACCACCTACCTGACACCTTATAAAGCATTACATCGTTCTATAGGACCTTCAAGCTGAATGTGACCAAAGCATGACACAAACAAATACTCCAACAGCGCAAAGAAAGGGCTTGTCAAGAAGAAGAAATGAAGACCTACACCATCAAAACCCATGAAATTAATTCCATCAAGCCTAAATAGAGGCAAGAAAACACCAGAAAGCAGACAGGGAGCAAACCAGGAGAATTAGACAATCTCTAAGATGGGTGGAGCAAAGAGAATGAGTTGGTGATTTGAGTCCTATTCCACTAACCCTATAGATCAGACCTAATTCCCAAGACCAAGGATATTAGCTAGAGAGCAATAGGCTGACACTCACAATTGGATAGAGGAAAAGTCAGAACCAATGCATTAGAGTGGATCACTCTTCCTCTTCTTTGGGCATTTCCCTAAGGTCACTTGACAAGACAATTAAAGAGAAATATAGACACAGATTCAAGCCACCAACAACCATGCCGAAAGCATGATAAACCCCTAAGACAGGTCACAATTTTCACGGCATATTGACTGCTGTAACTAGACCTTTGAGACTTCATTCAAACAGATAAAAGCAAACTTGCAAGTGCACCAAATGATAAAATCAGTTTTGCATTCTTACATGTGAGTCCCCTTATACTTTCCATACACATGCAAGCTGCAGACATACTGTCATGACTCTCTTACAATATATTAGTTTTATGCTCACAAAAGGTTTGGCATGAGTTGTATTGTTGAGTCATGGAAGCATATGAAACCTCAACTACCAAGGAAGAACAAATGTATTTGTTTTAGAATGAAGGATTGGCCTTCAGGGCATCAAGACTTGTGCCTATCAAATTGGGAGCAAGGTCAAGGCAATGGAAGAGTGTAAGAATTTGCATAAACTAGAAGGAGAACCATGTTACACCTTTTCATTTCGATGTAACACATTCAAGCTTGCTCATAAATCCACAATTTAGAAAGAATCCACATGTATCAAAGAAAATCCCATTACAAAATCTCTGCAATCACTTGTAGTGTTGCAACACTAGCAAATCCTCAATACATCATGCCAATAGGTGTGACATGAAGAATCATGAGGCACACTCTCATGAATCCCTAGAATACCTCAATCCATCATGGAGACACCTAGAATGCAGAGAGAAATCTGTGTGAATGCACCTTCTCCAAGTTCTTAAACACGATTAATACATCAACCCAAAACTAGACTTGTAATAATTGATGCTCATAACTATTTACAAGCAAACCATATACATCAAATGGACCAAACTCCAGAGAGCAATCCCTACAAAATCAGCAAAACAAGAATGTAGAGAGCTTTGCAAACTATTATAGAATATACAAGATGTTGCCATTTATCACAATCATAGTTTAAAAAATCAGCAAGTACTCACCAAAAATTCTCACTAGCAAGTAATCGTAGGAAAAACTTGCTGACAAGTTTTAGGTAAAAATCACAACACTTATTTGTCAAAATATAACTAAAAATCACAAAAAATTGCCTAATTTGCATGTAAAAACTTGTCCAGCATTCATTATAAAAGGAGACAAAGATTTTCCAATTGCTACTAATGGATTTAGGGCAAAATACAAAAATATTTCAGTTTCTGCAAACAGATTTAAGACACAATTTGAATTCCAATTACTGTGAACAGATTAAGGGCATGATTTAAGGATTTTTCCATTTTTTAGTTTTCCAACTACGAAGACTTCACCTCCTGCTTCAAGCTTCCATACCCTAAGCACTCACAAAAATCTTATAAATAGGCATCTAAGCCTTATTCCAAATCACTCCCAAGTTTTAGAAATAGTAAGGACTTGATGTTCAAAAAACAAGTGATAAAATTGTGAAAATGGCATGCACCATGAAGGCTTTTGTGGTTTTGAAGGCCTTAATTTGCGCTTGATGGCAGGGCTTTGCCTCTCAACCCCACCATGAGGGTCATTGCCAATCAACCCCACAAGGAGCTCTACCCGCAAACCCCCACAAGGGCATTACCCCTTACTCCCACGAGGGGCAACGCCCCCAAACCCCCACAAGGGGTGCTGCCCCTCGACCTCGCTAGGGGCTCAATACCCAAACCACCACTTGCCACCATCCTACCGTCCCAAAATCTAGGCCCTTGGTTCCCCTATCCCCAAGAAACATCCCCCACATCCCTCATCCCACCATCTTGAGACTCTATCGTACATAGATTCATATTCACAATGAGAAGAAATACATAGATGATTTTTTTCTTGTTATTTGTCTTTTGCTAGGCTTTATTTTCATTTTTCAGTTTCTGAGAAAAATATGGCATCTACAAGTAGGAGACCTGGCAAGTCTAAAGGCTTGTTATTTTTGTCAATGATATGTGTTGAACTCCAATTTTGATTTATAGATGAACTCACTCAGTAATATGTGTGTTTTTGAAGAATATATTTTTAAAATTGTGTATCACATAAGGAAATGTAGGAAAAAAGATCTCGATTAAATAGCATCTCCATCAAAAAAGGGAATAAAATCAACCTAAGCATGCATAGCAGCAATATCCACCTACCTCAAGATCAAGCCAGCATTCAATTATGGATAGCCACGGTGCCACCCATATCTGAGATTTTATTTTGCACCACATACTCTGCACATGATGTCTTTGATCATCTCTTATTAAATATCTCTGCCAACCCTAGCTCTACACCTGTGCAAAACGTTAAATTCTTGCCTGCATACATCATTCTTCACAGATTATCCACTCTGTTGCATGTTGTAATTATACAATATGCATTCGGCTTGTTTCCTATCAAAGGCATCAGACCAATGATTTCTCCTGCATAAATGGCGACTGCAAGAAACTTAATGACCCAATGATTTGTTCTTTCAACTGCTACAATAGCAATCTCGATTTACTTCACAAATCACCTTTTATTTTGCCACACTCTAGCATGGAATCAAATATCCTTTGTTGTCTTGACTTTAATGATGCAACGATCTGCCAACTTCTGTGCAAGTCTTTGATCTGGCTTTGGAACACCTTAGTTGCGGCTCCTTCTGCAAAATTATCGATCTCTGCCACCTTATATTGTAATTACAATAGCCTCTTTTACAAAGGACTAAGAAGATACATAGATGTTTCTAGACTATAGGCCAACATGTTTTATAATTTTATTATTTTATTCTCCTTGGCTGACATACAAACAATTAATAAATATTTTTAACCTATTGCCTAGTAGAAATTACTAGAATGTTCTAACACTCCCCCCTAATTTCTACCACTTATTACATGAATATTTACAATACCCAAATTTTCTCTCAAATACTCAAATTGCTCTTTGCTAAGGCCTTTGTGAATACATTTGCCAGCTGATCTTCAGATCTGCAATACTCAAGATTGATCTCTCCATTGTTCACCAACTCTCTCAAGTGAAGTGATGCCTTGTGTCAATGTGCTTGCTCCTCTTATGAAAAACGTGATTCTTTGATAATGCAATTGCTAACTTATAGTTATTATCAAAACAGACAAGTGTAGGTTCCTTTTGCTCATGCATTAAATCCATCAAAACTCTTTGTATCCATACTACTTGGCATGCTACTGATGTACCCGCCACATATTCTACTTCTACGGATGAAATTGTGACTATGGGTTGTTTCTTTGATGTCCATGCAATGATACCTGGTCCAAAGTGAAATACATATCCTAAAATGCTCTTCCGATCATCAATGCTTCCTACAAAATCACTATCAGTGTATCAAACCAACTCAAACTTATTTGTTGTGGAGTACAATATGTTGATGTTAATACAGCGTCGGTCTTCACTAGACACATATTAAATACATGGGGCCGACCTCATATTTGATTTATATCATGTACTTATTCTGGCCGACTTTAATTGTTATTAAATATTTTATCAAAGGCCGACCCAAGTGAAGAGGCGCCTAGGAGATATAAATACAAGGTCACTTCTTGGTTATTTACACAAATTCGAATACCAAGAAGTTCGCTATTATTTGACAGAGCAGAATTCGCAGTCCTAGAAGAAGTTCATACTTAATCAGCAGATCATCATCTTGTAGCAGCAGATCATCATTTTGTAGCAGCAGACCGATTTCAAGGAGAAACATATTCATTTGTATCTTTGCATCTAGGAGAGATGCTATTATTCATTGTATCAAATTCGGCATTGTGTTGGGCCTGAGTTCAAGCAGATTTCTGCTCTTATTCCTTCAATATATAAGAGATATATTTGCTGGGTTTTTCTCCCTCAAGAGGAGGGTTTTCCCAAGGTATCTTGTTGTGTTCATTGTCTTATGTGTTGCAATTCTTTTGTTCAATTGATTATCTAATCTGATCTAAGAAACACTAACATGGTATCAGAGCAGGTGTGAAAAAGATCGTGATCAGATTTAGTTCGCAACACTCACCTTATTCTTTTTCAGTCTATCTTCTAAATTTCTCAAGATGGTAAACGGTCTGAAAATCGAGGATAGACTCGAAGGGATCTCGAACTACATATCATGGAGGTTCAGGTTCATGCTAACTTTGGAAGAGAATGATTTGGCTGAGTTTGTGAAAACAAAAGTTCCCGAACCTGAGGGGGAAGAAGAGAAGCTGCAATGGAGGAAGAAAGACACTAGGGCAAAGAAAGCATTGGTTGATTCCATCAAGGATCATATTGTACCAATTATTTTCAAGTTGGATACAGCAAGAGAGATGTTTACAACCTTGGAAGAGATGTACGAAATCAACAACACCAGTCGTGCCCTTGCTCTGAAGCAACAACTTCATCATGTGAAAATGGTGAAAGGAGAATCTGTTATTACATACTTCATGAGGATTTCAGAGATAAAAGATCAACTCTCCACTATTGGTCACATGATTGATGATAAAGAACTGACTATGCTTGCTTTCAATGGTCTTCCGCTTTCATGGGAGGCGTTCATCCAAGGAATCAGTGCAAGATCCGAACTTCCCAAGTTTGATCGATTGAGGATTGATTGCATTCAAGAAGAGTCAAGACTAACAGCAAGGGGGATTGGTCAAAGCTCAAAGAATGAAGAATTACAAGTTCTTACCTCTCATTCATCAAACAAAGGAAAAGGCTTTAAGAGAGGTTTCTTCAAAAGGAATCGAGAAGATGGAAATGAAGATGCTCCTACCTTCAAAAGGAAACGAGACATGTCCAAGATTCAATGTTTTCGTTGTGATAAGTATGGTCACTTTGCGAGGGTTTGCCCCCAACGACCTAAGCTTCAAGTTGCCACTGCAGATGTTGAAGAAGTTGCTCTACAAAAGGACTCCAGTGATTATCTATTTTATTCAGCCTTGTCTAGCAATGTTTCTACTGACTCTAATACTTGGTTGATTGACAGTGGTGCTTCTAGGCACATCACCGGATTCAGAAGTCATTTGTCAAACTTAATGGAAAGCAACTCCAGTGATCAAGTTGTTATTGGAGATGATGCTAGATATTCTGTAAAAGGGATTGGAAACTCCACTCTTCACTTGGATTCTGGAATTTCTTTGGAGTTGAATGATGTACTGTTCGTACCAGGGATAAAGAGGAACCTTGTTTCAATTTCAGCATTAGAAGACAAGGGTTATCAAGTTGCCTTCTCTAAAGGGAAAGTTCTTATATGGGCAAAGAACTCCAGCTTCAAAACTGCTCAAGTGATTGGAGTTAGACATGAATGTCTCTACACGCTGTGCACTCGTCCTCTTCAAGCACTTGTGCATAACAGTACCAGCATGTGTGATCTTTGGCATCGAAGATTGGCTCACATTCACTTTCGTGCTCTACCTATCATGGAGAAGATGGTCACCGGTCTTCCGAAATTCGATCAAGAACATGAAGGTACATGCAAGGGATGTGCCCTAGGCAAGAACACAAAAGGTACGTTTCATTCCAGTGAAAGTAGATCTAAATGTATTCTTGATCTCATTCATTCTGATTTGTGTGGTCCAATGTCTAGTGCATCATCTAGTGGTTTCTTGTATTATATTATTTTCATTGATGATTACTCTAGAAAGACTTGGATCTATTTCTTGAGATCTAAAGAATCAGAAGAAGTATTAGAAAGATTCAGAGAATTCAAAGCACAGATTGAAAATCTGTCTGGGAAGAGGATCAAAGTATTGAGATCTGATAATGGTGGAGAATACACTTCTGGCACTTTTCGAGACTTTTGTATTGAAGCAGGGATTAAGAGGGAGTTCAGTGTTCCCTATAATCCACAACAAAATGGTATTGCTGAAAGGAAGAATAGGTCTATTGTGGAAGCAGTGAAAGCTATGATCCATGATCAAGACTTACAAATCTCTCTTTGGGATGAAGCATCAAGAACAGCCGTCTATGTTCAAAACAGGAGTCCCCACAGGATCTTAGAGAATAAAACTCCTGAAGAAGCATTCTCAGGCGTGAAGCCTGAAGTTAGTCATTTGAGGATCTTTGGCTGTCCAGTCTATGTTCATATTCCAAAGGAAAAGAGAACAAAGCTAGAACCTTCTGGGAAGAAAGGAATTCTTGTAGGCTACAGTGAGACATCAAAAGCTTACAGGATTTACATTCCAGGACAGAAGTCTATTGAGATTAGTAGAGACGTCACATTTGAGGAAGATGTTGCTTATAGAAGGTCCAAAGGCACTCCTATGGAGGTCGATGAAGAAGAACCTCCTCAAGATATGGAAGTTGACCATATTCCAGAGAATCTGAAGGAGGATACAGAACCTAAAGAAGATATTGATCCAGCTGAGCCTTTGGATCCTACTAATGGGCCTCTAGACATTGTGATTGGAAAGAAAAGACCTCTTTGGGCTCGCAGGACAATGCAGGAAGCAGAAAGGTTTGCAGCTCCAAGAGGAGCCTTCAGAGAAAGCAAGAGACCTCACAAGTTCTCTAGTTATGTTGCCTTGATGAGTCAGATTATTGAGTCAGAGCCTTCAAATGTTGAAGAAGCTTCTAGTCAACAAGTATGGAAAGATGCCATGATTGAGGAGTATCAGTCTATACTTAAGAACGATGTTTGGGATATAGTTCCTAGACCCAAAGACAAATCTGTGGTGTCTTCTAAGTGGCTCTTCAAGATCAAGCATGCAGCTGATGGGAGCATTGAGAAACACAAGGCTAGATTTGTGGCTAGAGGGTTCTCACAAAAAGAGGGAGTTGACTATGAAGAAACCTTTGCTCCTGTGGCTCGTTACACATCTGTTAGAACCATCATTGCTATTGCTGCATCTAGAGGATGGAAGATTCACCAAATGGATGTAAAGACAGCTTTTCTAAATGGCATAATAGAAGAAGAGGTTTACATTGAGCAACCAGAAGGATTTGAGGTGCATGGGAAAGAGTCTCATGTCTGCAAGCTGAAGAAGGCCTTGTATGGTCTTAAACAAGCTCCTCGTGCTTGGTATGAAAGAATTGATCAGTATCTTTCAAGTCTGGGTTTCTCAAAGAATGATGCAGATTCTAACCTCTACTTCAAAGTAGTAAATGGTGAAGCATTAATTTTGGTTTTATATGTTGGTGACTTGATCATTACTGGTGAAGAACATCTAATTCTAAAATGCAAGAAGGAATTAGCTTCAGAATTTGAGATGAAGAATCTAGGTCTCATGCATTACTTTCTTGGCTTAGAAGTTTGGCAAAAGCCAGATGAGATGATTCTAAGTCAAGGGAAGTACACTGTTGACATTCTCAAAAGGTTTGGTATGATTGACTGCAAACCTATGTCTACACCCATGGAGACTAATTTAGATAAGTTGAAAGAAGCTGCAGCTAGTTCAGAACCAGTGGATTCTACGATGTATAGACAGTTGATTGGTTCATTGATGTATCTAGTTAACACTAGACCTGATATCTGCTATGCAGTGAGTGCACTTAGCCAGTTTATGTGTGAACCAAAGCAAATACATCTTGTAGCAGCTAAACATATCCTGAGATATTTATGTGGCACAATTGGATATGGGTTGAGATATTCTTCAAACGTGGATTTGGAGCTGCATGGTTTTACTGATTCTGATTGGGCAGGATGTGTCTCAGATCGGAAGAGTACTTCTGGTTGTTGCTTCAGTTTGGGGACTGCTATGATCTCCTGGTGTAGCAGGAAACAGTCTTCAGTGGCCTTGAGTACAACTGAAGCAGAGTATATTGCAGCTTGTGTGTCAGCTCGTGAGGCAGTGTGGCTTCGTAAGCTCCTTGCAGGATTGTTTGGACAATCAATGGAGCCTACTATCATACACTATGATAATCAAAGCTGTGTGAAGCTTTCTGTCAATCCTGTGTTTCATGACAGAACAAAACATGTTGAGATCAAGTACCACTATATTAGAGATATGGTGCAAAGGAAAGCTATACAGTTGAGGTATATCGCATTGAAGAGCAAACGGCAGACATTCTCACCAAGCCTCTCGCCAGGATTAAGTTTGTATACTTCCGGGAGAAACTTGGTATGGTGGAGAATGCAGCCGTGACTGAGAAAGAGTCTCAGTAATCAATGATCCTTGTTGAGAATGCAACTCTTTGCTGAGAAAGAGTTGAGGTGCAAGCCCTTGTTAATACAATTCTCTGCTGAGAGAGAGTTGAGGTGAAAGTCCTTGATAATGCAATTCTCTGATGAGAGAGAGTTGAGGTGAAAGCCCTTGTTTCCACCCTCTGGGAGAAGCTATGGTGGATGTCATGTGTGTGACTCCATGACAACATCACGTGAGAGAATCCGTGATGAGTTTTTACCATCTATGGGAGTAGCCATAATGGTTAATATCACGTTGAGGTGATATTTTATTTTGTTTTCATTCTAACATAATGTGTCTTGTGCAGATGGAAGTTCATCCCTAGCTGAGAGGAAGTGTTGATGTTAATACAGCGTCGGTCTTCACTAGACACATATTAAATACATGGGGCCGACCTCATATTTGATTTATATCATGTACTTATTCTGGCCGACTTTAATTGTTATTAAATATTTTATCAAAGGCCGACCCAAGTGAAGAGGCGCCTAGGAGATATAAATACAAGGTCACTTCTTGGTTATTTACACAAATTCGAATACCAAGAAGTTCGCTATTATTTGACAGAGCAGAATTCGCAGTCCTAGAAGAAGTTCATATTTAATCAGCAGATCATCATCTTGTAGCAGCAGATCATCATTTTGTAGCAGCAGACCGATTTCAAGGAGAAACATATTCATTTGTATCTTTGCATCTAGGAGAGGTGCTATTATTCATTGTATCAAATTCGGCATTGTGTTGGGCCTGAGTTCAAGCAGATTTCTGCTCTTATTCCTTCAATATATAAGAGATATATTTGCTGGGTTTTTCTCCCTCAAGAGGAGGGTTTTCCCAGGATATCTTGTTGTGTTCATTGTCTTATGTGTTGCAATTCTTTTGTTCAATTGATTATCTAATCTGATCTAAGAAACACTAACACAATATGCCATATTCAATAGTCCCTACAATATACCTCAATATTCTTTTTCCAGCTTGTCAATGTGAATCCTTAGGTGAGCCCATGAATCTAGATATCAAACCAACTCCATACATAATATCTGTCCTAGTTGATGTGAGATACATCAAACTTCCAACAAGTATTTTGAATATAGATGAATTAACATTGGACCCATTATCTTCTTTGCTAAGTTTTGTACCTATGGCTATAGGAGTAGATGTTGGTTTGCAATTCATCATTTTAAATCTCTTCAACACATCCTTTGCATACTTAATTTGACAAAAAAAAATTCCATTATCATTGTGTATAACGTAAATGTCTAGAAAATATCTCATTAATCCCAAATCTATCATTTCAAATTCCTTTTTCATAGCTGATTTAAACATGTCTATAGACAAATCACCAGTTAAGATCAAATCATCAACATATAAACAAACAATCAAAACCTGACCTTGATTGTTGATCTTCATGTATAGTGTAGGCTCGTTGCTGCTCCTTTTGAATCCATTATCCTAAGTTACCGGTTCGGTTTTGGGTTCGGGTTCAGGTTTGAGGGTTCGGTTCACAGGTTCAGGCAAAATTTTTTGGGGGGTTGGGTTCATTAATACAAAAACATATAAAAATCAGAAATATATACATACTTGCAGCAGTAATTAAATTCAAAATATGCCACCATATTAATAGTCAAATAACATAGCAAAAATACACCACCACTTTCATAGTCCAATATGAAAATTATTATTCATATGATTATACAATTTAATACTATTTGTTTATAGATAGGCATACTACATTATCCTTCAAGAACACTTACCATAGGAAAGCGAAATATATGCTATATGTGATGATCAACAGTGGCAATGAACAAAGCCTCAATGGTTCATGCCTCAGTGATGAACAAGGAATGGTGACTAGCAACAAGCAACTAGCAATTGCCTATCAATCAAACTGCAACATGTTTTTAGCCTTCTGCAAATTTTGTTTTGAGATATTTTACAAGAGAGAGAGAACATGCATGCTGTAACTAAAGCAATCCCTGCCTTCCACACATTTGTTTAAAAAAATTGAAAACCTTAAACCTCACATATAGCAAAAAAAATGAAATGCTTTAGGTCAAAAAGACTGATAGATTAGTGTGTGATTTAGCTTTAACTGTGATTCCAAAACTCAGTTTAATGGCTATGCTGTGTGATCTGCACTTCTGAATAAAAGATCTCTACAAGTAACATCAGATGTATCATACATCAAAACAAATTAAGTTACAAAACTTTGTACTCAAGCAGACCAACAAACTCAAATTTGGCAATGACTGCCACTTGCAAGTTATAAACCAGTATGCATCGATTAACCTGGTCCGTTGAAATCAAACCCACAGTCAGAATTTCGTACCCTGACCAAACCCACAGTGTGATTTCCGAACCCTGATCGAACCAGTGTCAAACCGAACCAGGATTTTGAACCCTGGTCATTTCAAACCAAAACCAGGAGGCAAAAGGAAGTGAACCAGTAACTTAGCCATTATCCATCATGTATGCATCTATTCAGCTATACCAAGCTCTAGGTGCTTGTTGGGAATTTGGGCAGAGGCAGATAGAATATTTCACACACTATAATAATATTTCTCACCTTTCTCATAACATGATTACATACACATATATAGGATAGGTAGTTCCTATATTCAAGGAGAACTAATCTCCATGAATATCTCCTACAAACCTATTCTACGTGAGTTGTTGTAACTCACACAAATCATCTACTATTATTAATCTAAGTTGTTAGTTACATAGCTCTAATTACTCACAATATAATTTACCACACCGTAAATATTAGCTAACCATGTGAACACTAACAATACATTTCCCAACATTCCCCCCCTTAGTGTGAACATGGTAAGAACTCACACCCTTCATCTGCAGTAAGCCCAACTCCTGTGGCTCATGATCTTGATTCAAAACAAAAGGCACCTCCCATCAATCTTTCATGGTTTTCACACAGGCTTGCCACAAACCTGGACATGAACAGGAACCCACCAACTTTCCACCTCGTGTGGTTTTCTGGATCCTCCCACAAACCCTTTCAAGATCCATGAACTGCATTGCACTAGTGCTTTTGTTCATTACAATATTTTACACTGGGGGACAACATAAGAAAATAACACACATAAAAAATGAAATGCCACCAGAGCTGATAAGCATCCCCGTCGTTGGTGACTGACGAGATGATGTTGATTGTCCTCCTTCCTCCGTTGCCTCCGTCCTCCATTTGATTTGCTAGCTACTTAACAAATTTGTCTTTTGAGGCTCATTTTATCAATTGTGAGGAAAGAATATATCCAACCCCCTTTGATGTGAAATTCTTACAAAGAGTGTCGGGTACCACCGATCATGCACTCTGTGAAAATGGTGCACTCTGTCCATACGAAATCAATGAAGAGCCACATCCCAGTTTCCTAGCTTATTACATAGCAGCAAAACATCAATTTATGACAGCAATATCTTCTTGTTGGGACTCAAACTAGTCTAATCCATACACCGAAGGACTGTCCAAACTTCAAGTAGCAACAAAGGCGTTCAGATTTGATTATTTCAGACTCACTGTAATGCTTGGTAATACAGCCACAGCTTAGAATACCCTCTAGTTTGGCTCCAGAAATGTGTCACGACTCACGTTCCCTTAAATACTCATCGCTCAACACCTCAGTATGCATAAATGGTCAAGGAAAGCCCTCATACAGAGGCATTTGACCTATCCAAAGCATACGCCCAACAAGGAAGTATCAAAATCAGTAATGTGGCGTGTGACCAAACTATGTGCGGATTACTATACTCCTCACGTCCTTCTAGAAGGCCCAACTGTGGCTAGATTGCAAGCACCATTCAAACTAATGGAGAAGCCAATCAATTGTGAGTTGTCAATGATGGAGGGGCACGAGCTAGACGGGTAAAATGTACATCACAAAGGATGCCACATACGAAGAAGAACCAAGTCAGCAAAGAGCTCCCCGCAGCCAAGTATATAGCTACACAAGAACCACAAATCCACAGACTTAGAATATGCTGGAATAAGAGTCACCGCTACAGGCCCACTTCAATTTGTGTAGTCGTATATGCAACCAGGCCGCCACATATCAAATATCTATTGATCCTGTTGTTATGAACATGCCTGGCAATAATGGACGCACAAATCTGGAAGTAATTTGTGCTATCAATAATATGTGTGATATAATCCTCCCACTATGTAAGCTACTTAAAAATATAACTCTCATAGGATCTCATAGCTCAGGGCAAGCAAGGAATTGCAGAATTGCCCTTTCATGGCTCTGATACCATGTTGGCAATTTGGGCAGAGGCAGATAGAATATTTCACACACTACAATAATATTTCTCACCTTTCTCATAACACAATTACATACACATATATAGGATAGGTAGTTCCTATATTCAAGGAGAACTAATCTCCATGAATATCTCCTACAAACCTATTCTACGTGAGTTGTTGTAACTCACACAAATCATCTACTATTATTAATCTAAGTTGTTTATTAAACAACTTAGTTACATAGCTCTAATTATTCACAATATAATTTACCACACTATAAATATTAGCTAACCATGTGAACACTAACAATACATTTCCCAACAGTGCTTGCTTGAGTCCATAAAGTGCCTTTTTTACCTTGTATACTTTGTCTTCATGTCCACTCACCTCATATCCTTCTGGTTGTTGTACATAACTTCTTCCTCTGGAAATCCATTCAAGAAGGCTGATTTGACATCCATTTGGTAAACCTTCCAACCATGTTGAACTACAATTGCTAATACCATTCTACCTGTACCAAATCCTGCTATGGGTGCAAATGTTTCATTATAATCAATTCCAAATTGTTGTGCAAACCCCTTAACTACTAACCTTGCTTTATGTTTTTCAACATCTCCATTTGCATTAAACTTAGTTTTGTAAACCCATGTCACACCTATGCATTTTTTTCCTTTAGGCAAATCAACTAACTCCCATGTGTAATTCTTTTCAATAGATTCTATTTCCTCATTCATTGCATTAACCCAATGTTTTTCCTTAATTGCCTCTTCATAATAGATAGGATCATGAGGAAATAAATCAAAATTTGATTGTGAATCTATTCCTTCTCCTTTATCATAAATTTGTTGCAAACTTCTAAACTTCTTACCTCTAATTCTTGATCTCAATGATGCAAGTGTACGATTGGAATCATTACTTTCTTATGAATTAGGAGAGGAATGGGTTGATGATTCACCTTGTTCTCTTTGTGGAGTCCTTAATGGGGAACCTTCTTGCATAGTAGTTTGATCACCTTGATTTTCTTGAACTTTTTCTTCTTCATCATCATGAAATATTGTTGTACAAACTGAAATTGATTTATCTATACTACTGTAGAGAAGGGGGATTCCCTACTCATGAGTCTCTTTATTCTCAAGAGCTTCCCAAGGGTCGAACTGCCCTAAACTACCTCAAGGAACAAAGCAAGAGTTTTAGAATCAAAAAGAGCAAGCCACGGAGGTTTTCTGGACAAACTGACGAGGTCTCGGCCAAACGACGACAACACGGAATGAGGACCACAACGTGGCACGTTGGAGTCGTAGAGGCACGTTGTCGTCTCGTATGGACCAGAAACCAAGTTTATCACAGAGAACACAAAGCAACTACTTCTACTCTGATTGCTAAAAACCTTAGAATGCGGGAAAGTAGCAAAGCATAATAGAACTGAAATAAAGAAGTATAAATGATGAAGTTAAAGAGGATAAGAGATAGAAACTTCTCACAACAACCCAAGTAATGAAGCCTCCAGCAAGTAGATATCTTCAATACTTGCATGTGTAAGATCTGGAAAAAATGTTGGGGTTGTATAGGGGTTTGCCTCAGTCAAACCCCCGTTTTGATGTTCTCACCTCCATGAACAGCCAAATAGATAGAGAGAGTGAGCAAAGTAAGCAAATATGGAGTGATAAAAGCAATCCTCGCTCAAGGAGGACAACCCGTATCACGAGATAGAGATGCAATTGATAAGGGATGTGAGAAATCCAAGGATGCTCGCAAGCACAAGGTAAGAGGGATATCTGTTGCAAGGCTTAAGGAAGCCAAAGAGAGGGAGACAAAGATAGCTGCAAGAGCCAAGAGGGTTGCATGTGATGATCCCTGCTGGCTCCCAACTCAAACCCCTGTATTTTTGTTAATCTTTTGTGTTTTTTTTGTTTTTTAGAGAAGATTTCTAGACAGAAGAGAAGGGGCGTATAGCATATAAATGCTCACAAAACTCAAATCTGAGCTAAAACTTGCAAAATGGAAATGCAAAAGGTATTTAATAACTGAAACAATGAAGATACAAATTACAGACATACCCGAAATGCACCAGATTATTTAAATAAGAAAATAATTCCAATTGCCAGCCAAGAATGGTGAAACTGACAGAATTGGATGCTGGAGCTACAGATCTTACTTCTCCCCAACAGATACTGGATACAAGCAGTTGTGAAGGAGGGACGCCAAGAATGGAACACTTTCTGAAGCCAAAAGGAAGGCGTTTTTGCAAGTCCCTTCACACGCCTAGCCTCCAGGAAGACACATTTTCCAAGGCAAATGGTACGGCCAAGGAAAGAAACTAAAGAACTGATGCTGAAAGCTAAAAACTAGATGAAGAAGACGTCTCTGGTATAGAAGCCCTCTTCCTTATTGTAACTGGTAAACAAATCAATAGAAACTCTAATTAAGCTCAATTGAACCTCTTAATGAAGCCCTCACAGATGCACTAATTCGACTGGTCTCTCACAGTCTCAAAAATGCTCAACACTGAAGAAGAACTCGCTCTCCAATGGAAGAAATGCTCAAACCCTTGTCTCAGGGAATAACACAAGAGAAAACCAAAATGGCAAAGTCAAATAATCATGAATGAGTTTTATTTTCCAAAAATGCCTTATATCCCCAAAAGGCACGAGTTTCAAGAAAAGCATGACTTGGCTTATTAAAATACATTTAAAATGTATTTAATTCACTTTTTACATAGTTTGGCAATTAAATAATTGCTTTACCAAGTTGAGTGCACTTTTGTACCTTAAGTGATTTAAAATCACTTTATCAATTTTTATAAAGTAATACTTCATTACTTTATAATATATTTAAGTGGTTTAGATTTTATAAAGTCAATTTGACTTTATAATAATAACCCATTTAAGTTAAATATTAATATTTAACTCAACCACAAAATATTTCACAACTTCCTCCAAACTCAGTATCTTTTCGTGCCATTAGAAGCTGGCGAACATTGAACTCCACATGCTCGTACTGAATCCCATACTGAAGCTGAAGGGGGTGAGAATGACAAACCCACCAAAATGGCTGCTGACCCTCTAACCAGATCCTGTTAGCCTACAAGAGTCTGAGAAATAGGCTAACCACCATCAAACAAGATCATGCTGAAAAGGGGGACATTACAGTGCGCCCTCCCTAAAATTGCTTGTCCTCAAGCAATCTCAATAGCAACAAATACACCATTCTACCAGGATCCCAAGGATAGTGTCGTGTAATGTCCCTACTGTCATCAATTGTCCCCCTGTAACTCCCATATCTGATCAACTGGATCATCATGTTGTACTCTGTCAATCTCAACACCATCTGTCACAGGAGAGAGGAACTCACAAGAAAGCAAGTCAAACCACTAACAACACCTCTCCCTACAACTGCACAAGATATGCTATCATCCAACATGTCTAACACGTGCATATCGTAATTGTGCATCCGAAACGGATCATGTACATGAAGATTGAAAGTAAAACTATGAATACTCCTAACCATGTACACACTATGAAACTCCTCAACGAGCCCTGACTGAAATCCCGATGCACTGATGGAATTTCCAATACCACGATCAATGCTCACCCCTAAATCAGGGTCAAGAGTAGAATCATCATCCACCTCAAAGAGCGGATTATCACGAGACAATGAAGCATCTGCCTCAAAAAGAGGATTGTTTACAAACTGAGCCTCATAACTGTTCTGATCCCCATCAAACACCCCTGAACCCATGGAAAAAGAAGCAGAATCATGATCCTCCTCAAAAATTTCCTGTTCTATCTTCTCACTTTCCTCATTAACCAGAAAGATAGAACGCATTCTCCCATCCGCCATACTAGCTTGCTGGTCCGTTAAATCAGCAAAGTCATCACCCTCATAAAACCACTCCATTTGTCTATTTTGACCTTTAGGCTTGAGGGGACAGTCATGATTAATATCATACGGGCCCTTGCAATTAAAGCAAAGCTTCTTCCTACGTAAATCATTGATTGTCTCACGATCCAAAGGAGCTGCAAACTTCCTTTTATCATCAATATTTTCTGAATTCTTAGATTCTGATTTGCTATCACTATAGGATGAAGATGCTTCTACATTTGAAGTGAACTTACCACGTGAGGTTGTAAGTTCCATGCTATGAGCTTTTCTCATAGCTTCGTGCAAGGTAGGTGGATCGAATGCCTTGATCCAACCTTTCATTGGCTCATGGAGACCTTCTACAAATAGAATGACAAGTCTGCTCTCTGAGATTCCGGTAACCATGACCGAGAGCTTTTGAAACTCACCAATATAAGACTCCAAGCTACCCAACTGCTTCAACTGAGCAAGGTCTCTGAAGTAAAGTTTTGGATCACGCCTGTCAAACCTCTCAACCAATCTGTCAGTGAATTCCTAGTAAGAAGTGATCCTATCATGATGGAGTGTGACCATGCCATGGTGCCACCAATCATGTGCCATGCCATCCAGGTGAAGTGTTGCAAATCTTATGGCATCCTCTTCTACCATTGGACGTAGTGTCAAAAAGGTGTCTAGTTTGCTCACCCAGGCTCAAGTTGTGACTTTGCCACTGCCATCAAAATTAGTTAAGGTAAGTTTGTTGGTAGCCTGCCTTAGATCGTTATACCTGTTTTCAAGCCTCCTATCTGTCCTGTTCCTGCCATACTCTCTTTTTTGGCTCAGAAATCTGTTGAAGTTAAGGTGATCCTTAACTCTTTGGGGCAAAACATCCCACTCATCATGTTGTGTCATGATGTTATCTGCAAAATTCACATCACCTTCCTCAGCCATGTTCTCCTCAACAAGATCATTTCTGATAAATGTTGGCCAAGTAGGCCTGTCATAAGTGCGTGTTGGAGTAACTATCCTCTGTCTATCTCCATGTACACTACCTTCCTGATCCGGATCCCGGTTCGGCCTTCTCTGAATACTCAAATTTTGGACGTTGGTACTTAGCTGTTGGAGAATGTTCACCACCTATTCCTAACCTGCAACAAGGCCTCTTAGTACATCTTTGGCTTCCCTGTCTTCGTCATTAAGACGACCTTCATCATTCCTGTGAGCCATATTATCAAAGTCCAAATCTTCTTCTTGTTCGTCAAATGGAAATGCCTGGAAAGGTTCAAAAGTGTTTCTCTGAATTCTAGGACCCTTGCGTGTGTAGTGCCTGTCAAACCTGTTCTGGTGTGGCTGCATAGAATTGTTTTTCCCTCAGGCTGGCAAGATTAGAAAGCTCTGATACCACTGTGATGAGCCCTGCTGGCTCCCAACTCAAACCCCTATATTTTTGTTAATCTTTTGTGTTTTTTTGTTTTTTAGAGAAGATTTCTAGATAGAAGAGAAGGGGCGTACAGCATATAAATGCTCACAAAACTCAAATCTGAGATAAAACTTGCAAAATGGAAATGCATAAGGTATTTAATAACTGAAACAATGAAGATACAAATTACAGACATACCCGAAATGCTCCAGATTATTTAAATAAGAAAATAATTCCAATTGCCAGCCAAGAATGGTGAAACTGACAGAATTGGATGCCAGAGCTACAGATCTTACTTCTCCCCAACAGATACTGGATACAAGCAGTTGTGAAGGAGGGACGCCAAGAATGGAACACTGTTTGAAGCCAAAAGGAAGGCGTTTTTGCAAGTCCCTTCACACACCTAGCCTCCAGGAAGACACATTTTACAAGGCAAATGGTACGGCCAAGGAAAGAAACTGAAGAACTAATGCTGAAAGCTACAAACTGGATGAAGAAGACGTCTCTGGTATAGAATCCCTCTTCCTTATTGTAACTGGTAAACAAATCAATAGAAACTCTGATTAAGCTCAATAGAACCTCTGAATGAAGCCCTCACAGATGCACTAATTCGACTAGTCTCTCACAGTCTCAAAAATGCGCAACACTGAAGAAGAACTCGCTCTCCAATGGAAGAAATGCTCAAACCCTTGTCTCAGGGAATAACACAGGAGAAAACCAAAATGGCAAAGTCAAATAATCATGAATGAGTTTTATTTGCCAAAAATGCCTTATATCCCCAAAAGGCGCGAGTTCCAAGAAAAGAACGACTTGGCTTATTAAAATACATTTAAAATGTATTTAATTCACTTTTTACATAGTTTGGCAATTAAATAATTGCTTTACCAAGTTGAGCACACTTTTGTACCTTAAGTGATTTAAAATCACTTTATCATTTTTTATAAAGTAATACTTCATTACTTTATAATATATTTAAGTGGTTTTAATTTTATAAAGTCAATTTGACTTTATAATAATAACCCATTTAAGTTAAATATTAATATTTAACTTAACCACAAAATATTTCACAACTTCCTCCAAACTCAGTATCTTTCTGTGCCGTCAAAAGTTGGCGAACACTGAACTCCACATGCTCGTACTGAATCCCATACTGAAGCTGAAGTGGGTGAGAATGACAAACCCACCAAAATGGCCACTGACCCTCTAACCAGATCCTGTTAGCCTACGAGAGTCTGAGTAATAGGCTAACCACCATCAAACAAGATCACGCTGAAAAGGGGGACATTACATTGCAAGGATTGTTGTGGGAGCTTAAAAGAGTTGTAAAGAGAGCTAGAAAGTGTTGTTGTACCAAGCAAGGAGAGATATACAAACAAGATAGTAAGAGAAAGATAGGAGAATGTCCAAGATGGAAGCTAACAAGGAGAAGAAGGCCAAATGAGTTGGAAAGACAGCTTTTAAAGAGGGAAAACAAGTTTCCCGAGTGGTTACAAGGCATCCCAAGCCGTTACCACCGACAAAACTTGTTGACAAGTGGCAAACATGCTCGGAAACAGTTGTTTGAACGTTGAAATGTTGCAGGACGCTAGCGTGGCACGCACACGTCCGTGCAGCACACTAGTGTCCAAACACATCACGCTACAAAACGACAAGAACTAGAAAAGCACAAGGTTTGACGCAAAGCGGTCACGCAAAGGTAGCTACTGAAAAGGGGTCTTGAACATCCTAAGAGGGAAAAAGGCTTATGCAGGGGCTAAAATGAGCCTACACAAGTGCTAAGGGAGTGGACACTAAAGTGGATACAAGAATATATGTGAAATTTCAAGGGGTGCAATTTTACAACATTACAACTACCATCCCAAGCTTCTTTTTTGAATACATCTCTACTTATAATAGCCTTCTCGTCGATAGGATTAAATAACTTATAAGCTTTTGAATGTTCACAATAGCCAATGAAAATACACTTCTCACCTCTATCATCTAACGTGCTCCTTGTTTCCTTTGGCACAAACGCAAATGCAACACAACCAAAAATTATGAAATGTAATACACTATGATACTTACCACTTCATGCTTGTTGAGGGATCTTGTCTTTCATACTCTTTCTTGGACACCTGTTCAAAATATATACTGCACAAGCTACGGCTTCAACCCAATATTCATTAGGTAGATTCTTACCTTTCAACATGATTCTTGCCATCCCCATTATTGTTCTATTCTTCTTTTCTGGGATATCATTTTGATGAGGTGTATAACTTGTACTGAATTACTTCTTATTCCATGGTACTTGCAAATGTCTAAGAACTCATTTGATTTGTATTCACCTCCTCTATCGGATCTCAATACCTTGATGAGTAGGCCAATTTGTTTTTCAACCAATGCTTTGAATTCTTTGGACTCTCCAAATGCTTCAGATTTATACTTAAGAAAATAAACCCATGGCTTCCTGGTATAATCATCAATAAAAGTTAGAAAGTAGATGCTCCCCACTAATGATGTTGTTTGTATTGAACCACATAAATCTATATGCATAAGTTCTAAAGGTGCCCATGCTCTATGTGGCATTCCCTTTGGAAAGCTTTCTCTATGTTGTTTTACCAAAATACAACTATCACATGAACTCATTGGTTCTTCAACTGGGGTAATCCTTTTACCATTTTCTTCTTTTGCAACAAACACAATCCTTTGAAATTAAGATGTACATGCCTCAAATGCCATACCCGTGCTTGATCTTGACAAGTTGCCTTGAAATTTGCTTCAACCCCTATATTTTCACTCCTCATCCTTAGTGGAAACATCATGTTCTTTGTCATTTCAACCCTTGCAATTACCATGTTACTAGGAGGTATGTCAAATATAGTGCAAACATTTTTCTCAAAAATGATTTTGTAACCCTTTTGAACAAGTTGCCCACTACTTATAAAATTATGCTTCAATCCAGGAACAAAGTAAACATCATGAATAGACCTCTTACCATGATTTGTTACCAGATTGATTTCACCTTTACACATGACTACCACTATATCATTGTTGCCAAATTTACTTCTGTTTTGACTGCAGTATCCATACTTTCAAACAAATCTCTAATTCCTGTCATGTGATTTCTACACCCACTACTAGAAACCAAGAATCACTTGAATTTTCTTGAGCTACATGGCATGTAATAAACAATGTGCCTGAACTACTTTCAAAAAAAATTGCATTTTGCTTTCCTATATCTGCTTGTGTCTTTCGACATTCACTTGCAATATGTCCAAATTTCTTACAATAATAACATTGGTATTGGACTTATCATACCTTTGTGGTGCTTGATTATATCCACATCCTCTAGATCTAAAACCTTGTCTTGGCCTTCCTCCTGGATCAAGACTTCTTTCTTCTCTTTGAAAATCATTTCTTCCTCTTCCTCTTCCTCTGCCTCTACCAAATGACATCTATGTTTTGATTGCATTCTTCAATGAAACATTAGTATTGTTGTTCAACCTGTATTCATGAGATAGCAATGATCTAAACAACTCATCTATTGACAACTGTGATAGATCTTTACACTTCTCAATTGCAACCACAATAGTATCAAACTTTCTAGGCAAACTTCTAAGAAACTTTTCAACAACCTTCTGATCTAATAACTCATCACCATTTGATCTAATTTGATTAACAACATTCATTACTTGACCTTGGAATTGGTCTACTGAATTTGAATCTTTCATTTACAAATTTTCAAAATCTCTTCTAAGTGTTTGCAACTTAGCTATTTTTACCTTAGAAGTGTTGATGTTTCAGCGTCAGGCCTCTTACTTCCAGCGGCAGCAATAAATAAAAAGGAATAAATTAAATAATAGCCTTTGGCTATTTAATTTATTAGAGATCGAATCTAGTGAAGAGGTGCTTCACTTTATTAAGAAAATAATATTTATTATTTCTTGGCTGACTTAGTAAATTATTGTAATTTCTAAATGAGGCTGACCTCATGAAGTGTCACATTGTTTTGTATAAATACAAGGTGATATTCATTCATTTTATTATCAAGTTCATTCGTCATAATTCGCATTCCTAGAAGTTCATGCTTGAGCGGCAGATCATCATTCTGTAGCAGTGCATCATCTTGTAGCAGCGCATCATCTTGTGTGGTATATATTTTCAACAGATGTCCAATAAAGAGTGTGAAAGACAAGATCCCTCAACAAGCATGAAGTGGTAAGTATCATAGTGTATCACATTTCAGAATTTTTAGTTGTGTTGCATTTGTATTTGTGCCAAAGGAAACAAGGAGCAAGTAGGATGATAGAGGTGAGAAGTGCATTTTCATTGGCTATTGTGAACATTCAAAAGTTTATAAGTTATTTAATCCTATCACCAAGAAGGTTATTATAAATAGAGATGTATTCAAAGAAGAAGAAGCTTGGGATGGTAGTATAGATAAATCAATTTCAATTCGTGCAGCAATACCTCATGATGAAAAAAAAGAAAAAGTTCAAGAAAATCAAGGTGATCAAACTACTATGCAAGAAGGTTCTCCATCAAGGACTCCACAAGGAGAACAAGGCGAATCATCAACCCATTCCTCTCCTAATTCACAAGTAGTTATTCCAATCCTACACTTGCATCATTGAGATTAAGAATTAGAGGTAAGAAGTTTATAAGTTTGCAAGAAATTCTTGATCAAGGAGAAGGAATAGATTTGCCATCAAATTTTGTTTTATTTGCTCATGATCCTATATATTATGAAGAGGCAATTAAGGAAAAACATTGGGTTAATGCAATGAATGAGGAAATGGAATCTATTGAAAAGAATGACACATGGGAGTTAGTTGATATGCCTAAAGGAAAAGAATGCATAGGTGCGAAATCAGTTTACAAAACTAAGTTTAATGCAAATGAAGGTGATGAAAAACATAAAGCAAGGTTAGTAGCTAAGGGGTTTGCACAACAATATAGAATTGATTATAATGAAACATTTGCACCCGTAGCAAGACTTGATACAGTTAGAATGGAATTAGCAATTGCAGCTCAACATGGTTGGAAGGTTTACCAAACGGATGTCAAATCAGCCTTCTTGAATGGATTTCTAGAGGAAGAAGTTTATGTACAATAACCAAAAGGATATGAGGTGAGTGGACATGAAGACAAAGTATACAGTTTGAAAAAGGCAATTTATGGACTCAAGCAAGCACGTAGGTGGTATAGCCGAATAGATGCATGCATGATGGATAATGGATAATGGATAATGGATTCAAAAGGAGCAGCATCAAGCCTACAAGTACACTATACATGAAGATCAACAAGCAAGGTTTGATTTTGATTGTTTGTTTATATGTTGATGATTTGATCTTTACGGATGATTTGTCTATATACATGTTTAAATCAGCTATGAAAATGGAATTTGAAATGACAGATTTGGGATTAATGAGATATTTTCTAGACATTGAAGTTATAAAAAATGATAATGGAATTTTTATTTGTCAAACTAAGCATGCCAAGGATGTGTTGAAGAAATTTAGAATGATGAATTGCAAACCAGCATCTACGTAAGGATTCACATTGGCAAGTTGGAAAAAGAATATTGAGGTATATTGCATGGACTATTGAATATGGCATATTGTACTCCACAACAGATAAGTTTGAGTTGGTGGATACACTGATAGTGATTTTGCAAGAAGCATTGATGATCGGAAAAGCATTTCAAGATATGTATTTCACTTTGGAACAGGTATCGTTGCATGGGCATTAAAGAAACACCCATAGTCACAATTTCATCCGTAGAAGCGGAATATGTGGTGGGTATATCAGCAACATGTCAAACAATATGGATGCGAAGAGTTTTGATGGATTTAATGCATGAGCAAAAAGAACCTACACCTATCCATTGTGATAATAAGTCAGCAATTGCATTATCAAAGAATCAAGTTTTTCATAAGTGGAGTAAGCACATTGACACAAAGTATCACTTCATTCGAGAGTTGGTGAACAATGGAGAGATCAATCCTGAGTATTGCAGATCCGAAGATCAGTTGGCAGATATATTCACAAAGGCCTTAGTAAAAGAGCAATTTGAGTATTTGAGAGAAAATTTGGGTATTGTAAATATTAATGTAATAAGTGGTAGAAATTAGGGGGGAGTGCTAGAACATTCTAGTAATTTCTATTAGGCAATAGGTTAAAAATATTTATTAATTGTTTGTATGTTGGCTAAGGAAAATAAAATTATAAAATTATAAAACATGTTGGCCTATATTCCAAAAACATCTCCTTTCCTAAGAGTTCAATAGAAATGTTCCCTTGTGCACAGGGCTATTTTGTTTTCCTTTGTGATTTGACTGAGGATTGGGCTAATATTCTCACAAAAGGTCCATGGTTTCGGGTCAAGACTGTTCTACTTATTAAACCTTGGTATCCTGCTTTCAATCATCTCACAGAATCCTTCTCAGTGCTTCCTGTGTGGGTTAGGCTGCCCTATCTTCTGTTGCAGTTCTAGGTTGATACTTGCTCTCAAGGCATTGACAATTCTTTGGGTACATTCTTGGCTCTAGCGCCAGAGACAGATACATTCATTCCACATACTCACCTGCAGAAATATAGCTGCAAGTTGAGGATAGCATCTGGAAACAACAGATTGATTATGAAAGATTAGTTGGCTGCCAATTGCTTGAGACGTAAGCCTCCTAAGGTCCTTAAGCAATCAACCTGGTAGAAAGATGCTCTTCTCAACCACTTGATGGTCTCTGGGGTTTTGGAGAATGCTTCCGAAATTCCCACTTCTGATGCATCTGTTCCTGTTTCTGCTCCTTCTCGCCCTGATACTATAAAAAACTTTCCATCAGAGGTTGTTGCCTCAATAGTTCAATCTCCTCCAGCACACTCCCACTCTCCTCCACTCTTTGCTGATGTGGTGCAGTCCTCTCATGCCATGCCAGAAACTAGTTCTTCTGGAGTGGCCCATTCTATATCTCCAGTTGAGAAGATGCTCCCTGCTGTCTCAGCTTCTCCTAATTCTATCTGGCAGCCAATTCTGGTCTTCAGAGAATGTTGTGTTTCCTGCAGCTTTGAAGGATATCAGAGATGGCTTTGTTGTTTTAGTGTAGCAACAACTTTCCATGGAGGCAGCTTTGTCCCCACTCCACTCACCTTCAGATGCAAATAAAAAATATTGTGTTGATTGGATTACTGTATCTAACAGGACAACTGTATCTAGGAAGAAAAATACTTGCAAGATAGTTCTTCAATCCCACAAAAAAAGGGATGTTGTTTAGCCTTGTCCTGTTTCTGTTTTATCTATGGTTTAGTCTGTCTTAGCTGTGTGGTACAAGATATGGTGGGCTGTTTTACAGCTTTGTATCTTGCTTTTAACTTGCTTCACCACTCTGAGGTTTATTTTAGCAGGCATTTTATTAATTTGTTTTTGTATGTTTCCTTCTTTTGTATCTGGGTCGGGGCCTCTTAATAGATCCGCGGAATTTAATCCAAAAAAAACAGACAAACACCTGACAGGGAATCAAAGATCGATTGCCCTTTTGAATTTCGTGTTATCTAAGAACCCCAACAGGAATGCTGCACACAAAGGCAAAGATGAGTTGCAGTGCTAGCTAGAAGGTTGGAAGAATTTTGCTGCCATTATTCCACGGGTTGAATAAATAAGCTTTATTAAATATGGATTAGTACAGGCACACCATGGAATGGAACAAGAAATGACAACAGAAGGTAATTTTCTTGAAGATTGACTCTGGTAGAATCTATGATAGGATTAAGTGCGATTCTGTTTTGGGTAAGTTTCGGTCCAGAGTTCAGATCTCTTTGTGCAGACTCCTCGTCGAGTTAAACGAGTCAGACATACCCTCTTTCCAGTATACAAAGATGAAAATGCGTGGCTTTTTGCCGTTCCTTGGGCTGGGGTTACTCCTCTATGTTTAAGTGCCATCCTCAGTTTTTTGGGATTCTTTGCCAGGCAATCGATCATTTCTCTGTTGAAGAGACTCTCCAGCAAATGGGCATTTTATTGGCAATCAATATAAAGCTCCCATGCAAGCGGCAAATATAATTGGTTACAAATCTAAGACTCCTAAAATTCACTGAATAGTTCATTTACATGGGTTATAACAAACTTAAAGGACGATCAATTTCGAAGAATTCTCTGCAGTTCTAAATTTCTAATCCTACATTTTCTATTTGCTAACCCTCGCCGCTAAGATTTTTTTTCGTTGAGATTAAATTCTGCGAACTTGTTCAGGCAGATTATGGCAAAAATATAATGACTCTTTTATTCAACGCTGTTGCAAAAATGATTATTGTTGTTATTTTGGATCGTATGAAATTGCGAAAAGTAATGTAGCTTCCAAAGAAGAATTCACCCGAGGGCAATGAAACCCTTACCTGCTAATCAAGGCAGCCCGTAAATGAAATATTTTGTTCCACGAGATCTATGGAATAAAAATTGCATCAGACTATTTCAAATGAAAGGGCTTTGTTCTGACAAAATCTAATGAATCAAGGTAGCCTGGATTAAGCATGCAGTTCTTATCATTTTAAAATGTACGGTTAGTTCGACGCTTTTGTAAAAGAGAACAATTCGTGGGAGTGAATTTTGGAAGCCTTAAATCTTGAACTTAAGAATTTAGATGAATGAATGAAAGAAAGATTTTAATGACGTTCATGAGACTAAACAGTCTATAGGATCGAGACAAACAATTTAATTTGTTTTCAAGCTCTTTTTCAAGTCGAACCTCCTCGAGATTGTATTTAAGATATTGTACTTCTTGAAAAAGTTTCTTTTGTAAATAATTAGGTGATACAAAAAGTTATACATATGGTTTATATAATTATCAAAAGTTTATAATTATGTTATTGATTGTGAAAATATTACGTTTTTAATGGTGAAAAGTGTATGTATTTTTATTATTTATTTCACATCATTTTGTTTGAATGTTTCGAGTACATGACATCAACACATGATTTAAATTAATTTGATGCTTTCACTTGATCTTATTTATCATTTGATCCTATAAAATAATAGTTGAATGTGTTAACCACTATGACCCTACATTCTAAACAATCAAAGTTAAAGGAAAACATAATCCCTTTGTATGCAAGATCTTAACTAAAAACATCAAAAGAATGCTAGGGATTCTTCTTGACTCCTTCCATGCCTCTACAACAACCTTAGGTTTTCCTGTGAAAAAGCACAAACCCAATACAACCTCATAAAAAATATTGACTATGCTCCAGCTTGCAGAGGATCCCTGCATTACCCAATGATGTTGTGTCGATTATGGGATGTTGCAAGTCAAGGGTTTAGTATAATTACATGTATATTAGGGTTCAATGGTGATACACTCATATTGCTAGAGAAAATGATGATACTAGAAAGGCTAAACATGACACCCAAAGGAGAACCCTTGGGGTTTGACTTTTGAATCTTTTGGAGGAGCAAATAAGCTCACAACTAGCAAATTTTAAAATTATGAAGAGGTTTATGGGATGATGCAAATAAAGGGTTTAGTATAATTACATGTCAATTAGGGTTCAATGACGATAAGCTCATATTACTAAAGAAAATAGTGATACTAGAAAGGATAAACATGACACCCAAAGGAGAACCCTTAGGGTTTGACTTTTCAATCTTTTGGAGGAGAAAATAAGCTCACAACTCAACCAAGCATAGCTCTTATTCCTATAGTTATTGTTCTAATAACTCCTCTTGCTATACCTTCTAGTGAACTCCAAGAAGTAAAATCTTTGCTTCAAACCTTTAGCAATGAGTTAGTGACCCTAAAAAGACAACACATGCAGTAGAACAAGCCATATCAGTAGCAAAATAGACCTCCATATCTAGCAAACGCATAAGGTCAAGGATAGTTAAGCTATGTTAGGCCTTTGAATACAACAAGTCCCAATGTTGTTAGCATCTCCAAAGCTATTATTCCTACATAAAACAATCTAGTACAAGAGCAAGAATGGCAGGAGAGAAACTATGGTCAAGCTCTCACAATATAGGATGTACCTACTAGTTCAGGACAACAATATGAAGGAGCGGAGAATGTTGGAACTCAAGATCAATATGTGCAAGTTGAGACAACTTTGGGTAATTGGGAAGAAGTTGAGTTTTTGTGGTATGAACAATTTTGGAACAACAACAAAAGATTTGGATTCCATAACATGGTATAGTAGGGAAACGAAGAAGAGAGCAATAGGAGACAGATCAATTGTTATAGTTGATTAACCATCCATCCCACAAGCATCCTGAGGTGTCACAAGTGTTGCTACAATAGCAAATACTACTATTGTTCCAATTGTAGCAACTTTTCCAAAGGGCGATTTGGTACCAAATAAGGTTCCAACAAAGGTAGATACTTTTGTCCCAAAGGTTAGTGCAATTCCATTTAATATTGTAGAGAAAATGAAGAGAACTAACCTAAATGTATCAATGAGGGAAGCATTATTTGTTCCTACGTAGAGAGACATGTTGTAGGAAGCCTTGAAAGGGTTTGATCAGCAAGCTAGGGCAGTAAAGGAAAGTGTTACAACATCAACCAATCTGATTTAGCCTAAAGAGGAGACTAATACCAATAAAATTAGTAAGCCTCCTCCATTCTACATGTCTTTGATCATTGGTAATTTCATTGTTCATAATTGTATGATCGATTCAAGGGCTAGTACTTTTATTATGCCTAAAGAGTAGCTAATTAGCAGGGTATAAAATATGAAACCATCACCAACGGTGTTGTGCAATTAGATGGCACTGTTGTTAGGACCATAGGAGTCATTAAAAATATGAATTTAACCTTACATGCATGCCCAAATTGTATTTTTATGCAAGATTGATTAGTTATAAGTCTTCCTCCCTACTTTTCCATTTGTTTGTCCAATGAATTTACATCCAAAATAGGAGGATATCTATCATCTAATTGGTCTCATATGCTCTTTAGGACTAGGTATGGAATGAAGGTTACTATCAAAGTTGAACCTATCTCCAACGACCATATTGAGCCATATACTCCTCCTCCAATTAATATGAATTACACTATTCTAGACCAAGAGGAAAGAATGGATGATCACAAGGCTACTACTCCCACATAGGAAATACTAGATTTATTGTTTGATGAGTGGGCAACCTACTCCATAGCTAATTTGTATGTTGGCATCGAAGATATAGGTTTGGGCATATATTGTATCCATGAGGAAAAGGCATAAATTCCAAATTTGTTGAAGGTACAAGAGGCTAAAGATGGTATATGACAATTTTATTTTGATGGATCTAGGTCCAAGAATGGTGTAGGGGTTGGTATTACTCTTATTTCTCCCCAAGAAGATAAATACATCTTTTCTTTCAGATTTCATTTCAATTTTGTTGTACCCAAAATTAAAAAATTTGCTTCATTAAGGCATTTTGGCATAATGGTCAAAATCTTGTAAAAAATGTCATCAAAAGTCAAAAATTTCTAAAAATAGACGTGATTTAGGGTTTTTCTGGGTTTGTTGTCAAACGGATGCTGACAAAATTTTCTAAAAATAGAAATTCCTATTTTTAGAAAATGTCTAAAAATAGAAATTCTATTTTTAGAAAATGTCTAAAAATAGAATCGTTGCATGGAGGGCTCAAACTAATTTTGATTAGTTGAAAATACATCCTGATTAGGTTGGTCCAATTAGAATCGTCAAAAAGTCATTTTTTCTCTAGTGGGTCTATTTCGCTTTTTCAAAAGATAAATCAAGACCTCTAAGGTCATCGATGGAGGATGGCCAACTGCCAGGTGTCAGATTCAAAGTCTCAAATGCTACACAGATCGATCAACAGCAAAAGATGCTCAAGAAACGGTCAACAAAGGAGGGGAATTCAAAAAAAAGTTGAAAATTGTAAAAAATAATCTAACTCTGGAGAAGTTGGGCACCTCATTTCAAGGAGGGCGCCCAAGATCTTGTGCCTTAGAATTTTTGTTGTTTTTAAGAAAACGTGCAAATTTATTTTTAGCCCAATCTAGATGTAGTCAAAAGTAGTTTTAGGGTTGGGAAAAGCTAGAAATCATCTCAGATATGTTCAAGCTCTTCAATGAATCCATCATCCAGTTCACAGGACCTATCAGACGACAGGAATTGCAAATCAAATGGAGACGTTTCACACAAAATAGAAAAAGTCAACAAGGAAAGTTGAAAATCTCAAAAATAAATTGTCTAGAGGAAAGAGGCACCTTATTTCAAGGAGGGAGCCCAAGTCCTCAACACTTTGAATATTTTTACATTTTTCAAAAAATGTCCAAAACTCCTTCATCAGCACAATTTCGGCTTTCAAAAAATCGGTCAGATGTAGTGTTCAAGGCTGGCAGAGGGTACCATCCAACTTAGATATGATCAAGCTTTCTAGAATGATTGAATTTTAGTCTCTTCCATTCACCAACTAGCAAGAAACGACATTTGAATAGGGGCCACCAGCTACATGCAAAACAAAGCAAAGTAAATGTTGAAAATCTCAGAAAAATGGCTCACTTTTGAGGTTTTACATGTTTGATGATGTCATTGGATGTGTTGAAAAATGGAAAAAATTAGCTAACACTTTTGAGGTTTTATGTGTTTGATGATGTCATCAGATGCGTAGTTGAAAAATGGAGAAAAATGGCTAACACTTTTGAGGTTTTACATGTTTGATGATGTCATCGATGCATATGTTTTTGCATGCATGCTTTTTGTAGCTATAAAAGAGGAATTTACCATTTCATGCAAATGAAGTCAAATTTTTGCATGCATAGTTTATATCTTCGTGGATAGACTCCAAAATAATAGGGTTTTGCATGCAAAGTTCTTTTTCATATCCAAACTCTACTCAAGAAAGCTTTGAGCACTCATTCTCCATAATTTGTAGGTTAGTTTTTAGAGGAAGAAACATAAAAATTTCTTCTTCTCAAGATTTAAAGGCTCAAACGAGGTGCTTTTTCAGTGTTCTTCATGGATTCGAGATTAGGAAGCACATAGGCATGCTTTTGCATGGTCTGTTTTTCTAGGGCATCACGTTTCAGAAATAGGTGGTCAAAATTTTCAAGTTTCATCAATCTGGGTCTACTTGTTTTTCACTCCTCTTGAAGATTGGAAAATTTTAAAATTTTGCATGTCGATCCCTATTTTTTAGGAAATCATGCATGTTCAAAAAATCCTCAATTTTTTCAAAATCTGACAATCTGGGTCTCTTCAAAATGAAATTGTCTACCAAACCCAAACCTTGGATTTTTAGCCCTACTTTTTAGGAAATTTTGCATGATCTTGTATTTTTGGGAAAACCTTAGATTTTTTAGAATTTGACGATTTGGGTCTCTTTAGAATAAGATTGTCTACAAAACCCAAACCTTAGCTTTTTTCTAGAAATTTGCCTTTTTTTGAAGAAAAATCAACAATCTATTTTTAGTTTTTGGGCAGAACTTTTACGAACATAGGTTTGTTCATAGTCAAACTTAATGGTTTTCATCATACAATACTCTTCCATTGAAAAAATCAAGAGAAGCATCAAAAGTGTAAAGCTGCCAAAGAAACAAAGGTCATCACTCCAGTTGCAGAGCCGCCAAAATTATCAATCAATGAGCCACCAATTGGGGCATGCAATGTTTTCCAAGGATAGAACTAAAAGCAGCAATAACTCGACGCCTTTTCCAAGTTTAACTTGTTCTCATTCATGCATATCTATTCTTTAGAAACATCAATGTATAGTTGGAGCTTTTTCAGTTAACTAATTGTAAACTAGTTGTTAACTGTTAATTATCTTTTATTTAGTCTTAGAAATAAAGCTTGCATGTTGACAAGTCTAGTTGTTAAAAACAAGGAGATTTTAGGGTTCCCTACTCCTTGTTTGCGTATAAATAAGGGAAGCCTTGCCCATTTCTTTTTAACCATTGTTGTGATGAAAAATTTATTCAGCCTACTTTGCCTGCAACTTTGTTATTCAATGTCTGTTCACTTTTGTTTCAAGTGTAATCTAGTTTTTATAATTGCATATTGTAAGCCTACTTTTCTACAATCTGCTATCCTAGAGGTGTTATTACTGTTAAAATTTGAGGAAATAAATCTCATGCCTACTTTTCGTTGATCTACAATCTTCATATCTTTTAGTATTTTGTTTATATGTTTGGCTTGCATAATCTTTATTTTGGAATACATCTCAAGAAAGTACAATGAGTCTTCAAGTGTGTTATGGAAGCAAGTTTATTTAAGTATTTGTGTTAAATTAAATCATTCCCTATTTACTTTTGATTCTCAAGCTCTAAATTTACTTGAGTTGTTAGAAGCGTCATTAGTTTAGGCCTAGTTGTAGTTAAATTTACGAAACCAGAGAAAACCTTAGCTATGACACAAAGAGTTTTATAACCTTGTGCTCTTAAGCTGAGAATAAAAAGATTGGTAGTAGTTTAGTATTTATTTCTAAGCATAATCAACAAAGAGGGAGCTTCCCCACCTAATTTGAAGAGTATTTTATCTGTGCATAGTTATTCATTCCTAATTTGCATTCCAAAGGTGCAAATTAAAATGCCAACAAGTTTTAATAATAATGTGGTTGAGTATGAATCATTGATACAAGGTCTTCCTCTTGAAACAAAAGAGGAATTAAATAATTGCAAGTATTTGGAGACAGTGATTTGGTTGAGCATCAAATTAGAGGAAAAAGTGACTCCAAGAATAACTTGTTGAAATCGTACACGCACATAGTTTGGGATCTTATTGAAAATTTTGATGCTTTCAACATCAAAGCTATTTCGAGAGTGCAAAATAGAGATGTTGATTGCCTTGTGATAGTTGAGGCATAATTTTGGCATACCCAAGAATATCACTAAGTATAATGAACGTGTTAAAGTGCTAGTAAGGCTTGTTGTCCTAGGTAATGTAATTGGTAGTTTTTTTAGGATGATCAATAGATTACCATTTTTTTGGTAGAAGAAGCATAATTTGTTTCTCAAAATCAGTCAAAGTTGGATCAACAATATGGTGATTAGATTATCTAGTTGAAGACAAACAAGTTTCCAAAGGGTTTGGTCACGTTGGACAGCATATTCAACAGTTACGATCAGCTTAGGAAGGAGAAAATGGTCATTCCTATCAAAAAGAATGACTATGAGGAAGGAAGGCCAAATTGTTGAAGAAAAAATTCTCAAAGTGGACAAGGTATGTTCCAAAGTTGAAAATAAATATTTTCTTATTCTTTGTAAAGAATTTGATGATATATTTTCATGGACGTACAAAGATTTGAAAGGATTTAATCCTAGTTTATCCCAACATACTATTGAGTTGGATCATGCTGCTAAACCAGTTAGACAAAGATGAAGGCCTATAAATCCTAAAATAAAGCCTGTCATGCATAAAGATTTGTCTAAACTCTTAGATGCCAATATTATCTACCTAATCAAACACTCGTCCTAGGTAGCCAAACTAGTTCCTTTCTGGAAAAAGAATGGTGAAATTAGACTTTATGTAGATTTTAGAGACTTGAGTAGAGCATCTCTTAAAGATCATTACCCTATTCTCTTTGTTGAACAAATTTTGCAAACAATTTTTGGGGCTGGGAGATTTTCTTTGTTAGATGGTTATTCAAGCTATAATCAAATACTTGTGCAAGAATAAGATCAGTTCAAAAAAACATTTACTACAAAATGGGCTACCATAGCTTACAAAATGATGCCTTTTGGCTTAACAAATGCAAGTGCAACCTTTCAAAGAGTGATGAATATGGATTTCAAAGGGTTGATTAATGATTTTGTTCTTGTTTATCTAAATGACTTGACTATTTTTTATAAACATGATGTTGATCATCTAGATCATTTGAAGAAAGTATTTGATAGATGCAAGGAATTTGGTGTTTCTTTGAATCTAAAGAAATGTGTTTTTGTTGTTCCTGAAGGTAAACTTCTAGGGCATGTTGTTTCCAAGAAAGGTTTGTTCATTGATCCAGAGCTTGTAAGTATTTTTATTGCTCTCTCTCTTTTCCAAGTCATAAAAAATGACTACAAATCTTTCTTGGTAAGATTAATTATGTGGGACAGTTCATTCCTAACATTACATTATTGGCTAAACCTCTCACTTCTATGTTGAAAAAGAATGTTCCTTTCAGCTGGTTAAAAGAAAGAAATGACAACTTCAAAGAGATAAAGAAGGCAATTTCTAAAGCTCCTACCTTGTTCAATCCTAATAATGAGAAGGATTTCATTCTATATTCTTATGGAGGCAAATAAAGTACATCAGTTATTTTGACACACTAGAATGAAGATTACTTGGAGTAGCCAATTGCATTTTTAGCTAGCCATTGAAGGACTATGAGGTCAGGTATATATTTGTTGGAAAGAAAGTGTTTTCAATTGTTAAAGTCTTAAAAAAAATAGACATATGCTTTCTAACAACAAGATTCAATTAATGATCAATCACACTAGTGTTAAAGAGTTTCTTTTGAGCAAGGATACGATTGAAAAGAGAGTTGATTGGATCAAAAGAGTCATGGAATGTGATGCAAACATCAAAATAGCAAGGTTGGTAAGAGGAAAAGGGTTGTGAAAACAATTAATAGCATATATAATGACTATTCTAGACATAGTTTATGCTAATGAAAAGCCACAGTTAGTTGAAGATACACCTCTTGTCAGCGGGTATGAAGATATAGTCCATTTTCTTTAAACAGACCAATATTCTCAAGAGTTAAGTCCATCAAAATAAAGGTATTTTATACTTTATTCCATTCCTTATGTTCTTATTTATGGCGATTTATTTAGAAAGGACATTAATGGAGTACTTTTGAGGTGCATTAAGTAAGATCAGACTAACAAAGTTCTCTAGGAATTCCATAATGGCCTTTCACAGGGTCATTACTCATCAAGGACGACTACTATAAAAATCATGAGGGTTGGTTTTTATTGGTCTAATTTATTTAGAGATGCCCAAAAGTGGGCAAGAAGTTGTAAAGAGTGTGTTATTTTTATAAGAAAATAAAGACTTGTTGCTCTACCACTCCATCTTATTCAGACGGACCAACCATTTGGAGAAAGGGGATTGGATTTTATTAGAGTGATTAATCCACCTTCTAGTGCAGATCATAAATGAGTGCTAACAACTATAGAATATTTCACCAGGTGGACCAAAGTTGTTGCATTGAAAGATGCTACTGAATCTTCCATTTTAGAGTTTCTTGATGGGTTGGTTACAAGGTTTGGTGTTCCTTTAATAGTTATATCAGATAATGCTAAAAAATTTGTAGGTATCAAAATCAACAAATGGATTGTCCAAAATAGATTATATTTAAAAATATCTTCCAATTATTACCCTCAAGTTAATACATTGGTTGAGTCTATGAACAAGAATTCGATCAGAATCATCAAGAGGATTGTTGTGGATAATCAGAGGACATGGCATACCAAGATTCAAACAACCCTTTGGGTTGATAGCATCACACCAAAGAGGGTTGTAGGTAAATCTCCTTTCTTTCTTTTTTATGGTAAGGAGGAAAAACTTTCATTATCTTTTGAATTACCTTCTCTTGAAATTTCTCGACAATTGGAATTGTCGAAAAGTGATGCTACGATAGTAAGGTTGGAAGAATTGATAGAGTTGGAAGAAGTTAGAGATCAGACTATGAAAACCCTTGAGGTTTAAGCACATGTCAAAAAGACATTTGATAAGAAAGTTGTTGGAAGAGTTTTTCAAGAAGGCACCTTGGTTTTGAAGTGGGATGCTAATAGAGAAAAGGTAGGTAGACATTCTAAATTTGATGCCTTATGGAGTGGTCGCTACATTATCACCAACTGCAAAAAATCCAATGCATTCCAAATATCAAGGCTTGATAGTGAAGTTATACATATCCTAGTCAATGGGATACACCTCAAACATTGCTACTAATGTTGGTGGGACCTTGTATATTAGTTAGTTGGTTTTTTAGTTTTAATTCCTCTAAGTGCATCTCACACATTGCTAATTATTTTTTAATTCTATAAGTGCTTTCAACACTGTTGCAAGAGTAGGTTAGATATTTTTTTCAATTTCCCTAAGTTATTTATACACAAGTTGTTTTTAGTAGACCCTTTTTCAATTGGAGCGGGTTGGCAACAATGTCTTTGATGAGGCAAAGAGTTTGTTTTGATCCTGAATAGGTGGAAAATAGGTTTAGGGGGTTCACCAATTTAAATGTAGACCTATTTCTCACTATTTCATTAGGAAATTAGATCCACATAAAGAATTAACTTACGACCCTTAGGCGAGTCAACTCAATGAAGGAATCTATTGATTTCCTTATGCTCGAGGACAAGGGTTTCAACCTAAACAACACTTTTGGGAGAAAAACTTAAAATAGAAAATCAATCTAATTATGCAAATTGAAACTTACAACATTAATATAAAGCATTTTATAGACATAAACAACAAACTTTTTGTAGATCTGAGAAGGATTGAGTGATGTGACCTATCACCAAAAGGTAGTTTTAGGAGGCAAACTAGGATTCATTTGCCCATGAGAAAATGGGTCTTTTGTCAGGGCTTTTAGAAATCTATTGGGAGCCTCTGATAGTAATTTATAGCTTCTATTTGATCTGGGTTTCAGTGTCGAAAAGTTGAAAATCAGATCTAAAGTTGAGATTCTATGATTTGACAACTTTGACAACTTTTGCAACTTTTCCAATCTTGTTCTTCAAGAGGTCTTCAATCCTTCTTCAACCTAAATCTACAACACAAACACAAGAGGGGAAATTGTTTGTTTTTGGTGAATGGGGGTTTGCCCTGGTCAAACCCCATTTGGTTAATTAAACCTTAAATTAAAATAATGATAAAAGAAGGAATGATGAATGAACAAGCTATGTTGCAACTCGCCAAACCCTTGAATAAACCTTTGGAAATCTACAATATTGATCTTGATCTTGCATGAAATGGATTCAATGGATGTGGATCTTGATGCTTGAAAATATGACTTGAATGGTTTGACTTGATCTTTGAAACCTACATCACAATGTTAGCTCCAAAAACATGCATGGTGCTTAAGACCTCGACATGATGCTTGACATCTTGATTGCTGCAAAAAATACTTGATAAATCTGCTCTTGAATGCTCTTGATCATAACATTAGCTATTGGAATGCTCTCATTGAAAATGGTAGATTGCTTCTCTTGAAATTCTAGGATTTGAATGATAAAATAACATTGTATTTATAGGTATGTATCCTTAATTTCCTAAAATTCAAACATTACAAGCTGACATTGAAATATGGATTCATAGACCTTAAAATACCGCCAAAAACATATTTTAAATTTAGGTTCAAAGGCCTAGGCAGGACTCATTCGCCCATGGGTGAATGGGTCTCAAATCCCTATTCCTGGAACATAGATTGCTCAAGGTAAAGTGTTATGTGTTGGCATTAATTATTGTCGGAATTCCCCTTCGAAAAATTTAATTTATTAGGCTTGTAGATGCAAAATAGGGCTTATTAAGGCCTAATTACGTCTAATTTAATTAGGAGGGCCCAAACAAAGTGTAGAAATGTGAAGGGATACATTTTTCCACACTACAACTCCATATGAAGAATCAATGCCCAATGGAAGGATGTAGGCAGTTGGTATGTTATTCAGCAAGTGAATAACCCCCTTGAGATTGCCAAAATGTTATCTAATTTTTCTAAAAAATCACAACAAAGTAGAAAAATAGAAAATATTTTCTATGAAATCAAAAAAAGGTAAAACAAAAAAAAAGAATAAAATATGTTACCTAAAGGCGCCACCATGAGATCTAGAAAGGGGGGGTTTGTAGAAAATAGTAGAAGATAAGCATGGAAAGTGATGAATAAGATTAGAGTTTTAAAATCCTAATTGTTGTTGCAAGAAATTGTAAAAACCCTAATGGTTGTTGCAAGAAATTGTAAAAACCCTAATGGTTGTTGCAAGAAATTGCAAAAACCCTAAGCGGCCATGATGAGTTGAAATGAGAAATAGAATTGGATCTATGGACAAGAATTAATGCATGTAGGAAGAGAGTTATTTTAGGGTTTGAAAGGATATTCCAGCTTGGCCACCACCTTACCTTAGCATTTTTTTTGTGTCTTGAAAAAATATGAAAAATAATTGTTTGTTGAACTAGGGTGGCCAAGTCATAAAAAGTAATAAAGTTTTAATTGTTGAGGGAAACCCTAACCACCACTCTAAAATTATTCTCACGTGGGATCCTCCAAACTTTAGTTATAAACATGCAAAGAATAGAGTTTTAGTTTTCGATTTTTATCTCTAATTTTAGAGTTTTATAGCAACCGCCAACCTCAAGACTTCATTTGCTCCACTTAAACATGCAATGAAATATTCAAAAATATTCAAAAAGGGGGAATTCAAAGAGGCCCTTCATCATGCAGAAACCTTAGTCACCAAGCCTAAGTGGGCTCCTCCAGTAAAGCATGCAAAAAATAATAAAGAAGGAGCTCACTAACTCCAAGGAGGTCATGGGGATTATCTTTATGCAAAAAATATAAAACCCTAGTCATCATGCAGAGATAAATACACATAAATACCTAGATCAGTATGCAAAAAAAAGAGTTTCAAATTTTTTACAAGGTTGGGAATTGATTACAAAATAAAGAGAATGATATTTCTGGCATGCAAAAGACAAGAGAAGAGAAAGAAGTGATTGTTGCATGTAGAAAAATTAGAAAATTGCAAGATAAGAAAGGGAGTTCAACACTTGAGCGAGGAGAATCCAAGATACAACAAAAGGGGAACTTTGTTTCATGCACTAGTTTAACTCTTCATACAAATTTTTCAAAAGGGAGTTTTGATTTCCATGCAAAAATTAGAAAAAAGAAGAATTTTAAAACTCATATTGAGTCTAGGCTCTTAAAATCTATAAATAAGAAGCCTATACTTTGTAACAAAGTATTGGAAAAGTTTATTGTGACAAAGTGGCATTCATTTAGGTTGAAATTTTCTAGTCAAAATTAGGTCTTTACTTCTATAATTTTCTTCATTAATTGTATCTTCAACCTTGTTTCACTCTGAAACAATGGTTGATTGTATGCTTGTGATATAACCTTTTACAATTTTTCTAGAAAACAATCATTATAGTAGCCTTCAATGAATCAAAGATCAATATTTTTGCCTCTACTTGTTTCAATTTTCTCTGTGTATGAAAGAAAAGAAGGTAGTATTGTGAGTTATATGACTCTTTGATTGTTGTTGTTCTAAGTTTACCTCTAAATTATCATTGAAAATTACTGTATGAAGCTTTAGATTGAGATTCATAGTTGTGTTGCTGAAAGGAAGTAGAAATCTACTATATTTGGTGTATCACCTTCATTTTTTGTTTTGGATTTATATTATCAGTTCCTTTTTGTCTCTTTTCCCAACAAAGACATTTTGTTAGAGTTATTTTTTAGGTGATTTACCAAGGGGAAGTTTCACTTTAATCATAGGTTGACCTTGAGTTTCGTGAGTCCCACAACTTGAGTGGCCATCACATGTTTCATAGGATAGTTGGATTCAAGATTCAATATGGTGCATATTCCAGGTGATAACACTTATATTTCATATTTTTTGCATATTCATACTCTTGTTTCTCTTTTTCTATAAATATGAGGCCTTAATATGACGTGGAACTACTCACAAGGGTGGGTTTAGGGTGATCTATCATGCATCATCTAGACATACTTCCTCCCAAGACTTATAATATTTTTATAAAGGGATGAGAAAATTATGTGTTAGAACCATATCATTGGTCCAAGTCATCAGCCAATAGCTCTATTTAAATTGTGAAAGTAACATATTCCTATGAAAGTCCCATAAAATCTCTCTTAAAGCAATCCCATTTAGGACATATGGTTGACTTGTAGGTGTTTATAGAAGAATGAAGAATATTTTAATTGATATCTATCACATACCATCCAATCAATATGATGTGAAACTCATCCAAAGATTCACAAAGAGCAATATTTTTCCTCAATATTCTTAGTTGTGCTACATGTTTATAATTCAAATTTCAAACCCAAAACACCCCTTTGGTCATTTATGAAATCCATGATCTAGGTGATTGCACTACTAACTTATCAATAATTGAAATCGATATTAGCATCAAATATTGTCTTAGCATTATCATAGCTAAATGGTTGGAGATCAAAAAACTCATCTTCCTAAAGATTGCACTTGTAACTCCCAGGTAGCATAAGTAGATTAATACAAAACCATCCAAAATATCTTGATTGGCTCCAAAATTATTTAAAGCATGATAATTTATGAAGAAGATATGCCTGGGGATTCAATGCCCTTTGCCACTAGCCTAAAATTTATTGAAGGGGTAAACTTAGATTAGGTGATAATAAGGTATATCCATGTATATGTATGTAATGTTCCCTTTTCAATCAAATCATGTTTGTGGACCAAAGGTCAAATTCCTATTTCCAATGTCTCCATTGGTCAAAGTTTACTTATATGTATTTATTTCTCATTCCACATATAACTAACTAAGGTCCCAAAGTTTTAAGTATATATGGAGGTATTTTTAATTCCATAAGTATACACAAGCTGGTAGAGTATCAAAGTTACCCATTTTGGTATACCTTGTTCCTAAATCCTACCATTTCTTTATTCCTATCAAAATGTCAAAATTTACCATCTTAGCATGCCTCCTACTTGAAATTTTATCCCCCAAAAATGGTAAGGGTCATATAATATATTCAACACCTTAAGTCTAACATTTCCACATTTTTGCATTATCAATTCTACCTACTCGCTACATGATCAAGAGAGTAAAAAAAAATAGTTTTGATCATGAAACTTCTTCAAAAGGGTTTTCCCACGAAGAAACATTATTTTAACTTAAAGGGGTGAGGATTCACATTTACACATGACATTAGACGATGAAAATTACCATTTTCATTAATATCGTGGTTGAGGGTTGGTTGCCATTTTTGAGGTTTTCATGGGCTCTTCTCCACCTACACACAAAAAGCAAAGGGTGTTATTAAATGTTGATGACATAAAGGGAAAATGATCATGGGTATAAAGTATATCAAGAGTGAACACATTCATTCAAGGAGGATTATGCATCATTTTACACATAAAAATACTAATGATAAAAATATACGAAATTGTGTTTGAATTCCTAGATTTGAGGATGAACACCCTTAGATTAATAAGGAGCCAAAGGATGAAAAAAATTGGTTTCATGTCAAATGAAAAATTGCCATTTGACCCAAATGGTGATATCCTATGAAGGTTGTAACAACACTTCATGGTCACACGGAATGTAATTGTACTCAATTTTTATCATCTCTAACTCATTGTAGATACAAGTAGTTCCATTTTGAGTTGTTATTGTTATTGCAAGTGTTATATCAATATTACTACAAGCTATGTAAGACATATAAGATTTGCATTTTGTGGTCATGGATTAAGAATTATAGTGTTTTTTGTTATTGTTGTTGTAGTACAGTGTTTTATATTGTATTTAGATTATTTTAAGATAAGTGAAAGTTTTGTAGTCTATCATACATTTGTGGGCCTAATTTATAATCTAGGTTTTGTAAGATTTCCTACTATAAAAATGTGTTGTAATGTATTTCATATATGTTTAAGATAAGAAATGTGTAGTTTGTGTTGTGGGTTTTAACATTATGCTTGTAGTCCACTATTGTTGATTTCACATCATTGTGGACCTAATTTGTAATTTGGGTAATCCCTACAAAGTATAGAGTTGTGTTTTATAATGTGAGTTTGTGATATTTAGGTAGATACTTAAATCAAAAATCCTTTATTTGTGAACTTGACCTAGAATGTTAGGTTTTAATATAATTATGTATATATGAAGATAAAATTCTTGGTTAGTCATAGATTTAGGTGAAGATTTTAAATCATAAATCTATTCATATTAATTTAGATAAGTGACAAGAAATTTAGGCTTTTAAAAGTTCTAGTTCCAATATTAAATCTACACCATTTATGCCCTGAATGCAAATAATTTTTTTTAATGTTTATGCAAGGGTTTGGTAGAATATTTAAATTAAAAAAATTATTTTCCCTAACTTATTTTCTAGTAATACTACAATGTAGCAACCAACACCATTTTTAAAGTTGGATATGCTCTATATACCTGTGATTTTGAGCCTAATCTATACAATTTTTTCTCACTCCTCTTATATCTAGTAAATAGAGGAACATATGTATTTGTTTGCAATAATAGGCTATATTGCACCATATGCAATCTTTAAAACATATCATGACATAACTTTGTGACAATTTTATTTTAGAAGTTCTAACTCATCATTCATGTGCATGAGACCTTGTGGTTCTATGGTGGCATCTAGTTTTATTCTCATTAATTATTTATCACGAGTTACTAATCTTTGTTTAACTATGAAATAAATATCTTTTGGTGTACGACCTTTTTACTACTATTTATTTTAGTACTTCTCTTTTTTCTCACATACATCAGCTCTAAGATATTATAGATAGGGAGACAATCCTCAATCCAGAGATTATCTTGCTGGTTATGTACCACTCTATCTTGTCTTTTTATTGTTGATAATATCACATTCACTATCTATTTATCAAAATCAATAAAACATAAAGAACTATCAACAATACCCTAAGAAATATTTTTGAGAAAAATTAGCTTCCAAATCTCAAACCAACTATATTATCAACAAAATGTGGAAGATTATAATAGAAATCCTTACTCAATCCTTCACAAGATATTATACCAAAATAGATATTTGGAGATATTTTGGTAGCATAACAATACACACAAAAAAATTGAATAAAAACCTCCATATCATGTAATCAATAAATAGGAGAATAAATACATGAAACCAAAAAATGGTAATTAAGAGACTAAAAATTAAAACCACCCAAAATGTGGCACCCAAGTCCCTAGTAAAAATATATTTCCTACATACTAAGATGAGTCCATTGACTAGAAATATCATGTTCCTTATACTTGTCCTAAGCACATCATAATCCACTCGCCAACTTGGGCACTCCATTTTGGCTCCATTATCTACATTCAAAGATTCCTTATGATGTGTCATAACACATGTCATACATTAGTCAACAAGTGCAAGTCTCTCTTACAACTCTCTTATACATCATAGTTGCTCTTGCATTTTTGATGTGGAGGGCCTGACTTTTGAAGGCCATAAATTTTGATTTCGAAAGTTGATCAAGTCTATTTTAGAAAATTATTAGAAGATTCATGTTGCCACAACACTCTTTCTTTGATTAATTCTCATCTTAATATTTTTGGGCCAAAATTTGACTTAGCTATATCCTAGGAATTACATTTTTGTATTTGATACCTTGAATATTACATTTTTGTGTTCTTAACATTAGGATGAAAATTGGACATCTTTCTTAACATTCTCCCACTTATCAAATAACTTCAAGAGGAAAGGAAATACCAAGATCATCAGTTATTTACAAGGGGCCAAGAAGCCCATAGACTTATTGCACCACTCAAATTTCTCTATGCTAATTGGCTTTATCAAATCATTTGCAATAGTCTCTAGCGTATTAACCTTCTATAATGTTACCCTCCCATCCTCCACTATGTCATAAAAAATGATATTGTACTAAAAATATAATGCTTTCATGGCCCATGATAGTTTTAAAGCATTTTTTTGATTAAATTGTGTGAATTTTTTAATAAATTGACGTTTAAATCATAATACATGATCCACCATCAAGATTAGAAAATTGTGTTGGAAAATTGCAAGAAGAAACAAGTATAAATATCAATTAAAGATGATGAAGAAGAAGGAAATGACAACAAGAGAAAAAAAAGAAAGGAAAATAAAACATAGAATAAATGAACCCCAAAATTTTAAATAAAGTAATGTGTAAAAGTAGCTAACCCATAAATAGAAACAACATGAAGAATAAAGCACTTAAATAAAATAGTAAAAATAATAATCATGTGTCATATATTGATTCTCTATTTGCATGGTTTTGGCATTATGTTATTTGGAAAAATAAATTAGACCTTGAATATTTTACATGTGTTAATTCCACAAGTGATGTTTAAGGATATTAGCTAGATGTATTTTAAATTTGATGTATATGTTGGATTTTATAATAACGTGATGCACATGTTTCGCTTTGATTATGGTTTATGGGTTAACACTATTGGTGAAAATTTAAGTGCAAGTGTGGGCAAGTAGATGTTGAAGACAAGAACATGGTCGAGGTAGGGGTGTTTAGCCGATTGACATTGGCGAGTATGATGGAATATTGTGCACACCATGTAGGTTCATATGTTACACATTTTGCATATAGATGGCCAAGTGTATTTTGTGTGTGTATGCTTTTTGGTTGGTTGGAAATAGAAAAAAAAATAGTTAATATGTATTAAATTTGGTTAGTAAAGCTCTGTAACTATTTTGACCAATAATATATGGTGCTACCCATACCAGCTATTAACTTACCAAAAAAAAAAATTGGTTAGTAAAGCTAAGATAAGATTTTATGCTAACTATAGTGTTAAAAATTGTCACCCTTAACAATTTCACAATATGTTTTGTCCCCTTAATTTATTGGACTTAATTAATCTCTTAATTTTCCAAATTATGCATTCCAAGGACTATTTTTTACCATTTTCTGAAGGATTACAAGCATTGAATAAATGCATCCAATTGTTATTTTGCTCCCGACTAAGTGTGTCCTAGAAATTTAGGCCAAGACCCATTCACCCATGGGCGAATGGGTCCCCCTTCTTATCCAAGACCTAAATTCAAATATGTTAATGATATCAAGTTTCCACAATCCATATCATTTATTGTTGCAACGGTTTCTAGATTAGATTACATGAGAGTTTTTTGCATCAACATTTTGGATCACAGAGTGTGATTTGAAATGTTGATGCAAAAAACTCTCACACAATTCAAATATGTTGTTGGTGGCATTTTAACATCCAAAATTCGAATTTCAAGTGTTGGGTTTTGAAATCTATTTTTTGGGAAATCAGTATAATCGTATATAAATACCTAGTTATTTTATCATTTGAAATCTAATGAGCACTAAGTACACTATTGATAAAATGCTATTGTCAAGAGTAGATCAACAACAATATTTCAAAGCATTATAGCAACAATTCAAGATCTAACATCATTGCAAATTCTATGTGTGTTCATGTTCATGTTTTGTGTAGGCTAACCCTTGTTCTAGGCCTCCAAAGAATTTTGTTGGGAATAGGATGCCATTTAATTGGAATCCTAAACATATTTCATGTATCTCCTAAGTCCTTGGAAAGTGTTCCCCAACACTAGGATTAGAAAGAGATTAAATTCGAATGAAATGAACATTAAATTGGCATTTGTAATTATTCCTAAATAATAAGAACATGTGATAATGTCCAATATGAGTTCCTAAATAATAGGAGCACATGGGGTGCCCACATGGAAGGTGGAACCCCCTTTGTTTCAGTTAACTATTTGGAGGATTGATAACACTTCAGTAATGCATGTCTAGGTTCCTACAAAATATGGATTGATATTTACAAGAGTGGAGTGGCACTATCAGTTTAGTATCAGTTTAATATCAGTTCAGTATCAGTTCAATTCAATTCAGTTTAGTTCAGTTTAGTTATCTTCAATTGCATATAGTAATTTTGAAATGTATACTAGTTGACTTGACTAATGACTTCAGTTGCATGACAGATAACAAGTGGATACTTTCAGTTAAGTGGGGATGATCAATCATGCATATTGTTTGCATAAATTGATGGAGAGATATGTTTCAGTTAACAAAGATTGACTTGGACCCACCTTGGGCACCCAAGTTGGCATCTTTCAGTTAACACCTTTTGCATGAGAAGATGTTTACAAGGCTCTATTAAGTGGGTCCCATTCTTGGGTGCCAACTTTGAGGTGGAGTTTACAAGATATCTTTGAGACCAGAGTTTAGTTAAGTGTTTATTTTGGGGTGCCTAAATTGAGGAGACTTTGGTTTTGACTCCATGTTACAATGTGGAACTCTACTTGCCAAATCTAGGCGTAGGTTTTTGAGAGGATCTTTATTCTCTTGTAATTGTCAACTATTAGGAGTTTACAATGCTCATTATTGTCGATATATTGAAACAAGTGCATAAGAGTTTCATGAGAGTTTATTGCAGGTTGTGAAGAAGCATTGTTGAAGAAAAAGGAAGCATATCAATCAAGGATTGATACAGTGTTATTGTAATCTTATTCTAAGCTTAAATAATACAAACAATATTGGTTCTGGTGGAGTTTTTTTTTCGAAAGGGTTTCTCCACATATATGTTGTGTCACTTCTATCTTTTGTTATCATTCTTCTACAATCTTTTGTCTAGTTCTATAAATGATAAAATTGATCTAAAGAGAATAATCATTTACAAAGAATTGATCTAAACAGATTAATCATGCACAAATAATTGTGACAAAGAATACTTAATTAGATCTATAGTCACATAGTTTTACAAGTTTTAAGCTACAAATTTACCTTCATTTTCAATATTTGTTATCAGAGCTAATGGTTGGGTAGAGTTTGAAGCGCCTAAGTTCTCTTAAAAGTTTGAAGGTTTTTTGGTTGTAGTGGGAGCTTTTACTATTGTGTTATTGCAGATTTGTAAAGAAGTGTGTTACAATGAGTTCTACTTCTCGTCTAGCTATTGAAAGATTCAATGGATCTACTTATGAGATGTGGAAAGTAAAAATGGAGTGTAAGACCCCTCCGTTTTGCCCTTTTGACCGAATAGTGTTCTGTTTGGTTAGGTCTTGTTTTCTGTTAAGTGCTTTGCCTTAGATCTCAGTGGTTAGTTGATCGCTTTTCTGTAAGTGATGCAAATGTTATATTTTGGTGTGATGGTGTATTTTCCTGATGATAACATTATGGCATGCTTTGGATTAGCATAGTGGATAATTGAATTAATGATGTTTATGCTTTTGATTATATTAATGATGTTAGACTCGTCAGTCAGTGATACTATATTGGTGAAGGGGACGGATCGCATCACTCGCTCGCGAGCGCCCTGCAATTCCGTGATTTCCTCTTCACGGTGTGTATTTTATGATGTTTATATTACATGTTGTGGTTACTTGATTTGCAGGTTGACAGGTACAAGACATCGACTCCACTTGGTTTTACAGGTTGGAGTGTGTTCAATACCCAATGGTATTCGATTGGGAGATAGTAGCTAGGTTTCTGTGCCAGGTCGTCACCCTAGTCCTTGTTTGTTGTCAGTTGTTTGTCAGGTTGTGTTGCTTTGATTATTGTTCTCTCTCTTCGTTATTTAAATTCAAGTTAGAAAGAGGCAATTAAAGGGTGTTTGGTATTTAAGTTATTGATTATATTAATTGGGTTATAACATTAGAGATGTTGTTTGATTTATTAATTAATTTAATTTAATTAATAAAACGATTTAATCTTGGATTAAGATTATTTTATTAATTAATTAAATTAGATTGTGTTGAAATGAATTGGATTATTCATTTTGGAAAATTATGCATATTGGTTGAAATTGAAAAATAAAAGAAAATGATTTAAATTTCTGTTTTTGGAAAATTTTAAATGCAAAATTGAAATTTAGATATTTGGAGATATTTTCAAAAGTTTGACTTTGGGGGTTAAAGATATTTTTTTTCTTTTTGGCTATTATTGGAATTTTGGATCTCAAATTTGGGAGAGGAAGTTTTGAAAAGAAAAAAAATGGAAAATGGAGAGAGGAGGCATGGTTGGATTTTGTGGGTTTTTGATTGAAGTGGTGAAAAGGGCTGATCTGAAGAGGGAATCAAAGCCAAGATCCGTGCACCATCAAGATCTTCTCCAAACTCTTGCAAAACCAGGTTCATTTTATTTAATTGTGTATCGAATTTGAAAAGGTTTATGTGTGTTTTGGAATTGTAGTTGTAAAATTCATGGCTTGGAAACTCAAATAGACTATGTTTGAAAAAAACTAGAAATTCCATGTTGAAATATGAGTTGATTGCAAAAAATAAAAATAAAAATATTTCTTCAATAAATCATTGGATTCTTAGCTGGAAATTGTTTTCCAATTTTGTTCTTCAATTAAAGTTTGCATTCTTTTGAAAATATATTTACAAAAATACATTTCTTAATAAATCTTTGGGCTGAGGGTTTATGCTATTGAAGTTCTTGTTTTTCAAAATGAAAATATAATTTTACCCCTTGTTGAAGCGGATTAAATCCGCAGGGTTTTGTTGGCTAAAATAAAAGAAAAAAAAAAAATTATTATTTTTTAAAAACATTGAAGGTTTTGTGGGGGGCTCGACCCACATCCACCATTGGAGGTGCTGTGGGGAGCCGCACCCCATGCGGCCGCCCTAAGCACTGCACCACCACCGACGCCGCTTCCACTACCGTGTCCGGCCACCACCGCTGACGCCGCTTCCACCGCCGCACCCGGCCACCACCGTCGGTACCGCTCGCTGCGGCCGCCGCCCTCTCAAACCCCACCCTCTGCCTGTGCCTATGCGCGACCCGCCGCTACCGCCGACGATATCTCCTCCGCCACTCCCTGCAAGCTGTCGGCCGCCATGAAAGTGCCACTCCTGGCAAACCCCTGCGCTGCCCCTGCAACAATTCCGCCGCCACAATCTCAAATCCGCGGCCGACATAGGAAAAAGGCCAGTCGCCCATAAGGTTTAGGGCGCGCACATGACCCGAGACAGTCGTCTGAGTTTAGTATTGTGCGCGGCCCAAGGATAGACGCGGGTTCTTTTTTTTTATATAAAATATATATATATATATTTGTATATTAATATTTTAAATATTATTTTTATAATATTAAAAGATTATTCATTAATGTTTTATATTATAATTTATAATATTTAAAATATTATATATATATATATATATATATATATATATATATAAGATTGAAGGATTATGTTCATAGGTGTAAATAATATAATAAGATTTAACATAGGTATTGAAATCTAAATTATTTAATTAAGGATTTAAATACTTGTTGTTATATAGATTTAATTGGGGATTTAAATAAAGGCAATTGGAGGAATTTAAAATGGTATAAATTAGAGAAGAAGAAATTGTTTTAACATAATAAGTTAATAGACAAATTATTGGACTTTAAAATATTGATTTGAATTAATTGTATAACTTGGGATAAATTGAGAAAATTAAATAATTGATTTAAAAGATAAATGATTTAAATGTAATTGAGAGAATTTTGTTTTAAATCATTTTGCAATAGTCGAATTAATAGATTTATTTTAAAATATTATTATTTGCAAGGTCAAATGTTGAATTTAAACTAGATGTGTCTAATGGCGAAATTAATTGATTTCGTTTAAAATGATTAAATTTGCAAGACGAACGGGTATTTATTTTAATGATATATTTTGGAATTGTGGAAGTATTTTCTTATTTTAAATATTTGAGCAATTGGGGAATTAAATGTTAGTTAAATTTCTCCTTATATAAAAAAAGGACATTATTAAATCAAATCTATTGTGGCAACAACCTATTGAATTTTGTTAAATGAAGGGGATTTAGGAAATCCGAAGTAGTATTAATTATGAATAAATTGCTGGTTTAAATGTAATTCCTTATGTCATCGCTTGGGAGAAACCAATCAAAAAGGTTTAAGTATTCCTGATAGGGTTTTAAAGATGTAGGTTGTCGTATCATGTATCAATCTGTTTGGAACGATGAAGTAAATGTTTATTTCAGTATTATTGAAAAACAATTAAGGAATTAAATACTTTAAGGAATTAAATACTTTGATTAAATTGTCTTCCTTTGCCTGAAAGAGGCGTTATTTAACTAGTTTCATTGCGACATTAAACTACTGAGTTATATGAAGGAAGTGGATTTAAGGTATCCAAAGTTAGTTTATTCCTCGCAAATGCTTGTGTGATTTATTTCTCTATGTTCATGTTTTGGGGAATGGGTTAAGTGTATTAAATCTGTAAGTCTTCCAGAAGACCCTAGTGGTTGGGAGTTGTCATCTTTTGATGTCGACTATTGTGAATTTTCTTGGATAGTGCTTGAGGATTATGTATGTGTTGTACCCGATTTCCACGAACGGGAATGTTTGTACCTCCTTGGTTTAGGAGCGGATTATGGGATCCGTGTCTCCTTGTAAGGAGTGATTTTGTAATGTGTGCCTCCTTGTCAGGAGCTGTCAGGAGCGTTCTTTGTTATTCTTGTTACCTCCAGTGTTTGGAAATGGTTTTATCTTTGTTGCTCCTGAGAAAGGAGTGAATTTTGTTTGGTATGTCTCCTTGTCAGGAGCGGTCGAGAACGGCCTTGTTTTGTGGTTTGCTGCCTCCAATGTTGGAGTGTGTTTCAGTTTGTGTTGCCTCCTGAGAAAGGAGAGGTCGTGATGTCTTGTTTGTTGCACCTTGGTTCCATAGATATTTGGATGGTGTGTGTGTGTTGTCCAGTAGAAGAGTGGCTTGCAACGGGGGCCAACACACGAAGTGGTGCCAGGATAACTCGTTGTAAGTAATTTAATCAAGTTATAACTAAAACAATACTTAGAAGTTTAGGACTAACTTCTCACTAATCAATACTTTTAATTCCTCACTCATGGACCTAAGTGCTCGGTTAGGCTTGGGATGAGATGGGAAGGCTTGTAATGGCAAGGTCATCTATCTTGTCTGTACGAAAGGTATTTGGCTCCGCATGAGTGAGTATGGGGGCCGGGATTCGGTAAAGGTCACCAGGATAACCCTTGTCTTATGGGGGGGCCGGAGCCTATGAAGATTCCCAAGGATAACCCATGACGAGCTGTGTGATGACACTCTATCTAGGACAACAGTTGGCCTTTGTTTTAGGGGTATGGTCTCCTTGACATACCCAGTGTGACCATAGTTGGTATTCAATTTTGTGGGTATGGTCTCTTTGACATACCTAGTGTGACCATAGTGGTATCTATTTATTATGTGTATGGTTCTCCTAACATACTTGTTCTGTTTGTTTCTGGAAGCAATGTGACCTTGTAGAGTCGTCCTTGTGTGTTTCTCGTGATGCTTTTGAGTTGTACTTATGATGTAATTGCATGGTATTTGAGTTGTACTTTGGAATGTATTTGTGAAGTTCATGTAATTGGTTGTTTCAGTTTAGTTCAGTTTTGGTAGCCTGTGTCTAGAGGTAGATGGTCTTGACTAGGATTCCTGGTTACTATCTCCTAGCATGGGGGGTGGGCCCTTAGGTTCCACTTGGTTGGGTGGCGTGCACCTAAATCCGTTGGGCTATCTTCATGTTCTTGCGGACAAGACTTCCAGTTGGAGAGCTCGTGGGATTCAATTTCATGTCATGCTTTATTTCATTTCAGTTACTCTTGTGTTATTTTACCCCTCTATATTATCGAGGTGCAAAGTTGTAATCTGTAACCTTATTTATTAGTCTTGCCTCATTCGGGGAATGAGAGTTGTAATTGTAATAATTATCTTTGGGTTAATAGAGTTGATGTTATCTATTATGTTTGGATGTAACTTATCTTGTAAGCATGAAGGAATTATGAAACAAAAAACTACTCCATAGACACCTCAACAAAATGGAGTAGTAGAAAGATTGAACTGAACCTTAATGGAAAGAGCTAGGAGTATGTTAAGTAGTGCTAAGCTAGATCGTTACCTTTGGGCCAAGGCGGTATGTACTTCTTATTATTTAATCAATAGATCTCCCAGTTCATCTATTGAAAATAAAAACCCCTTATGAAATGTGGTTAGGTAGGAAACCTAGTGTTGCACATTTAAGGATCTTTGATTGTGAGTCTTTTGTTCATGTGCCTAAAGAAAAGTGGTCTAAGTTGGATCCAAAAGCATAGAAATGCATATTCATAGGTTATGGTGAAAATGTAAAAGGTTACAAGCTTTTGAATCCTCTAACTCGAAAAATTATTTTATCGAGAGATATGATTTTCAAAGAATTAAGAGCTTATACTAGAGAAGAAAAACCAAAGGAGAAGGATACTTCTCGAATAGTGCATTTTGAGATAAAATATTGAGAAGCATGAAGATGCACATGTTGAAGAACAAATGGATGGATTAGATGAGGGAAAGGGTGCTCTCACACTTCTAGGGTTTTTCACCTAAAAGGAGAGAGATTTCCCGCTAAAACTTGGAGGGTTTATTCAAGACTAATGCTAATGGGATTGAGATATGTCTAAATAATGTGTTCTAAATGCAAAGGACTGATAAAAGAAGCTAACTAGTAATGCAAGATCTAGAAAATGCACTTTGTTTGAAAACACATTGTGATATGTAGAAAGACCAAAAAAGATGAATAGAAATGCAAATAAAACAAAACAGGGAAGTAATCTCTAAAGCATGCACTTGGAAATATGTTGAGTACTGGAATTTGAGGACTATAAATGTTGTTGATTCTGAAATTTGGCTTACTGGGACACTTCCGCCAAGCTAGGCAACTTAGTCCCAGATTTGGAAAACTGCATTGGAGCCTGTTTTAGCCAAATGGGTATCTAAATCTACAAAAAAATCCTAAAAAACATGTACAGTGGGACTAAGTTGCACCACTAATGACGACTTAGTCCACTTTGACTTTTTTGAAAGTCTGAAAGTGGAGTCAGCAGCCCTCGGTTCGCACTTTCTGCTTCTCTAGGTATCCGGTTCTGAAACTCTAGTTTTTGGCACTATAAGTGACTTTTGTAGATATTTTGCCCTAGCCAACAAGGAGATGTCTTCAAAAAAAATTCAACCTTGTATTCAATGATTTCCAAGCCTTGAAGGTACCTAAGTCTGCAAACACACAAGGAGAGAGAGATAAATGTTGATTGTTAGGGCATGGGGGTTTGCCTTGGTCAAACTCCTTTTAGGTAATTAAACCAAAATGTCGAAATAATGTAATGAAACATGAAACAATGGAGTTAGAAACTTTCCATGATGATTGATCTTGAATGTTTGCAGCAATAGATAAAGATTCATCCCTTGAATGCTTGCTTGAGAAGAATGAGAGATGAGTGATTGAGAAGAATGAATTGTTGAGAGCTAGGATATGTAGAATAGGGTGAAAATGAGGGGAAAACCCTTTATTTATACATGTTGTACCCTAATTTCCCAAAAATACCTCATCACAGGTTGACCTTAGGGTTTAGGAGACAATATCCCATTAAAATATTAAAATAGTTTTGATTTTTATGCCAAATGGGACTAAGTCACCCAAGGTGGCGACTTAGTCCACTTGGGAAATTTCAAGTGGATGTCGAGAATTAAAGTTTGATTAATATTGTCTAACGGGATTGTCTTCTGAAACACATTTAAGTAGGACCTATAAGTGCATTAAGGGGTCATTTTATCATAAGAAAGGGTCAATTACTGATGATGAAAAGGGTAATTAGGGGCTAGGATACCAAAAATAGGATCAAATTAGGCACAAAATTGTCCTTTTCTTCAAAGCTATACAATTTTTGGTGACACATTTAGCCCCACTTTAGTGAGAGGATGAACTTGCTTCAAACTCACACTAAAGTAGCCAAATTGTGCCAATGCGGATGGTGAAGAATGACAAAGATGAAGGAGGCAGTCAAGCCCCTAGGATTCAAGATCCTAAGTCAAACTGACATAAGTGCAAAAGGACACATTCAAGGATGAATGATTTGCAACAAAAAAAGATACATGATCATGCAATGACAAGAACTAGAAGGAAAGAGAAGAACAAAAGTAAAAAGGTGGAATAAGCTTCGACTGTTTGTCCAGCTAGTTGTGGATCATATCTAGGCTATTTGTTCAAAAAAAAGATGCATACTCATGCTCAGGTGATGAAACTCTTGACTGTCCACTGGGTGAGAAGTCCAAGAAGGTGATAAACATATACTCATGGTTGGTATGCACACACACACACACACACACAAGTGGCTATGGGGAAAGTCGTGTCGCTGGTTGGGCTTCCCGCTTGAACCATACCAAAGTTATACCTCCTGATAACTTTAATAAGGTGCCACAAAATAAAATGATTTTTGAAATGGTGTAAGGAATGTTCAAAGGGATTTTGCTTTTGTTCATGCAAGGTCTCATCTTAGGGAATGTCATGTGTAAAGTCTCCAAGAGAGGAAAAGTGAAAATGGTCTCATCTTGTTTGTAAGAGAGGACAAGTGCAATGTCTCATCATGGGCAACATTCTACCCAATTTTTCCAAGAGAGGGAATCACGAGAAAAAGAAAATCACACAATGAAATGTGAGTGTCGATGTATACCCCCACTTTAAAGTAGTTGCTAACACCATTACTGTGAGCAATTAATTTAAAGTAGAAGAAGAAGAAGACATGAGAGCTTATTCAGAAATCCCTATGCCAAGTCATATGTTTCCGATAAGCTACGTCATGAAAAGTATAGTATATCACATGTGAGTCAACTTAAGACATGTCATCCACATCCCAAGCTTGCTCTTATATGTTCATGAAAGGTTAACAACTAGCCAAAAGAGACAACAATGAGTGACATATGAGGACAAGGCTACCTAACCCCTTGCCCCCACTTAGTGCAAGATAAGGATGAGTCGAAAGGATTGATGAAATGCATGGTAGAATGAAAATAAGTATCAATTAGAGGAATTAGGTGCCCCCACATAAGGAAGAATATTAAACTCCTTAAGATGTTGTATTTTACTACTAAAGGCCATAGATTCATTGGTAGAATGACCATGAACTCTATGATATGTGCAAAAGGAATTCTTGTGATAGAATTTCTTTCAAGTTTTTGGAGGAAGGGATATCAAGTGATCTTGGAGGAGTCTCGACAAGATACCCTCTTGATCAAGGGTAGAAAGTGTTCCTTTACTGTGTGAAAAAGAGATCTCTTGTTGAGGACAAGATGTCATACCTACACAGGGCTCTATAGATTGTGATATTTTGTACGATCCCTTAGAGGAGTGTGTAAAATCTAAATCATTAGTGTGTTGTGGGATGACATTGACAATAAGCAAGGACTTCTTTGTTTGTTTCAATTGTTGCAAAGGATCAATTTTGAGACCATTGGTGTCTATTAGTTCAGGATGCACTAGTGTTGAAGGTGGTTTAGAAGAATGTTTTGGGATGATATTGATGCGAGGTGAAGGCTTGGTGATTTCTATCAAAGGAAAATAACCAAGACCATGATTAGTTGTTTCTGTGATAGGATCAATGGGGACACAAATACCTTGTTCTCTAGCATCACATCCTTTTCCACTGTAGCCACGTTGTTTCATAAGCTCATAACCTTTTCCATAAATCTTTTTCATTGCTTTTGGATTGGGTGGTTGTTCGGTGGTGAGTTTGTTGTGTATCTTGCTTCTTTGTATAAAGTGGTTGAGGTGGATGCTTGTGAAGGATCTTTTAGATGTTGCGTTGATAGGATTTCTTTTTCATGTCCCTCATTTGAATCATTGTTTATGGTCTTGTACTTGTCCATGATTGTTGGTTCGAAATTCAACGATCCCAAATCATCGATGGATATCATTGTGAAGGGTTTAGGACATGTAGATGTTTGTTCTTTTATTGGCTCGACTTGTATGTTTGGTGTGAATATGTTTGAAGGATTTTCTTTGTTCTTCTCAAGTTGCAAGACACTAAATGGCTCAGGATCAGTGTCAAGTGTGTACACTTTGTTGTTGTATATGTACTTCATTTTATGATGAAGAGTGGAAGGCACCCCATTCATTGCATGAATCCATGGTCTACCTAAAATAAGATTATATGAAACATCATGTGGCATAACATGGATCACTGTGTCTAATGTGGCCATTCCAACTGTAAGAGGTAAAGTGATCACACCAAGTGGTTTCTATCCTACATTGTCAAATCCACTAATAGATAAAGGGGTAGGTTGAATGTTTGATTTATCCACATGCAACCTATCCAAAATATTTACACTACATACATTAACGGTGGAGCCACTGTCAACAATGGTTCGCTTTACCCCTATTTGTTTGTATTGAGATATGATTATGAAAGTTGCAACTTGTTTTTGTACTTCCAAAGGAGGGAGCTCACTTTGGTAAAAAACAATATCAACATTTCTTATGTGAATCATAGTGGCTATGTCATTTGGTTGTGCATTGGAAGGGATAGGAACTTGTTGTAAGGAATTTTGCATCATGTTATGGTAGTGAGGAGAGGCTTGAATAAGGTCCCATAATGAGATCTCAGTAGCAGTATTCTTAAGTTGGTCGACAAGATCATACTCCCTAATGTATGAATTTAAGCGAGGGGCAATAGGTAATATGGGATTGAGCAAAGGTAAAGGTGTCGAAGTTGGTTGTTGTGGTCACGGATTGTTTCTTGTGTAATGTGTATGAGCAATGGTATTATAACTTGGTTATTGTGACACATTATTTGTAGGTGGGTAAAGGATAAGTTCAGGTTTAGGTTTTTTCTGAGTTGAAGGTGGATAAAGGATGAGTTTGTTGTTTGTGTGAAGGTGGGTAAAGGATGAGTTGAGGTTGAATAATATTAACATCCTTGAGTTAGTGAGATGCTAATGTTGCCTCATAATATTCTTCTAAGGACATAATATTATTATTGTCAATGTTATCCTTGTCGTGCATCATGTTATCCTCCTTAGGAGGAGAGTTTTTAGGAGAACTACAAACCACATGTTCTTGACATTTGAGGGTTGGTTATTCTAAAATGACTTCGTCACAAGTAGGGGAGTGATCAATGATTGGATTATCAATAGTGGGATGATTAGGAGAGGGTTATATTTGATTATCCTATTTCGCAAAGGTCTCATTCTCTTGTTCCATACTATCTACCCTAGTAGGAGAGCTAGCTTCATCACGAGTGGGGGAGACATGATCAAGAGAAGGACCATTATGATTTTCAAATAGATTGTCCCAAATGGTAGGAGAATTGGGGAAGGGAGAGTCAACAGTCTCATGACTCTTAAGAGGTGTATCTTCTAACACCAACTTGTCCTCTTTGCATCGAGGAGGGATATTAGGAGAAGAATAATTTTGATGGTCATGGTTATGGATACTAGGTATGGTGATGTCAATAAATGTTTTAATGATCACATCTTCTTCTTGTTTAATATCTTCCAAAGGGGGATGAGGAGAGGGACAATAAAGACCCTCAATTCTTGTATCTTCTTTCACCAAGATACCTTCATCACTAATAGGAGAGGTATAGGGAGAAGCACAAGTATGATTGTCAACACTACCATCCTCATCAATGGGTAAGGTAATGTTAAGGATTATGTCAATGGTTTCATTGGTGTAATCAAAAGTGAACTCATAAGAGGGGATATTATATTTATGCAATCCAATTTGAACCAAATCAAAACCACATCTCTTAAAAGTAAACATGCTAGCATGAAAAAGTAAAGAAAGTGCAATGAAATGACTTAAGGTGAAATGTTGAAATGCAACTTTCATATGCAAAACAAGGAAACTTTCTAATTACATTATGCAACAACGTGAAACGAAAATGTTGTAAATGCAAATTTGAAATTAAGAAATGCATGAAATGAGCTAATTTAAGCTAGATCTGATGAAATACATATAACAAAAACAAAACCAATTGATACAAATAGGTAAGGGTAGAAAAAAAAGCTTAAAAACAAGGTTTTGAACTCTATAAATGATAGTTTCAGGGGTGAGAAGGGACTAAGTTGCCCAAGGTGGCGAATTAGTGCCAGTAGGGATTTTTTTTAGAATTTTTAGATTTTTTTGATGGATTTTGATGTTTTATGTGTTGTATGATGCAGACCTAAGATGTAAATGCAGAATTTCAAAAAAATTCAATGATTTAAGGTGCAAAAATGCAACTTATATGCACTTTTACTAATGCAAATTTTAAAACCCTAGAATGCAAATTAAACAATGCAAAATGTAATGCAATTCTAATTTAATGCAAACCTAGGATGAAGAAGGACTCCCAAATTAGAAAAGAAGGTGTTTGAAAGGCATGTTCACCAAAATGAACCACAAATTTTGGGGGAAAGGGTGCTCTCACACTTCTAGGGTTTTCACCTAAAAGGAGAGAGATTTCTCGCTAAAACTTGGAGGTTTCATTTAAGACTAATGCTAATGGGATTGATATATGTCTAAATAGGGTGTTCTAAATGAAAAGTATTGATAAAAGAAGCTAACTAGTAATGCAAGATCTAGAAAATGCACTTTGTTTGAAAACACATTGTAATATGTAGAAAGACCTAAAAAGATGAATAGAAATGCAAATAAAATAGAACAGGGAAGTAAAACAAAAAGCATGCACCTGTAAATATGTTGAGTACTGGAATGAGGATTAGAAATGTTCCTAGTTCTAAAATTTGGCTTACTGGGACACTTTCGCCAAGCTGGACGACTTAGTCCCAGATCTGGAAAGCTGCACTGGAGCCCGTTTTGGCCAAATGGGTATCTAAATCTACATAAAACTCTAAAAAACATGTACAGTGGGACTAAGTCACCACTAATGGTGAGTTAGTCCACTTTGGATTTTTTGAAAGTCCGAAAGTAGAGTCAGAAGCCCTTGGTCTGCACTTTCTGCTTCTCTAAGTATCTGGTTCTAAAACTCTAGCTTTCGGCACTATAAGTGACTTTTTGTAGATATTTTTCCCTAGCCAACAAGGAGATGTCTTCAAAAACTTTGCAACCTTGTATTCAATGATTTCCAAGCCTTGAAGGTACCTAAGTCTTCGAAAACACAAGGAAAGAGAGAGAAATGTTGATTGTTAGGGCATGGGGGTTTGCCTTGGTCAAACCCCTTTCAGGTAATTAAACCAAAATGATGAAATAATGCAATGAAACATGAAACAATGGAGTTAAAAACTTACCATGATGATTGATCTTGAATGTATGCAACAATAGATGAAGATTTAGCCCTTGAATGCTTTCTTGATAACTTAGAATGATCAAACCCTAGCTTGCTTGAGAAGAATGAGAGATGAGTGATTGAGAAGAATGAATTGTTGAGAGTTAGGAGATGTAGAATAGGGTTAAAATGAGGGGAAAACCCTTTATTTATACATGTTGTGCCCTAATTTCCCAAAAATACCTCATCACATGCCGACCTTATGGTTTAGGAGATAATATCCTACCAAAATATTAACATAATTTTGATTTTTATGCCAAATGGGACTAAGTGGCCCAAGGTGGTGACTTAGTCCACTTGGGTAATTTCAAGTGGATGTCAGGAATTAAAGTGTGATTAATATTATTTAATGGGATTGTCTTCTAAAACACACTTAAGTAGGACCTACAAGTGCATTAAGGGGTCATTTTATCATAAGAAAGGGTCAATCAATGATGATGAAAAGGGTAATTAGGGGCTAAGATGCCAAAAATACGATCGAATTAGGCACAAAATTATGCTTTTCTTCAAATGTATATAATTTTTGGTGACACACATTGATACCAACTACAAAAGTAGAACCTTTACAAGTTGGGAATAAATATGAGAGCCTTCCATTCATGACAAATTTCTTAGATGATGATTGGGGATCATTAGATTTCACACCTAATTTCATGGGGGGATACAATATTATAGAAAAAGTGAAGGAAAAAGAGAAAGAATCTATAGTTGTATCAACATAATCTGATATCGAAATATCCAAGGCACAATATTTCACAACTTCTAGTAGTAAGGAGAACATGATTACACATCTACCTATGATGAAATTGAGTACGAAAAACCACCTTTCTCAAAAGAAATAGAAAAAATTTATGGAAGAGGTTATCAACTATTAAAACAATTTGGTTATAATGGAAGAGTATGTGTTGTAAAAGAACAAGGTATCCATGTCCCCATAGAGCCTAGCATGCAAGAAACAACAAGAGGTATTGGCTATTATCCTTCAAAAACATCAAAGAGCCTTTCACTTAATCAATAGAATTAGTTGTTGTTCCTTGTCATGCAACATGCTCACTACCATCTATGAGGGCATGAATTAGGCTTTATGCAATCATATGTAATTTTTCAAGGAGCAACATATCATCCATTTTGGGATCCTCTTTGTCCCTACACTTGGGGGCAAGGGGGTTAGGTAGTCTTGTCTAGGTGCATTCCTTCTATCAAGGAAACCCTGTGTATCTCCTTAAAATGTTAGTGTAGCAAGTACAATAACCTTATAAGGGGGGCATATAGTCCCCCACTCATTGTTTGCATAAGAAATGGTCCCTTCTTAGTGATGATATAATACATCTCCTAGGAAGTGTGACCTTGTCAACCAAAGTGTTGCCTTCTTAATCCATGTTATGTGACTCCAATTTGATGATATTGGACTTGATGTACCATAAGAGCATGACCTTTCATTCTATGATGCTCCTCTTGGTGGTTATACTATGTTTGGTATACCCTAAGGTGTGATTTTCTATCCCTTTACTAGTCATCTCTTGGTGGTGATATAAAGTGTGATGTTCCCTAAGGTATGACCTTCATGTATTAAGAAAATACCCTTTGATTATTACCTTTTGTGGTGATGTTATTACAACATCCCTCAAGGCTTTAAAACCTTATCATATTTGTCCCTCATGATGTTAAACCTTGGAATATCCATCCATCATGACGTTAAACCTTGGCATATTCATCCTCCATGATGTTAAACCTTGGCATATTCACCCCCCATGATGTTAAACTTGTCATATCCATCCCTCATGACGTTAAACCTTGGTATTTTTGCTCCATTTTGTTCATGGGAGTTGAACTTAGTGTAGCATTGGCATAGTGTCTTGTGGCACCTTATCAAGGTTATCAAGGAGTATAAATCTTGGTATGGTTGTTATGGGCACACCTTGTAGACCTAGTGTGTGTTTTCCATTTTTTCCACCTTATTACAGGCACACCTTGTAGACCTAGTGTGTGTCTCTCATTTTACCTAGTCTTGGGGGCTCACCTAGTGAATATCTGATTTCACTAGCATGTGTGTCTCTTGGTTTGTGATTCACCAAGAAAATAATGGAATTTTCTATTGTGTGAGTCATGAACGCCTTTTAACATGGTCACCTAGCATAATAAAACTTTCTTTCTAGTGGATCCATGTGTTCCATGAGTTCAATGTGCATGACTTCAGTCCTCACGAAGCATTTTCTTTATTCAATGTATGACATTTGGTATTTGAGACAATTTAAGATCGAGGTCTCTTTGCCTTACCGACTCAAATCCTTTTTAGTACTAACGTTGTGTTTGTTGTGTTTCTTTTGTGTGTTTTCTTCATGTTTACATCACATTTGTTTTCATTTCATCGTCATCTTTATGTTCTATGGTGTCATGTGTGTTTTCATCGTGTATGCTTTATGTTTTCTAATATGTATGTTTGTGTATGTTATTTTGTTGCATTTCATACATGTCTGTTCCTTTGTGGTTATGTTGGTTTTCCATGAGATATTGGATCATGGAGGCTTGATCATCTCACTTGATCCTTAGTCATCCTATCTCTTCAAAAAAATTGTACATTCAAACCCCTCTTGACCTATATTTCTCTACTTTAGTGTGAGTTTGAGCGTAAGTTCATACTCTCACTAAAGTGGGGGCTAAATGTAGTGTTGAAATTTTCACCCTTAACAATTTCACATTATTTTTTGTCCCCCTAATTTATTGGGCTTAATTAAGCCCCTAATTTTCTAAATTATGCATTCCAAGGCCTAATTTTTATTGTTTTCCAAAGGATTGCAAGCATTGAATAAATGCATCCAATTGTTATTTTGCTCTCAACTAAGTGTGTCCTAGAAATTTGGGCTAGGACCCATTTTCCGATGGGAAAATGGATCCCCCTTCTTAACCAGAACCCAAATTCAAATAGGTTGTTGGCAACATTTTAGCATCCAAAATTCAAATTTCAAGTGTCAGCTTTTGGAATGTAATTTTTGGGAAATTAGTATAATTGCATATAAATACCTAATTATTTTATCATTTGAAATCTAATGAGAACTAAGTACACTATTGATAAAATAATATTGTCAAGATCAAATCAAGAGCAACACTTCAAAGCATTATAACAACAATTCAAGATCCAACATCATGTCAAAGTTTATGTGTGTTCATGTTCATGTTTTGTGAAGGCTAACTCTTGTTGTAGGTATCCAAAGCATTCAAGCATTCAAACAAGCAAGATCCAAATCCTTAAGGCGATGTGCATGAATTCAAGCCTTCAAGGAAGCCATTGATGGGTGGTGAGTTGCAATACTTTATGATTTCATTATTCCTTCCTTTTGATTATCATTCCTATCATTGGCATTGTCATTGTGGAAGTATAAACACTTACATGGGGTTTGACTGAGGCAATCCCCTAAATGGCCCAACATTTTCTCCCTCTTTGAATGTGCAAGTTATAGGTTTGAAGAGGATTGATGAAGGATCAAAGGTAAATTCTCCATTGTTGCATTCAAATCCCTAAAAGTTTTCAATCTATGGAAACTTAATTATAGAATTTATTGACAATATTTTGACAACTCTACAACTGAGAAACGAGGATATTAGATCTACCATCAAAGGACCCAAAAATTTGAGTAGGACACCCTAGCAAAGACTAATTTTCCATTGGGCGAATAAGTCTTTGTAGGCACAACCAAACCAATTTTTTTGGGTAGGTATATATCCATCTGCACCTTCCAGGTTTTTTGAAACTTGACTGTTTTAGTTTGTTAGTTATCGAGATCTTGCAATTAACATATTAGGGCACACTGTCTAATTAGGGTAATCATTATAAATCAATTATAATCCATTCTAATCCTCAATTAGATGTAGATCTAGTTCTGATTACCTCACCTTCATGGTTGATAAATAATCTATTCACCTTGTTGATCTACATCTTAATGAAACCCTAGGAAAAGGCTATTGAATCCTAGGTTCTTTGCATTTAGGACATAGGATAACCTTTTTCTATATTTCACTGGAGTTATGCATTACATTACTTTATTTATAGATCATCCTTTTTATGATGATGTGAATATAATAAAATATTATTATTAACCTATTTAGTGTTTAAAAGTGAAAACATGCATGATTAATGAAATTAAATCAATACATTTAGAATTAAATTAAAAAAACTAAATAAATAATGGTTGAATTAGTTTTAAATTAAATAGTTAATCAATTTACAAATTTTCAATGAAATATAAAATTAAATAATTTTTAATTTAAAGAAGTTAACTAAATAGATTTATTTAAAAAACATGCAAATATTGATTTTAAAAGAAATTCAATTTTAAATTAGAATTGCACTTTAACTAAAATTACATGAAATTTAAACCTGGGAATTGATCGTTAAATACAGTGAGACCATTTCTAAATTGTACCTTAGTGTTCAAAATGTTAAAATTGTGAAAAACACGAGCCACGAGATCAAACAACGAACAAAAACACCTTCCATGCAAGAGATCTACAAACAATATGTGCAATATTCCTTGACAAGAAAAAGCTATAGAAGAACCTCAAGAAACTTCAAGGAAAACAAAAGTCCTCAAAGGTTGAGAGTTCAAGAGTAAATCTCCAGAGTGATAATACAATGAGGGTTGAGTGCGATATAGGATCAACCCTAATAATTGCTCACTTCAGTTAATAGAAAAACACTTAGTTAACTGAATAAAGAACTCCTAAGTTTAGCGCCTTAAGTGCATGATAATAAATTAGAATAATAATTTATTAAAGATAAATCAATCATTAGCTAATGCATGATTACTCTAACACCCCCCCTTAATATGAACTTAGGGAGTAGCTAAAAACCCTAAAAAAGAATGCATGATGGGTCTCAACAAACAAGGTCTAGTGAGGTACATATGTACAAACAAAAGATCTCGTAGAACTAGAGAAAATGAAAAAACCACAGTGGGAGAAAAATCCTCTCCAAAAGAGAGAAAGGTGAATGAAGGATTGAAAAAGCCTCCAAATCAAGGTGTGAAGGACGAAGAAGCCTCCAATCGAACAATGTCCCAAAAAAGAGAAACATGTAGAACATCACTGAAGCACGAAGAAGTTGTAGACTACTGTCGAAAGATGACTTATATGATGCTGAAATGAAGAACATCCAAAGATAGGAATGCAAGAATGTCCATATGGTAAATGATCCATCTCACTGAAATGCATGAAACCAACCATTGATGTATGTTGCATCTAAAAGTACATAGGAACAAGAACTAGATACATAGATCACTCCAACACGAAACCAAGGAAGCATTAGCACCAACAGTAGAAAACCCCCCATAATGTTGAAAAGGGAGAGCAATTATAGGTAGACTAAAACTATGTGAAACCAATTAGGGCATGTAGGAGAAACAACTTGTAAATGAAAGGGTGTACAAATTGAGGCACACATGCATGAGGAAAGAATCACTGGGATTCATTGCTATTATGGAAGGGACACTCACTTGACAAAGGTGTGATGACAAACCAAAGGAAAAAATCAACCCCCCCATGGCACTTTATACCATAGTGCGAATACAAAAGGCACAAAAAGATGTGCAAAATCCCCGAAAATATCCACCAGAATGGCACTTTATCTCAGTGTGTCTACAAAAGAGAATGAGCATGAAAAAGATTTCTACAATGTCCAAATATGATAGAATACTAAATATATATATAGAACAACCAAAAAAAATTCATCCCACATAAACAACTAGTTCCCAAGAGCTAAAACATCCAAGTAATTCACTAAAGTGCGAAAACACAAAAATTTGAATAAAATGTACCTAAAGAGAAATCTGGGAAAAGTGCATGGATGGCTGTGAAGAGCTCTGAAAGACACTTCCAATGCCACTGAAATCATGAAAAAATGGAGAAATTGATCAAAATTTATGAGCTCGGGATTGAAAACAACACCTTTGAATTCAATAGGCTATATAATGTATCAACAATAAAAAAATTGAGAAAAAAACCAACACCATTGGATAGTTCTCGAAACCAGCTTTTCAACGATATCTTGTTTGCCCAATTTCGATACCAAAGCAAAAATTTATGTCCATTTTCCTAATTCTTCCTATTTTTCAAAAAAATATTTTTTTTTAGCCCCCCAAGGGCTGGGCACTGGTTTCCCATATGACCCTGGGGTGGTAGATTTTTGTTTTTTGTTAAATATAAAAGCAAAAAAAAAAAAAAAAAAAGTCAAAGAATATTTCATATTTCCTCTTGTAACTGATGTAGATCAAGGGTAGACACCAACCTAACACAACCAAACAACCACCCTTTCAAACCTTTAGACATCAATTAGTGGGTTTTCCTTCATTTATCTTCATTTTGCTAGTAGCCTTTCAAAAAAACATTTTTTGGAATAACTTCCCTACTAGAACTAATCTAAAAGAAATGAAACTTGTTTTAGATACCCATTTGGACATTATTAAACATATCTCAAAACCATGTTAGGGTTCTTTGTACGGAAGGCTTCAAATTTTGATCGTCCTCTTTCTTGACTATGCTTAATTAGGCAACTAGGCTTGACAACATCTAGATTTATGCAAGGAAATGACACCAAACAAGAGGAAAAAATTGATTTGTGGATTACTAGGCATGTAAAACCTCTTAATGGCATGGCACAATGATTTCTGACCCTTCCCTAAACAAACAATGTGTAGATTTGTTCAACCCATATTGAACCTAGGGTTTTTGTTTTGACTTTTCTGAGGATCTGTGAAAGCGGACTGGTGAAGAGATATTTTTCCCACATGAAAATAATGAGAAAAAATATTGTAGGTGGAAGGCACCATGATAGAATTTCTTACCAATTTTTAGCATTTTCCCATGGGTATAACACAAGTTATGGCCGTTTAAAGGTGACTGCAAACCCTAGGACAACCTTCAGGCAGTTTTTACAAAAAAACACTCATAATTTCTATATATCAACTTGAAAATTTCTCAAACCAATTGCGTCTGAAAGCTAAGATAGAGGATAACCTTAGAAAAGTGGTTTCATATTGATTTATGTCCGTACAAATCCATACCACATGAAAGAATAGGACTATTACAGGAAAAACACAGAAAATATGCTCCAAATTGATTCCATTTTTCATTCCAATCTCTTCCCAACCTTTCTCTTCAAGATTAAAAATAATTTTATGCATGTACCAACATATTTTAATTTCCTCCAACCATATTTTGGTTATTTGGCTTAACAAATCCTCAATTACACTTTTGTTTGCAAAAAATTGTAAAATTGGTTGACAATGTTGACAACATTTGCATTTTTACTTAACCTTGCACCTAAAGACTCCATAATGACTCAAATTGACTCCAACTAACATGAAATTTCCCAATAAGACCTTATTACATGAAAAACATTAAAAAAAAACAAAATTCCAACTTTTGACCCCTTGGAGGCATAAAATGACCTGTGGGTGCCCTTGCACCATACTCCCCAAAGGAAAAAGAACTCAAGTCCCTCTTGAGTTAAGACCCTAACTCCAGAGGTCTGCTTGATGGAAGATATTTGACCCACTCAGCATCTGAACCTGCATGTGAGCTTGCATCATGATCTGCAACAACATCCACTTGTAAAAGATACAAATCAAAAACTAAATCTGCAACCTTGAAAGCAATGGCTCCTTTGTTCACAACAACCCTTTGTTTACATCCACCACCTCCAACTTGTAACTGATCCCTTTCTATTGTATAGATGACATACAATGCAATAGAAGTTTTCCCCACTTCAAGAGCTTGCTTCATTTTGAACTTAGGCTTCTAACCCCTGAAGTTTACTATCACAACTAAAGCATCCTATCCCCTCTCTTTACCCCTAACCATTAGGACAACAAACATGGTTTCTTTATCAATGGTACTGCTCTCTTCCAAAAGAAGTAAATCATAAGTAACCTCCAATATCTCCTTGTGGAATTCCTGCAATTAATGTGTATATTCTTCACACTCAAGGGAAAACATAAAAGATTGAGTGCTCCTTGTCTTTTCAACGCTCTCATTGCTCGGATTTGAAAGAGACCCTTGCAATAAAACTATGTAGTGTTTTCCACACTCACCCAATAATCCCTTCAACGTGTCAACTGCTGGTTCAATAACCTCGGGAAAATCTTGAATGGAATATAGTATTCCCTTACTCAAAGGAGTTTCTCCTATCTTTCCTACATACTCAAGGGTTTCAACTCTATAGTAAATACACAAATACATACCATAACTCTTTTTTTTTTTTCCTTTGTAAGACCTACTTCATCCATCTTCTTCATTTTATGAGATTGTATCAACTCATGCTTCCTTTCATTGTTCCTCATTTCTTCATTTTGAAAGACTTTACTGGAATGCATGTCCTCAACCTCTTCAAGTGAACATCCTTGGTTTTGATTGGGTCTTTCCTCCTTTATCATCATATCATTACCTGCAAACACATACTCACACAAAGGCTTAGTTTCAAAAACACAAGATTTTATTTTCTCTTCAAATGCTTCTAGCACCCTTCCTATCAACATATCTTGCAACTAATCCATGCTTGTTGTTGTCATCTTTTGCCTTCTTCTCCTCTGAATGATCTTCTTGATGACCCACTTAACCTTATTCCTTATTGGCTAATGCTAACCATTCTCCTAGTTTGCTCTCTCAATAAATTATTGCATCTCAAGATCAATTCATTTTTCCATTTCTTCCAAGACGGGCCTCAACTCTATTATCTCTTGCTGAACATTTATTTGTTCTTCTTTCTCATTTTTCTTCTTCATCTCATTTCTCTCTTTTCTCATCCCTTGTTTCTTGATTGGTACCTCCTTACTCTGCAAGTCTCCATAGACTAATTTTCTCAGCATTTCCATTCTCCTTTACCAAGCAAGTCTCTTTCACCTTGCTTCTTCTTGTCTTCATGATACCTCATCTTAGGCCCCTTTCTTTTCCCTTGGACTAGTTTTTTGGTACCCAGGTTCCTTCTTCAACCTGTAAAAAGACAATACACAAAAAATCTCAAAAATTTCTTGCCCAAATCTTTGGGATATGATACCAATTTGATTCAGATCAAGGGTATACAACAACCCTTTCAAACCTTTAGACATCAATTGGTGGGTTTTCCTTCATTTACCCTCATTTCACTAGTAGCCTTTCAAAAAAATATTTTTTGGAATAACTTCCCAACCATAACTGATCTCCAAGAAATAAAACTTGTTTTAGATACCCATTTGGCCATTATTAAACATATCTCAAAACTAGGGTAGGATTCTTTGTACAGAAGGCTTCAAATTTTGACTGTCCTTTTTCTTGACGAGCCCTAATTAGGCAACTAGGCTTGCCAACATCTAGATTTTTTCAAGGAAATGACACCAAACAAGAGAAAAAACTTGACTTGTGGATTCTTAGGAATGTAAAAGTTCTTGATGGCATGACACAATTATTTCCAACCCTTCCCTAAATAAACAATCTGTAGATTTTCTCAACCCATATTGAACCTAAGGTTTTTGTTTTGACTGTTTTGAGGATATGTGAAAGTGGATTGGTGAAGAGATATTTTTCCCACATGAAAATCATGAGCCTAAATATTGTAGGGTGGTAGAAGGAACCATGGCAGAATTTCCTACCAATTTTTAGCCTTTTCCCATGGGTATAACACAAGTTATGGCAGTTTAAAGGTGACTACAAACCCTAGGACAACCTTTAGGTAGTTTTTACAAAAACACTCATAACTTCTACATATCAAGTTGAAAATTTATCAAACCAATTGAATATGAAATATAAGACAAATTAAAACCTTAGAAAATTGTTTTCATATTGATTTATGTTCGTACAAATCTGTACCACGTGAAAGAACATGAAAAACATAGAAAATTTGCTCCAAGTTGATTCCAATTTTCATTCCAATCTCTTCTCAACCTTTCTCTTTGAGATTACAAATCATTTTATTCATGTACCAACATATTTCAACTACCTCCAAGCATATTTTTTTTATTTGGCTTAATGAATCCTCAATTACAGTTTTGTTTGCAAAAAGTTGTTAAATTGCTTGACAATGTTGACAACATTTGCATTTTTACTTAACCTTGCACCTAGAGACTCCATGATGAACCAAACTGACTTCAACTAATATTAACTGGCCCAATAAGACCTTATTACATGAAAAAAATCAAAACATATTGCCAACTTTTGACCCCTCGGAGGTATAAAATGACTTGTGGGTGCCCTTGCACCAGTAACCCTAGTTGAAGAAAAAACCTCATAAATCGAGAAGGGATTCATTGAATCTTCACTCTGATACCATGTTAGAATTATGAAAAAAACATGCCATAGGATCAAATAATGAACAAAGACACCTTCCACACAAGAGATCTGCAAACAATATGTGCAATATTCCTCAACAAGAAAAAGCTATAGAATGAACCTCAAGAATCTTCGAGGAAAACAAAAGTCCTCAAAGGTTGAGAGTTCGAGAGTCAATCTCCAGAGTGATATACAATGAGGGTTGAGTGTTATATAGGAGCAACCCTTATAATTTCTCACTTCAGTTAACAAAAAAGTTCTTAGTTAACTGAATAAAGAACTCCTAAGTTTAGCTTAAGTGAATGAGAATAAATTAGATTAATAATTAATTAAAGATTAATCAATCATTAGCTAATGCATGATTACTCTAACCGAAAACAACCACCCAGGTCGTGAGGAAGAGAAAATTGGGAGTTTTATTGATGACATTAATATTTGGAGGCATGGGCAATTGAGTTATGTTTTTGGTTGTTGGTTATTAATAAATTGAAACATGAAAAAAGAGGGAGATTGGCAATCTTGAACAAGACTCTTCGAGGAGAACACAACAAAGAGATATGCGATACTAAAGAAGTGTTTTCTAATTTTATTTGGGGGATAGGATATCAATTGCAACCACGAAGAAACATGGTAAAAGAAAATTTAGGAGAAGGATTGCCACCAGGTTGAGGGGGAAGAAGGGATTGGTAGGAATTGGTAGGGCACAAGAAATTCTTGGAGCTCAAAATGCTTGCAATTTCGGGGGAGGTTGGTTACTTGTTGAGTTACACCTTGAAAAAATCAAGAAGGTACAAATAGTTGTTCTATCTCAAACATAAATAAATGTTATGTACATATCATGGTGGTTGAACAACATTCAAGAATTTATTTTGTGCGCAGTCTTCTTACATAGACATCGACCAAATCATAGTATTGCTAGGAATCGAATTACTAAATGACCTGATTCATTTGTGCAATCATGATATCGCAATGAGTTCTAACTCTATAGAAACAGACCCATAGTGCAAATATTATAGTAGTGGAAGTGTATTTACTTAAATATTTCTAAGCCTTTCTATTAAATCCAATTTGTGCATAAGCTACAACCATTATATGAGACAAAAATTTCTTGAGGTATTATGTCTAACAATTTAGAGCCTTGACTTTACCTCCTCATTTTGCATGCATGTGTACAAGGGTGATAGAAACAACATATATAATTTATGCTTCTACCAAAGCTCCCATTTTGGCATGGGCATGGAGGGTGTTGGTAAACACACTGTGATTTTGTCTTAACAATTAACAAAAATATTTATTTACGAAACCTTTTCAACAAAATCCATTTTACATATATACAGTAAAAATAGCGTTTTATATATTTTTCTTGTAAATTTTATACATAGATTCAACATTGATAAATCATTATTAGTTTACGTTAATGTTCTTTTTAACTATTGTAATTATTTCTACTAAAATATTGTTTAAAATAAAATAATTCATATAGTGGTAGAAATGCCATCTTTCAAATTATTTGATTTAATTAATTATAATGAGAGTAATGATAAAATTCAAATGCATGACAAGATAAATGAGTAATTGTATGTTAAAGGTATATTTAATAATTAATTAATATTACATATATAGTCAAGATATAAAAAAAGATTATTCATATTCATCAGCAAGAAAGAAAGGATAAATTATTTATTTATTTGCACAAAAATTATGCAAGTTATATTTAAATGTTTAGCTAGGGAAAGGTTGTATTCTTTGTGTCTATGGAAAGTTACCTTCCAGGACAAGTGTCGAATGTGGGTGATCAAGGAGCGTAATTTTTTCTTTTTCTATATCTATTTTCATTTTGTTGTATACAACATTATACTTGGCCAAGCTATTTAGACCATTGAGATAAATGAATTTATTTATATATATTTCCTCTCTACCATATCCTAGTATCGATAATATCATGTTCTAGTATGATATAAATACATGTAGATATGCTAGGCATGCACCAGATTCCATATGGTTCATTGATCTCCTTTGCTAAGCATTTCATGCAGGTTTGAAAATTCCTCATGTCAGGAAGAACTCTATGAGGAAGCGTAAGCTTCATGGTTGGGTGGAAAAAACACTTGGCTAATGTTCTTGTCCTTTAACTCACATGATGATATATGGATTGGACTATTGAAGAATCCAACATTTGTGTACACTACTTGTACTTCACATTGTATTATTACGACTTGTAGGTGGCGGACTACCTAAGTTTATATCGCATTATGTTATGTATTTATGATTCATGTATGAACGATATATCGTATGGTGACATGATGTGTATTTTTATTGGATATATTTCTTTTGAATTGATGTACAGGAAATTACTTATTGTTAATATGAATACATTTACATTTATTTGGAATTCAATTCTTTACATCATGCAAGATATTAGAAAAATATAAAGTAATAAAGAGAGTGAAAAAAAGAATAAATAAAAATATTAATATAAAATAAAAATGTAAAAAATGAAGAAATTACATAATAGTAATATAATAATAGAGAAATAATAAATAACATAACGTAACATGAATAAAATAATAAAATATATAAAACATATAAAGTGAAAGAATAAATGAAAACCATAAAGAGAATAAGATCAAATAAAAAGCAACGAAAAGGTAAAATTAAAAAGTAAACACAAGAATAAACAAAAACCTACACATAAGCAAACCCCACATAGGCACCATAAGTAAAAATAAAATAATCAAATATGTATATATAGGAAAAGAGATGAAGTTAAAAAATAATAATGGAGAACACCAATAAAGGGAAAAATAAAATTAGGGTGAGTAGTAAAAATAAAATATCAAAAAGGGGAAGGGAAAAGGAAATCCAAGAACCAACACACAATGGGCAAACATACAACAAGACAAGGAGGGAGTAAGGAAAAAGAAGCAAGGAAGGATGAGAAAGTAAAGAGGATGAGAAACAAGAAACAATTAAGAGGGAGTGGAGGCTTGGTTTTTGTGATGGGCAAGCAAAGGTTCCCAAGAGATACTCAAATTATAACCAAGATCACGATTAAGATTGGAAGGGTAGTTTTCGATTTCAATGGCTTCCAAGAGTTTTATTTTGAAATTTTTATCTTCTTTAGCCAATATTTGATAATCTTCAATGTAAATATGGTGTTTGGAGCAGGAGGAGTGCTCAACAAGAGTTGAGTAGGTGGTGACATGGCCATGTTTAATTTTAATTACCACTCTCCCTTATATTGGGGGTCTCCCAAAAAATATTTGATTATAATTAAAAATGCATTAGATGTGTATTCGAATTGATTGCACTGTCTAAAACTATATCTCATTTCTAACAGACCTTGTTGAACATAGTGCTAACATTAAACATGACTATGTCACCAAGTTAGCTCTTGCTAAGACTCCTACTCCAAACACCATGTTTTCTTAGAAGATTCTTAGATTTTGGCTAAGGAAGCTAACTTTTTCAAAATAAAATTATTGAAAGCCATAAAAATTGACAACCACCCTTCCAATCTCAATCACGATGATGGTTAGAATTTGAGTATCTTATGGAAACATTTTCTCACCCATCTTGGAAACTATGCCTCCACTCCCTCTTAATTGTTTTTTGCCTCTCATCCTCTTCGATTTCTCATCTTTCCCCACTTCTTTATCCTTACTTCCTCCACACTTAGTTGTTTGTTTACCCATTATGTACTAGTTCATAGATTTCCTTCCCCCTCCCCTTTTTTGGTCTTCTATTTTCATCCCTCACCCCAATTCTCTTTTCCCTTTTCTTTTTGTTACCTATTCTTGTTTTTTAACCTCATCTCTTTCCTTGCTACTCTTCTTTTATTATTATTTTCCCTTGACATAGGTATATAGATACACTTATTTATACATATTTGATTATTGTGTTTTTTCTTTTGACTCCTATGTGGTGTTTGTTTGTATGTTGGTTGTTTTTCATTGTTGTGTTTATTTTTTTATTTATCTTTTTGTTGATTCTTTGTTTCACTTTATTATTTAAATTATTTAAATTTTTATTGTTTTCTTCATGTTACATTAAGGTATTTATAATTTCTTTGTTATTATATTACTATTATGTAACTTCTTCATTTTTTGCTTTATTATTTTATATTAATATTTCCATTTATTGTATTTTGCATTCTCTTTATTACTTTAGAATTTTCTAATATCTCACATGATTATTATTTTTTACTATTTTATTCAACCACTTTATTTTTCATGTTGTTTATGTTTATTGGTTAATTATATTATAAATTATTTTATTTAATGTATTGGGTTCATTTATTTTTTATTTTTATTTTTATCTTGGCGGGCTTTCCCTCCTTGTCCTCCTTAATTGATAGTTATACTTAATTGTTATTGCAATTTTCCAGCATAGTTTTCTAGTACTAATAATATATCATGTAGTATGATATGAAATATTTATTTCTTAAATAATTTCACACATTTTAATCTAGAGAAAATATTTCAATGACACTACATATTAATTTGATTTTTTGCACATGAAAGATCAACTTCTTTTCCAGATAGATGACACTCTAATTGTCACAATAAACTATAACTAATCTTTGACATAATCCAACATATAAAGATAATATTATAAGCCAAATGAATATTTATGGATACAAGAAGTTTCCATGTACTCTACCTTTGTAGTAGATAAAACAAACACAACTTCTCACTTCCTCATCCAAATTACTACACCAAATATGATTAAACACATAGCCACTAGTAGACCTTTTGATATCAATATCTCCTAACTAATATGAATCTACATATCACTAAATATTTTATGTGTTTCATATCCCCTAAGGCCTCACCTCCCTAATGAAAATTGCCTCATAAATATACAAATACCATATTCACTACTACCTAGTGATCCCATCCAACATTACCATAAAAAACCAAGGTTCCTATTGCTTGAGAAATATCTAGTCCATTGCAAACCATAACATAAATTAGGCTCCCAACTAGACTAGCATAAGGCACAACACTCATGTCCTCCATATTCATATATTTCAAATGGACTTGCTCAATTAAAAACATTCCCATATAAATATGAACACTCACTGGTGTACTATAGACCATACTAAAACATTGGAAAACATAGTCAACATAATTCCTCTAACTCGACCAATTTTTTATTAGCTCTATATCTCATCTAATCTTAATCCCTAAGATAAGATTAGTAGATCCCAAGTCTTTCATTTCAACCTAGATGAAATTTTATATTTCAATTCCCCAATCATACTTATACATTAACATACAAAGTGATAATAATAAAATGACCATCAATCCATTTATATGTTAATAAACACAATGATCATATTTAAAATTAATAAATCATAACCCTAAAATAGAAGAATCAAACTTCAAGTACCATATTCTAGGAGACTATTTGAGACCATATAGGGGATTTTTCAACCAACAAATCAACCTTTCCTTACCCTTTTCAATGTAGTGCTCCAAATATAACATATAGTTTTCTTAGAACTCCAAGTCACTATGCAGGAAAGCTATCTTCACATCCATTTTCTCAACTTCAAGGTTGAATATAGTAGCAAACAATAATAAGAATCTAATGGATGTTAGCCTAACAACAAGAGATCCTTTTGCAACTAAATACAATTTCTAATTTTTAATAGTACCATATGAATTAAACTTCTTCTTGAAAACCCATTTGAATCCAATAGCTTTATGTCCCTTATGAAACTAATCAAATTTTATGTATTATTGTTTTTAAATGTAACCATTTCCTCTTCCATGAGCAACATCCAATATTCATTTGTACTTTATTTATAGTTCTAGGTTCATTGGTGTTCGTACTCAATGTAAATACATCTAGAATCAAGTGGGTTAGACCTTTTTGGTTGTCATATCTACTATGTGGACCTCCTCAAATATTAAAGAGATCTTAATACTATACACCTCATCTAGTTCATCATCACGTGTAACCTTCTTGATCTTTGGTTGTAGTTACATAATTGACTTAGCATGATCCTTTGGTTGCTTAATTGTGGAGCTACACCATACGCCCTTGAAGATTAAATTTTGATTGTGCATTATATTTCTATTTAAATAATTTTAGAGTTTACACCCTTTAACGCCTTCATTATAGTTTTGCTGCTTCTGGATTAGCTTGTGTTGGAGTTTTTTCATCAACTTTTTGGATCACACTCTGTGATCCATCATCAGGATAGAGAGTTGAAGAGGATGAGAAAGTATTAGTTGCATACTAGCTAGAGAGGAAGATAAATAGAGGAGGGGGAGAAGGAGGGCACAACCCACGAGGGAAAGAATAAAAGATAAAAATTAAGAAAAAAGAAAAAGAAAGAAAAGAAAAGAAGAGAGAAATAAAAACAAATGAAAACACCAAGCCAATACAATCCCAATGAAAAACTCCAAAATAGAGGGCACACAAGAAAAGGTCAAAAAATACAAAAAATGATACAAAAGTGAGAAAAAAACAAGAAGAGGAAGCAGAACACAAAGGAAACGAAGAAGGAAATAATTTAGAAATGCAAATAAGTTACAAGACAATCAACTCAAAAAAGCACAAACATAAACGAAATACAAACAATATATAATATTTACAATATATATTATATATAATACACAATATTTTATATATATATAAAGCGAAAAATATATAACACATATGAGCTATATATGTCATAATAAATATAATATATTGTATGTATATATATAATACAATATATTATATTATATGAATACAAAAATACAAACAAATTATATATAAGAAAAATTAAAAAGCAAACCAAAATATACAAATAATAAACAAGAATAAAAACTAAAAACAATAATACAAACAAAACAAACATGTATAGAACTAAAAACAAACACATGAATACACCATATATAACAACAATTATACAAAATATATGCGAAGTACACCATATTATATTAGTGTAAAGCAATCATAAATATATATATATATATAATACTAAAAACTTTATATATTACAATATATAAAACATATTGTAAGTTTATATAAAATGCAATATATTACATGTATTATATATACACAAAATATATAAATATTGAAAAGAACAAAAATATTAAAACCAACACATAAAACTAAAAAACACCAACAAAGAAACAACCAATATATGCAAATATAAAAAACTAAACCCATCACATGAATTTACAAAGAATTGCAAAAATATAAATAAAAATACAATATATTATATATAAAGAAATATATATATGTATATATGTAAAATATAAAAAATCTATATATTATAATATATATAATATATTGTATGTTAATATATAATACAATATACTACATATATTATAAATACATATAAACAAAAGTAAAACTACAAACTAGATATATAATATATGCGTATAAAATAAATCTTGAAAAGAACAAAAATGACACAAACCAACACACGAAAAAAGAGAATAGAGAGAGAAAAATAAAAATTAAAAATTTTAAAATTAAAAATTAAAAATTAAAAAATTAAAAAAATAAAAATAAATAAATAAATATATATTTAAATAAATACAGTGTATTAAATATATACATAATACAATGTATAGTAAATATTAAATATCCACATAAACAAGCCAAATAGTAGAGACTATGTTATATAAATACATAATACAAATATTAAACTAAAAACTAAGTAAATAAGAACACAATTTTTTTTTGAAGGAGAATAGAGAAAAGAGAAAGACAAAGAAGAAAACAAAGAAATAGAGTAAAGAAAAAAGGAGAAAAGAACATTGCTCGAAGAAAGAAAATGAACAAGGGAAAGGAAGACAATAAACAATAAGCTAATATAATAACAAGAAATAAATAAGAGAAGAAATAAATCCAAATAAATAAAACACAAGGAGGAGAGGGGGCAAAAAGGAAGGGGCGCAGACAGAGGAAGGGGCAAACCCACGACACGAAGAAGGAAGACCAAAAGAGAGGCAAGGGAGGGGGCAGAGCGAAAGGGAAGGAGGGGGAGCCACGAACGGGCTCAATGGCGGTTTAAGAGGTTGGAAAGAAGAGGATGCCAAGAGAGGCTCAGGTTCCAACCTTCGTCACAATTGAGGTTGGTGGTGATTAAAGATTTGAATGGCTTCCTTGAGCTTCCTCTTGTGAAAATTGTCTTCCTTGCATAAGATTTGGGTGTTCTCAAGACATATGTGATGCTTGGATGAAGAGGAGTGCTCGGCAAGGGCCGACTTAACAACTCGATCATGTAAGATTTCAGTGCTGTGTTCTTTGATTCTTGTGCTAAATGAACGATCCGTTTCTCCAATATAAGGAGTGCCACAAGAGCAAACAACTTTGTAGACTCCTGAATTGAGAAGGATATCTCTAGGATCTTTAATAGGAGGGATGCAATTTCTTAACGTGGAGAAAGGCTTGAAAGCACAACGAAGGCCCTTTCTTAGAAGGATTTTAGAGATTTTATGGGAGATGCCTTCAATGAACGGCAAGGAGGCGCAAGGGAGAGAAGAAGGTTGGCAGGAAACACCGTCGGAGAAAGGAGGAGAACGGTGTTTGGAATGGTTGAGGGCTTTAGAGATTTGTTTGTTGGTATACCCATTCAACCTAAAGACGGAACGAAGATGGTCCAATTCTTGGTCCAAATTCTCACGGTCACAAATGCGGTATGCCCTAGTGGCCAAAGTCTTGAGAATATCGAATTTTTGGCTAGGGTGATGGTGGGAGGTTGAGTGAAGGTATAAATCAGTGTGGGTAGCCTTGCAGAAAACCCATTGGCCAAGGTTCCCATCAGGTTTCTTGAGGATTAACACATCAAGGAACGCCAATTAATTATTGGATTCAAGTTCCTTAGTAAAATAGATGGAAGGAGCAATGTTGTTGAGGTGGGCATGGAATTCTTCGAACTTGTCTAGTCCATGAGGCCAACAAACATTGGTGTCATCGACATAACATTTCCACCATCTCAGTTTGAGGGGGAAAGAATTAACAACAATTTCTTCAAAATGCTCCATATAAAGGTTGGCAATTATAGGAGAGAGAGGAGAGCCCATGGCCACTCCATCGACCTGCTCATAAATAACACCCTGGAAAGAGAAGAAAGTAGATCTCAAGCATAACTTCACTAAGGAGGCAATCTTGTCATTAACCTTGCGTTTGACAATCTCCAAAGCAACGAGAATGGGAACCTTGGTGAAAAGGGAGGTTATGTCAAAACTCACCAAGATTTCATTACTTTCTACTCTAGCGTCCTGAATGAATTGGACAAAATGGGAGGAATCCTTGATGAAGGAGTCAGACTTGCCCAAGAGCGGGGAGATTATTTTAGCAAGGTAAGAGGCCAACTTGTAGGTAGGAGAACCAATGGTGTCAATAATAGGCCTAAGAAACACTTATAAATGATGAAGAAACACTTACTAATTTGTGGTCCGACTTCAATCTCTTTTCTTTGGGCATATGAACATATGCCTTGCAAGCAAATAGATAGTTATGGTAAAGTAAGGGTTTTTTACTTATCCAAACCTCCCACGGGTGTTTTAAATAAGCATCAATGTAGGAGACATGTTAATTAGGTAACATGTGATGCTAAATATTTTTTCCTAAAACTTTTGATGTAAACCAACACCATTGAGAATAATCCTATCACTCTCCATCAACATCTTCATTTTCTCTACAAATTCATTTATCAAGGGGTGTATGGAGTTTTTATGTGTTGCATGATTTTATTTGACTTACAAAGTGTATCAATATCTCTTAAATAAATAATCTCAACCATTGTCTATCATTAAAACCTTAATCCTTTTTCCCATTTGGCTCTCTATAAGATCCTTAAACTCTTTGAATAGTATAAGGTCTTATAATTTTACATCAACAAATAAATATAACATTTCCTACAAAAATCATGAGTGAAAGTAACATAATACAAGTATTTTCCAAATGAAGGCACATTTACAAAACTAAAAACATCACTATAAATCAAATTTAAAACACCATCAACTTTGTAAGAGATTAAATACAATTGTTTTTTATGATTTCCCATATATGTGATATTCATAGATATAGATTACAATAGTTAACTTTTAAGGTTTTTATTTTTCAAGGTTTTTGGGCCCTTCTAACTAATGTGGCCCATGATCTCACACTAAAATATGATCTTATCAATAATAAGCTTGTTTGTCTCTAAGGTAAAAAATATATTTCTTCATAACAAGCACCATAAACTATCTTGCATCTTTATTTACTAGAAACCACTTGCACCCCCACATTGTTAATCTTACATACAAGTTTTGTACTATAATTGGGGTGTGTAAGATTTTGGAGAGGCCTTTTATGCTCCCATCACTAAAATGGATCTTGAATTGATTATGATCGACAATATTGAGTTATATGTTATCACCATGGAAAAAAATACTATGAATGATCTTCTTGCACTTAGAAAACCACTCTCTATGGGAAGCTATATGAGCATAAGTGATTGAATTTATCATCCACTCATCTTAGCATGCATACATAGCTAGTGATGTTTCAAAACATCAGAGTTTTCCTAGGAGTTCTTTGAATCTACATCACATTATCCATTATCTTATTTCTTCTTCTCTTTTCAATCATTTAAATGTGGCATTTCTTACCATATTACCAATATTTCACCTTAAATTTTTAAGGAGAATTAGATATACGATGAGGCTTGGATATTCCTTTCTCTTGAAATATGCAAATAAATAGTATTATAATCCCCTTTAGCCATTTTATTCTAGAATTTCATTTCAAAGGAATATTCACATCTATAGATACCCTCAAGCTAAGAAACTTTGTCTCTTTTTCCTCATCTTTACGAGACAAAAATATTATAACACAATTTTTAGAATTTCATTTTTTTGAATTTTATTTCAAAAAAATATTATAACACAATTTTTTTATTGCATTTCATTCATTCTATTTTCCAAGATATGTTTCCTTTGAAAAAGAATTAAGAAAATAGATTTATTCCAATCTTTTAAGAAAAAGCTTCAAAGACTTCAACTTCTTATGAAAGATATACCTTTTAGTGCCAAAATAATAATGATATCCTTTCTAGAAATACAAGACAATCTAATCAAAGTACTTATGTTCCATCCACATATTTCAAACCTAAATGAAACCTTTCTTGGGAAATAGTCCTTATTAAAAGTCCTAGAAATTAGGCTAGTGATTCAATCTAAGTTTCATTAGGACTTCGGATCTAAACATACTAGTAAATTATAGAAAGAGGTAGAGATTGAATATATCTAATCTCACTAAAGTCTTATTTTATCCTTTTATTTTGTTTAATCATGTGAACTAACCATTTTGAGGTTTGATTCCCCATAAAGTAGAATCTCTTAAGAAATAAATGAAGTTTTGATTATCTACCTGATCTTGGGACCAAGAATTTCTTCTCAAAAGAGTCAAGTCTAGCATTTAATTTATTTGCCACTAGGCAAATATCTCCAGAGTCAAATCTCAAATAGATAATATTTGAGACTAACCTTTTTTTGTGAGAATATTGAGGCCATAAATATTAACAAGAGAAAATAAAATTTATAGAAGAACCACAACTAACCAATGGGGCCATTCACATGAATCAAAGGAAAGGATTGCAAAGATGGAAACATCTAAATGGTTCTAAATTATAGTAGTATCATCTCTAGAACCTTTTGCCTCAACTAACACATCTCATTTCTCAAAAGACTTGAAAAAGGATTTGAACTTTGTAGATTTAGTTTCTTGTAAAAGAGTGATCTCTAGATTGTATTTTTCCAAGATTCTTTGAAGTAAAATATTCCTAGAAAAGGATTTAATTCCCCTTATGTTCTTGGAGATAACCTTCATTGATCAACCTTGGATTTCTTAGTACTTTCCATGATAACTTCCAATTGAGGTTGATTTCTTGCTATAACCTCCACAATGGTAGCATTTTGTAGTATATTACACCTATTAGGCCTTCCCACCTTATTTCAAAATATCATTTCCTCTTAACCAAGCATTTTTGAGAAGTCGATTTGCCTAAATTTTCCTACTCAAATCTAGAATTGTCCTAGGAATCTTGAACCAACTTAGATTTACATTGATTCTTTTGCATGGACAAGATGGACTAGGAAAAGCCAATTCATTTTGTATGGATTTTTGGGATATGTTCTTTTGAAGTTTTTTTCTCATCCAAGAGTTATCCCAAATATTTCTTGAAAATGTAATCCTCAAGAATTTCCTCATTGTTTATTCCCTCGGTTTGATGAAATTGAAATTCTTTACTAACCTCCTCCTTACTAATTTACTTCTTCTTTTTGGTGTAATGAAAACTCCTAAATCCTTTTTCTCTTCAACTTTCTTAGTCTTGATTTAAAGAATTTTGTGAGATCTTGGACATTCATGAATGAGATGACTATTTTTATTGTATGCTCTACATCAAAAGGGAAGGATTTCATTATCTAAAGACCAAGACCATTTAAATTACTTGGCACATAAAGTGAGATCTAATTCCACATAAATTCTTTGATAGAAAAAATTCCCATGTTCATGGGAAGGTCTTTAGATATGAATGGTAGTTCCCAAAGAGCTAGCAATTATCTTAAAGATGTTGGGGACCAAATATCTTAGGGGAGAGTGTACATCCTTATCCAAATTGGAGTATTCATCACAATATCATCTAAATAATTAAAACCCACATGTCAACATTTTATGAAAAATCATTTCAAAAAAAGGGCCTCCTCTAAAAAATGCATCCTTGTCAAATAAAAATGGTTATTAAATACCGAAGTTGGCTGAATATTAGTGTTTATATTATCCTTTCATTTTCTAACTCTTCCTATCTGAAAAAACTCCTCCAAAGAAAGTTGAGAACCTTATAAGTGCCAAAAATTGCATAGGCTAATATGACAGTCTAATGATGACCTGAAAATCTAGCTCATAACTCGTGGCATGCAATATATATTCTTAGCTAATTTTTAACTTGATTGTAGTCTATTATAACCTCTTTTCCACCTTGATTAGCTCTCAATTTGGCCTTCAACTCTTAATTCCTTCCAAAATCCCTTTTGAAGAACTTCAACTAGGGTCACTTATGTGACCTAATTTGAGTTGTAGGGTCACTTGGGTGATCTACCTTGGAAAAGGGGAAACCCTATTGTATTTAGAGGATGCATGATTTCTTTAGTTTTGATAATTTCTCAACCTTTTTGCTTCTATTGTGAGTTAATTCCAATCCTAACTAATCCTCATCTTCCCTTAACTAATTCTCCTCTCCTCTTGACTCACAATCATCTCTTCAATTGTTTCCATTCACCTCCCCTTGGTTGTGAAGTTTCCTACCTATAAATACTCCCCTTTCATTGATATTTGAGAGGTTATTCATTTTATGCATTTATAGCCAACTCTTTTCTAGAAGTTCTCATTAATTCCCCCCTCTCCTATAGAAAGGTTTATAAATCACCTTTAGAAGAGTAGGTTATCCTTGCACAACAAGTTCCATCCATAGCATTGTCATGATCTTTGTAGAACCTCCATGCCTATTTTGCATTTTTCTTGCTTAGAAGCTTCTCTTTATAGAAGTAATCATTGAATCTTACATTAATTTAGCTTTCCCTGTATCTTACTGTCATCAAGGAGTAGTAACATTTTGTTGGAAAGGAAGGTATAGAGGATGCATCTCTTGAGGATGAGAATAAGACTTCTTCCAAACTTCTTGAAGCTTTTACATTTGACAAATTCTTTTGATTTAAGTTATATTTATTTTTTTTAAAAATAGCTTAATTTGTAAATAGACAATCAAAGTTGTTTGGGAGAAGTAACACTTGTTTACAATTTCTTGGTTTAGATTTAGGAATTTTTTCATTTGTTTTAGTAGATTTAAATTTAGATTGCTTGCTTTATATTTATTTTCTTATATTATAGTATAAAGTTTAAAATTTGAGAAATCCCAATAGTCTCATCCAAGTTAACATGAAAATTGAGAGGTTCCAACCCTCTCATCAAAACTGAGCAAACAATGAGAGATTCTATTAATTTCACAAGAAAACACAAGAAAAAAAGAACGTAGCAATTGTATTTATATAACTTCATTTTAGTTGCATTCATCCAAAAGTATTGAAAATTTATTTTGCAAATAGATATAATTAAATCATATATAAATTTTAGGAAAAAAAGAGATAAAATGGATTCAATTTTGCATTCATATAAGTTAGTTCTTTAGTTAATTTTAAATCACAAAAACACAAAAACAAACAAAAATAGGAGAAGCCCTTAGGGGCACCACAAGGCACCAAATCAAAAGTTAAGCAACACAAAACAACACAAAAAAACGTCAACCATGCAATGGATCAAACAAATGTAAACAACAAACACACTCTAAAACACTTCCTTTGATTCCTTTTTTCTTCACTCAACATTTTATGCTCAATGTGCCTAAGAATAAGGAAGGATTAGATGTAGGTGGTGTTGAGCTAGATTTAAGAGAGAACTTGGCAATCTAAAAAGCACCCACCAAAGACAAAGCTTGAGAAAAAGTGAAGATTCTAAGGGAGATTCATCAAGCTAACGAGTGAAGGTGGGCGAGGGAAGAGTTTCATGTAAGGGAGCTCTTGTTATTGGAAGATCTGATAGAGCTATAAGAATGAAGGCTAAACACCTTTCATCTCTTTGCAACAAATGAGTTAAACAAGATTTGAGACAGTGATCCTCTTAGCCAAATAAGGATAACAACCACAAACACACTTCAATGATTTGCTCGACAACAAACTCCACCCAATGCATAAACACCATAGATTGCCACTAGAAGCTCTTCTCTCAATAAATGAACAAACTTTTCAATGCAACTCCCACTCAACATAATCATTTTGTTACTATCTATGACATTCTTCTTCCACACGAAGAGAGTGATCAATTGAATTCTCCATCATTGCTTAGTTGGCTTTTCCCTAAAGAGCGGTAGTGATTCAACTAACACCATTAGCAACACATATGCTACCTTGGGTCTGACTCACTTGCATCATGCTTGTGTCGATTCTAGACAACACAAATTCTACAAATCAGATTTCTACCTTGAAATATGGAGACATTTTCTTGAACTCTAGATTTAGATTGATTATTGAAGATCCCTTAAATAGTAATAGATCTACTAGGGGAGAGGGGCTAATAGTCGTGCGGGCTAACTTGGTCAGCATGTAGCGATTGACTGGACTATCGTAGGACCTTTGTTTTTAAAAAAAATGTAGATTAGCCTCTTATCTATCTATAACTAAGGTTTGGAGGTGTGACTCATCATGCAACTTGTCACATCAACACATCTACTGAGAAGTGTCCAAAATTTGACTTTTGAAAGATTCGACCAAAACTTAATCATGCTACCCCTAATAGTGGAACACAAAATATCATTTGTTGCTTGCAAAATATCATATTTTTATTTAAAATAAAACTTAAATGCAACTTAAATGGACCAAATACCTATTGGTAACCATAAATCTTTGTTTTCTCTACCTTTTATATTTAACACAAATGGACCAATAGTTGAACACATAAAAATTATTTGTTGTTATAAAAACAACACATAATTATTTAAATTACAACTTATATCAAACAAAAATGGACCAATAGTTGAACATTAAAACTTTTTGAAAATTCTTCACATTTATTGAAAAAATACATGGTTTTCATTGTGCTCACCTTTTATATTTGTGATAGAACAAACTATTAATATTAAATATTCCAATGCTTATACATTGCTACCCCAATAGTTGTACACATAAGAACAATATTTGTTCATATGATAACAATATTTGTTTAAATGAGTGTCTTATTTTATCAAATAAACATTTAATTTTATAAATGACACACTTATAGTGGATAGTTTAGATATTTTATTTGAGACAAAAAAATATTTATTTCATTTGTTCATGAATGTATTTATGTTTTTTTTACTTGAACAACTATTGATCCCATAATGTCACGTATTTGGTAATATTTTGTTTAATATATGAAATAAATATATACAAAATATAATATTAATTCATTCTAGTATTGATATGAATAATCACAATTGACTGCACGACTATAAGACCCCGCACAACAATTGACTCCTCTTGCTATTACTATATCAAAAAACAAAAGATCCCAATCCAAATACAAAATCCAACTAGACAATGTCTAAACAGGTGACTAAAATTTAAAATAGGAATATACTGCTTTAAGTCTGAGCACACTGCAAATACTGATTGGACTTGCTGGAAGATCACAACAAAAACGTCAACATCCATGAAAGTACATCAAAAGTTTTTCCTCTCCCCGAAGTTTTGCTCATAATTTCAAAAAAATCTCCTTAAATCGCTCTGCAGAAACAGTAAAATATCAACATCATCCCCGAACAGAGCAGTAACTTCGTAACATTTTATGCCTGTATTATATGCTCTTCTATCTTAACTTCTGCCACCTGAAAATATGCACACCATGTATTTCAGCTCTCTGTTTCTGCTAAGCTTTCTCAACTTATTTGCAGGTGTGATGCATTAAATTCTTTCAAAGCACCCTTTTTATGCTTCGCTTGCATGAAATTATTGATTTTATCGTTTGCAGGAAAAGGCAACGCAGAGAAGGCAGAAGCCTTATTTGTTTTCGGAGACTCCTTTGCAGACACAGGAAACCATGATCCGTACAATGGAACACTAAACCAGCCGTGGAGAAAGCCATACGGTTTGAAATGGCCTGGCTACCCGGCAGGCAGATTTTCTTCTGGGAAAATCCAGACCGATTTTTGGGGTACGCATTGCTTGCACTCACAAATCGTGTAATACAAGGGTTTTAAGTTATGCGCGGCTTCTTATTGTTGTTCTGTGTTGCAGCGGATATTTTAGGGCTTCCCAGTCCCATACCTTATGAGCACCTGAAAAATCATGGCTGCGGGCCAAATTTCAAGAAGATTACACAGGGAGTGAATTTTGCAGTGGGCGGCAGTGCAATATTTCGAGCATACGGTTTCACGACAGTCCCACAACAGGTGAAGCAGTTCAAAGAGCTGAGTGTAGCAAGTCCGGGGTTCGATTCTCACAAGCTCTCGCGGTCTGTTGTGCTTATCTCGGCCGCTGGCAACGACTACGGTGCGCTCAGGGACAAGAGAAACGGCTCAACTGAAGTAATTCTACATCTTGCTCACTTATTGCTCTGTAAATTTGTTTTTCTAAATTTTTCATGAATACATATAACAGGGTTTGGAAGCTGCGGTGAAACCTGTTGTAAGCGGCATAGTAAAGGTTGTGAAGGATTTGTATGAGTGCGGGCTGAGAAATTTTGTGGTGAGTAATATTGCTGCGCTTGGATGCGGACCTGAAATAGGCAAGACATGCTGTGACTCCAAATACAACCACATTATAAAACTCCATAGCAAATCCTTGACGGAGAGTATGAAGCATCTGAGACTGCATTTCAAGGAAATATCCATTATAATTCCAGACATGGTCTCAGTATTTAACTATATTTTCTCCCATCCTGCACAATACGGTATTTAACTTGCATCTTTCAAGTTTTTCTGTCATTTCTGTTTTTGCTTTCTGTAGTGTCCTGCATTTATCAATGGTGTTGCAATTTGCAGGTTTGGTGGATCTGTTCGTGCCGTGCTGTGCGGTGAAAGGCGGGGTCGGACTGTGCGGAGAAGCGGATGAAAAAGGAAAAGCTTTGTTTGAGGTGTGTGATAATGTGGATGAAAAATTCTTCTGGGATTTCGCCCATCCGACTGACAGAGCATGGTATAATATCATGTCGCTCTACGCTAATGGAGATAAGAGCAGGGATTTTAGTTTTATACAAGGCGCCTCTAACGCCATTGAATGGCTACATTCACTTGAATTCCTTGCTTTCAATATCTCCTTACGCACAGGGGATTAATTATCTCCTCTGGCACTGGAACACCATTGCATTGGATTCGTTTCTTATTTGCAGTAAGAGTAATGTTATCTCTGCATTTTCTCAACAGTAGGTACCTATTCGTTTATTTTATAACTATCTCCGTGGGCCATCTGCCTTAAATCGGCCTTTTAAATAATTTTAAATAACTGTCTTCTTTTTGTTAAAGTGGGCTTTTCTCTGTCGTAGAGTTAATTCCTGCCTGACAAGCAGAACTATGTACCTATTAACCAATTAAATGTCAGAATTTTTCAATTAATTAAATGTGAGAATTTTTCACTTTTAAATATTATGAATTTCTGTATTTAAATTTTCAAATTGAAAAAAAAAAACAATTAATGACAGTTTGATTGGTTGAAGAGGTTTGAATCATGACAAGGGCTTTTCATAAATTAAAATATTGGAAGTTTAAATGTTTAATATACTAATACACTGTTATCTAGTGGAGGTTTAAATGTTTTATGCACTAATAGGATGTTATTTAATACATTTAATAAATATTTGAAGTGCATGTAATAATAATAAGGTAGTAACACAAATTGCTCAACATGCAAATTGATATGTGAATGAGTTAGAAGATATAATTTTTAAGGTTTAATATTTTTCTTTTCAAATGTAAACATGTAAACTTTTTAACAATATATTTATATTTATTATAAACAAAATATTTATAAAAAATAAACAAAATATTTTAAGTAAAAAATTACGGGATAGTTGTGGTTGTCGACAAAGTTGAATGGAATTCTTTATGCATCGAATGGTTTAAGGAGGGGTGAGAAGTGCGAGAAAAGCTTTGGTCTTGAGATTTTCAGGAGCTCTTTGTATGTAGGAAAGGTACGACAAAAGAGAAGTGAGCAGTTTGTAACAATTACAGAGTTAGTGAAAGATTTTTTGTCTTGTAATTAGCTATTCAATTTTATTAGTATTTATAGAAAATAAAAGAAGAGGAGAAAAGGAAAAAGTTACTTTATGAAAAGATGTATAGGGTCTACAAAAATTCACCACTTGCACTAGTAAGTGTGTTCATAGGCATAAGGTAGATATATGTAGTTTCTTACGTGGACATTTTACAGAGAAATCCAATGTGCACCAGTATGTGTATTCATAGGCATAAGGTAGATATATGTAGTTTCTTACGTGGACATTTTACAGAGAAATCCAATGTCTTTCTATTAATGAATTCAAGTGTAAATTATAGAGTTTGCTACCTGTACTAATAAATGCAATTTGAAAAAAATATGAATGAGTAAATGTTTCATAACAAGCATTAAGAACCTTTCAGTTCAAATGTTTTGAAATCTTTTTAAAAAAATTCTACAAATGATGAAGCAAGAACAATTTTCAATGATAGTTGCGAAAATTGAAAAGAATTTATAATCATACAATGCCAGACAAATGTATTTGACATGTTTTTAATCTAAGTTGTCATGCTGAAAAAAAATAAAAATAGAAAATATCTACACAAATGCAAAAGCAGATGTAAAAGATAATCAAGTGTCAAAAGAAGGTGCAAAATTATTGGCAAGAAAGAGGGAGGAGAAAACCATGACAATGTCAATTTGATTACATGTATCAATTCATGTGCTAGTATTGAACCTTGAAACTTTTCAAACATGCCATGTTCTTTATTTTCACCGTGCTTTTGAAAGTTATAGTAGGCTATATGTCAATTTATTTAGCTTTATTGCAGGGAAGTCACAATTGTAATGTCTTTCTTTGTTGGTATTGAAATCTAATCTTAGTTTGTCGCAAGTTATCATTTGTTAAAATTTTCATATTTGTGAATTTGTGGTATCCCGCCACTTGTTCGTGTCAATGCCATGTTGATTATTGAGTCAACACCATGTCATTCCCTTTTAATATTCATTGATTAACATCTAGGTGGCTTATTTCTATTGAATCATGCTCAAGAGGTCTTTCACAAATTTCAAAAGGTTAGTCTTTTAATCGATGAAGATGTGAGTGTTTGCCACTGTTACACCCCACCCTAGTTTTTCAAAGTTACTTTTTACTTTATGGTAATTGCTATAATGCAATATGAGACTATGAAATTTGAAAAGTTAAATGCTATGATGAATTTATGCAATGTGATGTTACTACATTTAAATGAATTAATGATGGATATGTGATGATATGATTATGATGGAATGCGATTTGATGTTTCTACATTTAAACGAATTATTAATAAAATGCAATGATATAAGGGAGCTTTGCAATTCTTGGAGTAGTAGAGTTTGGCATTATTTGCAATAATATAAGGGAACTCTGCAATTCTTGGAGTAGTAGAGTTTGACATTATTTCATGTCAGTTTTTTGGTGCTCCGAAGATGTTTCCATAAATCATGTGAATGAAATAAAATAAATGCTTAATTTTTTTATTTAATTATAAGTTCACTAAAGTATTTATTTAAATATTTAAAAGTGTTGTCACTAAGGAGTGGTTAAATAAGAACAAAAATTTAAGGTATTATTTTAATGCTCATTTGGAAAATTAAAGGAAGACATAAGGAATTGATAAAATATGATTTTATTTCTCAAAAGAAGGTGGAATTGGAAAAATAAATAAAATATCATTTTTAGAGTTCATTTGGTATGCGTGAAAATATTTTGGTGTATGTTGTGATAATGCTTCAAGAAATTCTCAAGGATGGAAACCCTCATGAAAGATAACATCTACGATAGTGAAATATCTATTATAAGTGTTTGTTATGCATAAATCAGTTGATTAATTTATGAATTCTTGTAGCCAAGATGAATTAATCTCAAGTTGATCTAGGAGATTGAATAATTTTCAAAAGAATTTGTGTATGTTTGCAAAAAAGGGTTACAAGTTATTGTGGTGTGGAAAATTAAGGCAAGAATACTGGTGCTTTATGCAGAGAAAAGACATTACAAAGGAGGAGGTTTTTGTAATGTGGCATCAGTGAGTACTAATTCAAGGGAATTTATTATTGGTATGAAGTTTTGGAAATGGAGGCTTCCTCTCAAGGTCTATCTTTTGGAAATGAATGTTGAGAAGTTGGCAGTCCCTAGCTGGGCCTCATGCTTCATACACAACTAGTGAATAACTTAACAGGCACAACATCAGTAGCCAACAAGTGAATGTGAGAGTTTAACTTGTCAAATTAGGAGCTTTTATAGTGGTTAACATAAGGATTATTGAAGGCTAGGTGATGAATTTTGGTACAACGTGAGTTGGGGATATTGGGTGTTGAATAATCCAAGTTGTTGAACAATGCTTCTCATTGGAGTTGTGTGGGAGATATTAGAGTTATTGAGAAGACAATAAAGTTGGAAACTCTTCCATTGATGAGTATGCACCTCATGTGGTGAGCATTACAATTGATACTATTGAAGATATACAGTTTGGGCTACATGGGACTACCAGGGAGGGCTCCCAGTTGGACATATGAAATGTTTAGGTGATTGTTGTTATAGATGGTGATCATATTCCCAAAAAAGGTATATCACACTTAGGATTTATTGTTCATCTCCATATCAAATAGAATTCATTAATATATCAAGCTAAAATACTAATTTATAATCTTGTAACTAGGACATTGAACAACAAATGAATGTAGAAATTTCTATTATTTGATGGGAAGATTTTTGTTATTAATTATCATATTAGTGTAACAATATTGATAAGTTTATGAGTGAAAAACATGGTGAATGTTAAATAAAAAATTGTAACTTCAATTTTATCAAAACAAGCAAACACAAACTCATTGTATTCACAAACCTAACAATTGTTTGAGAGAATATCCTTTGGGAAAAGAGTGCAATATGTGCAATTTTTTTTAGGGGTTTTACAAAGAGCACCCTCCTTCTTGTCTTTAATAATTTGTCGAGCACAAATAGAGGAAATTTCTAGCTCTATGAGGTTTGAGACCATCTATGTAAGACCCCTCCATTTCGCTCTTTTAATCAAATAATGTTCTGTTTGGTTATGTCTTGTTTTCTATTAGTACTTTGAATTAGAACTCAGTTGCTATTTGATAATTATCTGTAAAGTGATGCAAATGTTATATTTTGGTGTGATGGTGTATTTTCCTGATGTTATCATTATGGCATGCTTTGGATTAGCGTAGTGGATAATTGAATTAATGATGTTAGATTCGTCAGTTAGTAATATTGTATTGGTGAAGGGGACGGATCGCATCACTCGCTTGCGAGTGCCCTACGATTCTGTGATTCCCTCTTCACGGTGTGTTTTAATTATGACATATATATGCATGTGGATATACTCTTTGTTCGCAGGTTGACAGGTACAAGACATTGACTCCACCTAGTTTCACAGGTTTGAGCGTGTCCATTTCCCAACGGTAGTCGATTGGGAGATAGTAGCTAGGTTTTCCATGCCAAATCGTCACCCTAGTCATAGTGTGTCGTTAGGTGTTAGTCGGGTTAAGTTGCTTTAATGTTGTTCATCTGACCTTGATTTTAGTTTAAAGTTGCAAGTTTGAAAAAGGTTAAAATATATGCTTTGGTAGTTTATTTGTCGATTAACTTTATCTGGTTTATGTTGAAATGTAATTTATTTTACTATTAATTTAATTTAATTAATAAAAATAATTTAATCATTGATTAAATCTATTTTATTAATTAATTAAATTAATGCTGTTAAATTAAGTTAAGTTAGTTATGGATATATTGTTTGAAATTGAAACATAAGAAAAATGATTTAAATCCCAATTTTAGAAAAGTTTGAATTCAAAAATTGAAAATGGAGATATTTTGGCTTTTCTGTTTTTGAAAATTTATGAGGGTTGGTGCATGGATATTTTTGGAGAAATTTATTTATTATTGAATTTTCTTCACAATTTTGCATCATGAAATTTTGGAAAAGATTGAAATAGAAGGAGGAAGAATTTTTGCATCTTGTGGGTTTCGGGTTGAAGCTTTAGAAATCTGTGGAGCTGAAATTGGAATCAAGGCATCATCTGGATCCCCTCCCAAACTCAAGAAATCAGGTTCATGCCTTTAAATTTGGTTTCTTTTGAGATTTTAAATTGTATATGTTGTTGAAAATTCATGTTGAAAAGCATTTGAAATCTGTTGTATGATTGCAAATAAACTCAGTTGGATTCTGGTATTTCAATTTAAAATAAAACCTCTCTTCTATTTGAATGTTCTCAAGCAAAAAAAAATGGTGTTCTTGATTTAAAATGATCTTTTTATGTATTACTTCCTCAACTAATTTTGTTAACTTCATTTGTGAATATATATATATGTATATATTTTGCATATTTGTTATTGGAGATATGCTGTTGAAAATTTTAAGAAAGGGAAAAATTTATACCCCTGGAAAAGCACGGATTTCAAAATCCGTAGGGGTTTTGTGTAAAAAAAAAAAAAATATAAGAAAATAAATTTAATCAATGTTTTGGGGAGGGAGTGCTGGGGGTTCACCCCCACCGCGCCCCCCATGGGAGGCGGGTGGAGGGAGTCACGCCCAGCGCAACCCCCACCTCCTCTGTCCACCTCCACCTCTCCCTACGCGACCGCCACCAGCAGGGGGACGGTTGTGTTAACACAGCCGCTGCCCACCTAGTGGGGCAATTGTGTTAACACAGTTGCCACTCTTGGTAGGGGTCGGATGTGTTACACACAATCGCCGCCCCACCCAAACCCGCCTGCACCCTGCATGAAAATGGCCGCCGCCTGCAACCCGCGACTGGTGCCCTAACCCGCCCAACCATCCTTAGTGCGTGGACTGAGGCAGCCACCCAACCTTGAGGGCTAGCGTGCAGTTCGAGGATGCCTTTGGATGCAGGTTTTTCTTAATAGAATAAGTATTTATATATAAAATAATATTTTATTATTATATTTTAATAATATTATAATATTAATATTTATTATATTATATTATAATATTAATATTTATTATATTATATTATAATATTATTTATGTATATATATCAGATAATTATTTGTAGAGGTATATATGTAATATATACATATGCAAAATATACAAGTGTTTATATCCATTTTAAAAGATGATTTATTGAAGGCATGATGTAAGATTAATTGAAGAAATTAAAATATGATGTTCTTAAACAAATTGTTGAATTTATTTTAAAATAATATTATTTTGGAAAGACAAATTAGATTTGAAGATTTCATGTTTTAATAACGAGGCCCTTGGCCTTAAAATGATTTATATTTGCAAGGACGTGTTTAATATTGTAATTAATTAATGTTTCATTTTGCAAAGGAGATATTGTTATCTTAAAATGACATATTTGAATTGAAGGTGTAAATGTTATTTTATTGTTAATTAAGAGCAATTAGGAAATTAAATATTGAGTCTTAATTTCCTCCCTTGTCTGAGAAAGACGTGTTTTAATTCAGTTTATTTAATTCAATAGAGTACTAAATGTAATGAGGAAATGGGTTTAGTGAACCCAAAGTAGAATTTAAATTCTCGTCTCCTTGTTCGCCTTGATTGTGAACTGTTCTTGTTATCGTTTGGGAAATTTGGGTCATAGAATTCGACAAGTCTTCTAAATGGGGATCTTATTTTATGTGGGTTGTCGTATTATGTTAGTCACCCTGTTGTGAATCCCTTGGGTAGTGCATGGGAAGTTATCTATTGTTACCCGGTTTCCACGAACGGGGATGTTTGTACCTCCTTGGAGTAGGAGTGGATTACGTGAGTTGTGCCTCCTTGTCAGGAGTGACTTTGTTAACTTGTGACCTCCAGTGTTTGGAGAGGGTTTGAACTTATGTTGCCTCTGGAGAAAGGAGTGGTCGTGGTATCTTGCTTGTTTGCACTTTGGTACCCTTGGTAATTGGATGGTATGCGTGTTGTCAAGTAGAAGAGTGGCTTCCGTAAGGGCCAGAGCCTAGAAGAGGTAAGATTGGGTAACCTTTGGAAGTTGTTTAATCAAGTGAAACTAAATCAATACTTAGAAGATTTGGACTAACTTCTCACTAATCATGATAATTTGGCCTCACTCATAGACACAAGGGCTCGTTTAGACTTGGGATGAGTGGGAAGGCCTGGAATGGCAAGGTCATCTATCCTGTATGTACGTAAGGTATTTGATTTCGCATTAGTAAGTATGAGGGTCGGGGATTGGTAGAGGCCACCAGGACAACCCTTTATGTTGGTCGGAGCCTATGAAGATCCGTAGTGGGTAACTCATGACGAACTGTGTGATGAAACTCTGTCTAGGACAATAGTTGGTATTTGATTTTGTGGGTATGGTTTCCTTAACATACCTGATGTGACCATAGTTGGTATTTGATTTTGTGGGTATGGTTTCCTTAACATACCCGATGTGACCATAGTTGGTCTTTGATTATTATGTGTATGGTTCTCTTAACATACTCGATCTGCTTTATATCTGGAAGCAATGTAACCATGTTAGTGTTGTACATGTGTTGATCTTATGATGTACTTGTGTTGTACTTGTGTGGTACATGTGATTGGTTGTTTCAATTTGGTTCAGTGATGATTTAGTCTGTGTCTAGAGGTGTTGGTCTTGGCTAGGATCCCTTGTTACTATCTTCTAGCACGGGGGGTGGGCCTTTAGGTTCCACTTGGTTGGGTGGCGTGCACCTAGATTTGTCGGGTTCCTTCTTCATGTTCGTTTGGACGAGACTTCTAGTTGGAGAGCTCGTTGGATTCAGTATCAGTTCTTGCTTTATTTCATTTCAATTGATCTTGTATTATTTTACCCCTCATTTGTTATCGAGGTGGAAGTTGTAATTGTAACCTTACTTATTTGAATTGCCTCATTCGGGGAATGAGAGTTGTAATCTTATTGCTTAATTGTGATTAATGAAATTGAAAGTTAGCTCTTATGCTTTGATGTATTTATCTTGTATGGAATGTATGCGCCCTTATTATCTTGAGTTTATAAATGTTATGGATTCATTTATGTTGTTGTGGGTTAAGAGGTAATCTCAGTCTCGTAACCTTAGGGGATGTTTGCAATGGGTAGTGAACTTGTGTATTAATTGTACTTAAACAAAAAATAAATTAGTCTGTTTAAGTAGTTAATTGCAACTTCCTCTAGGGTTGCGTGGCGGGGCGTTACACATGGTATCAGAGCCCCAGGTTCATACACTGGGTTCTCTGGGAACATTTGAGCCCACTAGGTTGTCCCTATGATCTGTTAGTGGAATTGCTAAGCGATCACGTGTTCATGGCTTTTACTTTGGCATGAGGTACTCTTTGGGAAAGAGTAGCGTGGAAGAAACCTAATAAAAGGTTTTTTTTGGGAGGTTTTGATACGTATTCCATGGGTTATGAAATCAGATATCCCTATGGGGTTATGTATGTAGTTGTAACCCTGTAAATGAAAGAAACCAGTAATTGTATCTTGTTTGAGAGTCATGGATACACTCTGGGTCATGTGGATTACGTGCTCATTCCGCATCACATGAGGGTTGTTATCATTCTAGTCGAACATTGTTTCCTCCTTCCTCGTTTGGTGGCTAGTAACTAGTCACATAGTTGTTGTATAGTAAAATTTAAAGATTGTGAACTTTCTTTTGGTTATTGATGATTTATCAGTTGAGTGTGAGGGCCAACACTTTGTTATATTTGATTGTGAAGGTTTAGCCACAACTTGTGATCTTATTTTCTTATAACCCTAGTGGTTATAAATTTGATTCAATGTTGAAATTACACGTATTTATTTCTTTATTGTTGAAGTGGAACTTTAATTTTATCTTCTTTATGAACTTGGTGGCTAAGCTAGTTATCTTTGTTGTTTTCAATTTCGGCTATGTATTGTGTTGTTATTCCTCTCCAAGGACATATGAAACGGACTTGGTGAGTGTGTACGAGGAAGTAGATGCAGGAAACGTTGAGGATGGGGGTATGTGAGGTTGTTTTGCAGCTAGGACCCACTACTCACCTTTGTGTGAGGAATATCTCTTGGAGGCTGACACCTTATACAACAAGAGACAGGTCATTGTGGTCTTGTTTGGATGGTCTCACTCTTTGCATGACCTAACACCATCCAATCACTGGTTGGATGTTAGATTTGTATAAGATGGTTATTTGTTTTTGGTTCATGGAGTCTTCTATCATGGATTGGTATGTTGCTTGCCGGTGTCCAGATGGACCTTTGGGTAGTCTTGTGATGATTCCCAATGATGTATATTGGTACACGTGTATTATGTGTAATAATCCTTGGTTATGTGTTTTTGGAGTCTTGGTTGGTGGTTGCATCACCATGTCGATTTGGATGGATCGACAGTGTACTTGGTTGGGTTGTATACGTCACGGGTTGTTGTTGTTTATGTGTTGAGGTATGAAGTGGTTCAGTTTGGAATCCTTGGTTATGTGTGATGGTATGGATTTTGCACTAGGGGTAGTTGCAGGCTTCTAGGAGTAAGCCTGACCCTAGGGGGGGAGGATGTAAGACCCCTCCATTTCGCTCTTTTAATCGAACAATGTTTTGTTTGGTTATGTCTTGTTTTCTATTAGTACTTTGAATTAGAACTTAGTTGCTATTTGATCGTTATCTGTAAAGTGATCCAAATGTTATATTTTGGTGTGATGGTGTATTTTCCTGATGTTATCATTATGGCATGCTTTGGATTAGTGTAGTGGATAATTGAATTAATGATGTTTATGCTTTTGATCATATTAATGATGTTAGATTCGTGAATTAGTAATATTGTATTGGTGAAGGGGACAGATCGCATCACTCGCTTGCAAGTGCCCTACGATTCTGTGATTCCCTCTTCACGGTGTGTTTTAATTATGACATATATATGCATGTGGATATACTCTTTGTTCACAAGTTGTCAGGTACAAGACATCGACTCCACCTGGTTTCACAAGTTTGAGCGTGTCCATTGCCCAACAGTATTCGATTGGGAGATAGTAGCTAGGTTTTCCGTGCCAAGTCGTCACCCTAGTCATAGTGTGTCGTTAGGTGTTAGTTGGGTTAAGTTGCTTTAATGTTGTTCATTTGACCTTGATTTTAGTTTAAAGTTGCAAGTTTGAAAAAGGTTAAAATATATGCTTTGGTAGTTTATTTGTCGATTAACTTTATCTGGTTTATGTTGAAATGCAATTTATTTTACTATTAATTTAATTTAATTAATAAAAATAATTTAATCGTTGATTAAATCTATTTTATTAATTAATTAAATTAATGTTGTTGAAATAAGTTAAGTTAGTTATGGATATATTGTTTGAAATTGAAAAATAAGAAAAATGATTTAAATCCCAATTTTAGAAAAGTTTGAATTCAAAAATTGAAAATGGAGATATTTTGGCTATTCTGTTTTTGAAAATTTATGAGGGTTGGTGCATGGATATTTTTGGAGAAATTTCTTTATTATTGAATTTTCTTCACAATTTTGCATCATGAAATTTTGGAAAAGATTGAAATAGGAGGAAGAATTTTTGCATCTTGTGGGTTTTGGGTTGAAGCTTTAGAAATCTGTGGAGCTAAAGTTGGAATCAAGGCATCATCTGGATCCCCTCCCAATCTCAAGAAATCAGGTTCATGCCTTTAAATTTGGTTGCTTTTGAGATTTTAAATTGTATATGTTGTTGAAAAGCATTTGAAATCTGTTGTATGATTGCAAATAAACTCAGTTGGATTCTGATATTTCAATTTAAAAGAAAACCCCTCTTCTATTTGAATGTGCTCAAGCAAAAAAAAATGTTCTTGATTTAAAATGATCTTTTTATGTATTACTTCCTCAACTAATTTTGTTAATTTCATTTGTGAATATATATATATATATATATATGTATGTATATATTTTGCATATTTGTTATTGGAGATATGCTGTTGAAAATTTTAAGAAAGGGAAAAATTTATACCCCTGGCAAAGTGTGGATTTCAAAATCCGCAAGGGTTTTGTGTAAAAAAAATAAAAAAAAAATATATAAAAAAATTTTAATCAATGTTTTGGGGAGGGAGTGCTGGGGGCTCACCCCCACCGCGCCCCCCATGGGAGGCGGGTGGAGGGAGCCGTGCCCAACGCAATCCCCCACCTCCTCCGTCCGCTGCCACCTCTCCCTATGCGGCCGCCACTAGCAAGGGGACGACTGTGTTACACACAGCCGCCGCCCCACCCTAACCCGCCTGCGCCCTGCGCGAAAATGGCCACCGCCTGCAACCCGCAGCCGGTGCCCTAACCCGCCCAGCCATCCTTAGCGCATGGACCGAGGCAGCCACCCAACCTTTAGGGCTGGTGCGCGGTTCGAGGATGCCTTTGGATGCGGGTTTTTCTTAATAGAATAAGTATTTATATATAAAATAATATTTTATTATTATATTTTAATAATATTATAATATTAATATTTATTATATTATATTATAATATTATTTATGTATATATATCAGATAATATTTTGTAGAGGTATATATAAAATATATACATATGCAAAATATACAAGTGTTTATATCCATTTTAAAAGATGATTTATTGAAGGCATGATGTAAGATTAATTGAAGAAATTAAAATATGATGTTCTTAAACAAATTGTTGAATTTATTTTAAAATAATATTATTTTGGAAAGACAAATTAGATTTGAAGATTTCATGTTTTAATAACGAGGCCCTTGGCCTTAAAATGATTTATATTTGCAAGGACATGTTTAATATTGTAATTAATTGATGTTTCATTTTGCAAAGGAGATATTGCTATCTTAAAATGACATATTTGAATTGAAGGTGTAAATGTTATTTTATTGTTAATTAAGAGCAATTAGGAAATTAAATATTGAGTCTTAATTTGCTCCCTTGTTTGAGAAAGACGTGTTTTAATTTAGTTTATTCAATTCAATAGAGTACTGAATGTAATGAGGAAATGGGTTTAGTGACCCCAAAGTAGAATTTAAATTCTCGTCTCCTTGTTCGCCTTGATTGTGAACTGTTCCTGTTATTGTTTGGGAAATTTGGGTCATAGAATTCGACAAGTCTTCTAGATGGGGATCTTATTTTATGTGAGTTGTCGTATTATGTTAGTCACCCTGTTGTGAATCCCTTGGGTAGTGCATGGGAAGATATCTGTTATTACCCGGTTTCCACAAACGGGGATGTTTGTACCTCCTTGGAGTAGGAGTGGATTACGTGAGTTGTGCCTCCTTGTCAGGAGTGACTTTGTTACCTTGTGACCTCCAGTGTTTGGAGAGGGTTTGAACTTATGTTGCCTCTGGAGAAAGGAGTGGTCGTGGTATCTTGCTTGTTTGCACTTTGGTACCCTTGGTAATTGGATGGTATGAGTGTTGTCAAGTAGAAGAGTGGCTTCCGTAGGGGCCAGAGCCCGAAAGAGGTAAGATTGGGTAACCTTCGGAAGTTGTTTAATCAAGTGAAACTAAACCAATACTTAGAAGATTAGGACTAACTTCTCACTAATCATGATAAGTTGGCCTCACTCATAGACACAAGGGCTCGTTTAGACTTGGGATGAGTAGGAAGGCCTTTAATGACAAGGTCATCTATCCTGTCTGTAAGTAGGGTATTTGATCCCACATTAGTAAGTATGAGGGCCAGGGATCGATAGAGGCCACCGAGACAACCCTTTATGTTGGCCGGAGCCTATAAAGATCCATAGTGGGTAACTCATGACGAACTGTGTGATGACACTTTGTCTAGGACAATAGTTGGTATTTGATTTTGTGGGTATGGTTTCCTTAACATACCTGATGTGACCATAGTTGGTATTTGATTTTATGGGTATGGTTTCCTTAACATAAATGATGTGACCATAGTTGGTATTTGATTTTGTGCGTATGGTTTCCTTAACATACCTGATGTGACCATAGTTGGTATTTGATTATTACGTGCATGGTTCTCTTAACATACTTGATCTGCTTTATATCTGGAAGCAATGTAACCATGTTAGTGTTGTACATGTGTTGATCTTATGATGTACTTGTGTTGTACTTGTGTGGTACATGTGATTGGTTGTTTCAATTTGGTTCAGTGATGATTTAGTCCGTGTCTAGAGGTGTTGGTCTTGGCTAGGATCCCTTGTTACTATCTCCTAGCACGGGGGGTGGGCCTTTGGGTTCCACTTGGTTGGGTGGCGTGCACCTAAATCCGTTGGGTTCCTTCTTCATGTTCATGTGGACGAGACTTCCAGTTGGAGAGCTCGTTGGATTCAGTATCAGTTCTTGCTTTATTTCATTTCAGTTGATCTTGTATTATTTTACCCCTCATTTGTTATTGAGGTGGAAGTTGTAATTGTAACCTTATTTATTTGACTTGCCTCGTTCGGGGAATGAGAGTTGTAATCTTATTGCTTAATTGTGATTAATGAAATTGAAAGTTAGCTCTTATGCTTTGATGTATTTATCTTGTATGGAATGTATGCGCCCTTATTATCTTGAGTTGATAAATGTTATGGATTCATTTATGTTGTTGTGGGTTAAGAGGTAATCTCAGTCTCGTAACCTTAGGGGATGTTTGCAATGGGTAGCGAAATTTTATATTAATTGTACTTAAAATTAAAAAAAAATCAGTCTGTTTAAGTAGTTAATTACAACTTCCTCTAGGGTTGCATGGCGGGGCATTACAATCTATGACGAACATGATCCTTGGAACCTTTTAGTTGAGAGCCTTGGGACTAGGTTCATCAATCTTTTCTAGTAGATTGAACATGACCGCATGTGCCCTCGAAGTGGGAGGAGGGAGGAACTAGCATTGGCAATTATGCAAGGAGCATTATCTTGACGATTTAGGAGGTCCTATAGATGTAAAACTATAAATGCAACTTTGTGAGCTTGCACCTAGATTTACATAAGCACATTATATTAAATCATATGTTTCATGTAAAAAAAGTGAACATTAGTTAAACAACCTACAAAGAGAGCTAACTTTTTATCTTTCATATATGAATTTTAAGTCTCTCCAAAATCTCTTCTCGCACGATATAGTAATTTTTAAATTTCAGTTTTATCTTATAGAAAAAATATCTATAGATGGCTATATGCCATCAAATTTAGGCCTTCATGACTATAAATTAGTTGGCTAATCTTTCAATTTCCTAAAATAAGAAGTTTAAAATTATGTACTACTAAAAAAAATCAATTTTTTTGGAAAAGTGGGTTGGGCTCCAAGGAAATTTCCTTTGGCCCTCTTTTCCCCAAAGAATTACATCTCATGGAATGTAAGGGGTCTAACAAACCTTAACCAAAAGTTTATTATGTAGGACTTCGACTAAGATTTGCCCCTCCATACATTTTTTTCATCAATAAATTAAGGTTCTTAAATTTTTGCTTTCAATCATATTTCACATTATATGGTCAAACAATATTTGTTTGAACAATAATCATGAGCAAGGTTAAGGTGGCATGATAAAATTTGTTGATGCCAAGTTGTAAATATAGTATGTTATAGGCATGGTTGTGACCTCACTAATAGAGCCTTATGGGTCCTTTTCAATATTGATAATCAAGCTTTCAAATTTGTCAATACCGATGTCTTGAATGATGCAACTGAAAAGAATGTACTTTGGTAGTGGTTTGCAAATTTCCTAATAGCACAAAGGGTTCTTAATGGTGATGTCTATATGGTTGAGTTGGTATTTGAAAAATAAGGCCATTTGCTTATGCAATGAGAAAATGGTGAAAAAGAGATATGGTTCTATATGTGCAATAAATTGAACCAAATCTTGGGCACCAAAGTACATATCCAATTTGGTAAACTTGGTCTACTTTGTAAGGTGGAGCTAAAAGGATCATTAAGAGGCTTTACCATGCTATGATGTTACCACAATCATACTTTTATTTTATCAATTATTATTCTCTTTTAGTTGAACCCACATTAGATTGTGTCCTTTCCAATCATTTGTCAATTTAATTAAAAATTCAATGGGGCCTAAAAAACTTTAAGGTTGAGAAGACTATTATTTTTTAAACATGTCATTGCTCTAACATAATTCCACATTAGCTCATACCTTATGTATTTAGAATCAGTTGCCACATCTAATTTAGGAAATAGTGCCTATATTATTTGGTGGTCCAACATCATCACCCATATTGCTCATTTTTTTAGAATGTTTAGTCATCAAAAGGAAAAACTGAGTCACAAATCCTATGAAACCATGTTTCTAGAGCTCATCCAACTCTAGGCTAAACTCAAATTGATGCCTTCACATGTTCCCTTCCAAATTTGAGTGGCTAAGTAGCATCACCTAGTGTAAGTGTTTGATGCCTACATTGCTAAGGGAGCCTTGATCAAAGCTAAGCTTTTGTTGTTAAAACTTAGCAATCATGTTTCAAAAGAATAATAAAAATTAGGCCCTACAACCAAAAAAATCATCAAAGAGGATGGTCAGTTCCTTATTTTATCTTAATTAAACTTTATCAAAGAGGATTCCCATAAACTAAGTTATCGATAGTTACAAACTCATTTCTTAGGAGGAGCTACACTACTACATTTGGAATGACTAATGACAAAGCTCCTAGTTGCAATGTTTTTCCTTGTGAATACAAAATCCACTAGGATGATGTTGGTGACAATTTTGTTCAAGTTTATCTTGAAGCATCTCATGATAATTCTCTATGCCCTATAATTAGCTAAGGAAAAAATAAGTTCATGCCTAAATTTGGTGATCTAGAGTTGATCTACAATTGGAGGATCATCACTATGTTGAATGTCACCTACAAAATCATTACAAAGCATTACACATGTGTATCAAACATCTCTAAGTAGTAGTTCATACTCAACATATTCGATTTATTCAAAGCAGATACATTCTTGACAATGTTATAGTTGTTTGGGAGGATATGTAAATCTAATCAAAATGTGGTTTTCATCAAAATTGACTTTGAAAAATCTTACAATAGAATTGAAAGGAAATTCATTCTTTCCATGCTTAAAAGCTCTTAGTTTTGGTCCCATATTCATTCAATCAGTTCAAATTCTCTATGTTGGTGATTTTTCTTGCCTAACCATTAATGGTATTCAATTTGCACCCTTGGGCCTTTTCCATTGTATAAGGCAAGGTTATGTGCTTTTAATCTATATACTTGTTGCTAAAGGATTTGGTTGTCTCATCACCAATGCTATTTCAAAATGACATATCGAAGGAACTTCCCTAACTTGAACTACCTCCAAGCACCTGATTAATGGATACTTTATGAATGATTCATTCTTGATGCAAATTGAATAAGAGGACAATATTCAACAATCTGTCTTGATACTTTTTGTTTGTCTTCTAGCTCTAACATCTAATGAAATAAGATGCAATATTATAGGCAATCTTTTTCCTAGCACCCAACTTATATCCATACTTATAAATGGAAATCTATTGATCATGAGTAAATGCTTACTTAACCAATCAAATTCCAAATAATACATGGATGGCTATTGTGGAGCATATATTCCCCAATTTGTCTAGTGTCTACTTTATAAAGGTCTACCAATTAGCACCCATTTGACAGATCTTGGCATTTCCAATCCAGAATGTCCTTTTTGTGGGAAACCTATAACCCTTCTCCACCTTTTCTACTATTTTCCTTGTGCTCGAGAATCCTAGCACTAAATTCATATTTTTTTATAATACTTAAGGCATGAATTGTTTACTTAGCACAATGTCACAAACGATATGGGACCAAATTTCTTGTGGAATTTTATTAGCGATGGCATTCTTTCAACTTATTTAGTGATCTCATGTAGAGTTTTTTGTTATTTTTGATAATTCCACCACAAATATTTTTTTATTCACTCTGAAATATTGGTGATCTCATGTAGATCCAAGTCAATCTAACAAGATTATATTGAAACTTCAACATCTCTAAACTTTGTTGGACCACTAAAAAATGTCCCTTATTTAGTGACTAGGGTGCCCGATCCCTCTCCCAAAGACCGAAGGCACAATTACTTAGAGTCCTTACATTGCAATCAAGAAAACCACCAAAGAGCCACCACTTTGCCTCGAGCACAACGTAGACAACAATCTAGTTGGACCTCTCTTCCTCCTTAACCTTTTGGTAAGTAAAGTGGGTGGTCTCTACATCCACATCACTCTATACTCTGTAAGTAAAATAGTTGAATCTTATTTAACAAAGGTGCTGTGGTGTAGTCGGTTATCACGTCAGTCTTACACACTGAAGGTCCCCAGTTCGAACCTGGGCAGCACCACGTTGATGGTTTTCAGTTTTCTTCATTCTATTTTTGATTTCGAAAGGGTCTGGCACCCTCCGTCTTTTTCATTGCGGCGTGAGCTTACAAAGTTCTTTCCTTGCGTTACAATCGAACAGAGTGGCAATGGAAGGTAGGTCCTTTACAAAGCTCCGAAAACTCAAAAGTTTAGTATTCAAAGTCATTTTTCTCTAACCGAGGAATCCACTGAGTAACAACAGAAAATAAAAAATCACAGAGCAGGAAAGCAAAGAATGTACCACACTAATATACAAGCCTTCAATGTAGCACAGAAGAGAAACAAGAAATCAGAATTCGCCATTGAATTAATGCTTGTATTCTTTTTGTCTGGTGTAATCAGATAAATAAATTATTAGTTTTAAGGTACAATGTACTAGTTCCAAGTCTTGTTCAGCCTACACTAGTTATCTTTCTACGCATATCTGTTGAAAACCAAATAAATGTAGGAGGTTCCTTAGGAGGATGATATGGTTGTTTATGATGATGTAGGAACCTTGGATGGTAGGAGAGACTTTCCAATTGGTAGCAAAGATAATCTTAATGGTAGGATTCATTCTAATATTAGTGTTTCCTTTGTAATTCAATCTTGTTTAATTTTTTTTATGTTAGTATATATTTTGAGAGTTTTTTTACACTGTAGGAATCTGTCCCCCTATTTTCACGTGATCGGTGTTGGCGCGACACGCCTTTCAGTTCATGGGTTTGGGGGGAGATTCGACCTCGTGACCTCTTGCTTGCAACAAGATGTTTTAGCCAATCAAGCGAGGCCCCCCACCCCATATATATTTTGAGAGTTGTTTTCCTTGTGGGCTTGTGGATTTTTTCATTTTGTGGCTTTTTTTTTTGGGGCGTATGCATATATTATTCCCATTAGGCCAATTTGAATTTGGGGCATGATCCCATGTCACTTGCCTTTTTCAAGATTTAGTTGTATTTTTTAATACATTTGTTTTAATGTATGATGTTTTCATTATTAAAAAAAAGTCGTACACTTATAATTTTTTAGAGGGAAATGTTTTACTTTGTTAGGATAAGGTGATATTTTTCTTACAATCTTATGTCATTTTCATGTGTCTCCATGATTCTTGGAAGGTGTACCTGGACACCTAAGGATATGTTGGAAGAATATTTTAGAATTCTTTATTTATGACATGTGATTACACTCATACGAGATGGGGCATAATCAATGGTGATAGGGATAAGAAATGATGATAGAATATTATTTCTAGGCATCCACTTTGGTGGTGGGGCCACATGGACTTGTATGTAAGTGAATGTAATTGCATGTTGTCTATAGTGGGGCACCAAGTAGTGCATGCCAATTGTCATAACTGTTGGGAGTAATGGAGCACCTAAAGTTGATCGATTCTGATTGGCTATGGGTTGGACGCCCATGTGAAGGCCATGTGATAATTTTTTATTTTTTATTGTGTTTATATGTGGACCACTAAAGGGGACATATGGTTTTGGAGGTGGTATTTTCCTCTTGTTTTGACATACCATAGTGGTATTCTCACACTAGATTTCCTATAAATTGGTACCTTTGGATAATAGTATTCTATCATTGTTTGCAGGTAACAAAGGGTTGTCAAATTTAAGACATAAAAGGAGTGATGGAAGTGAATGTATTGTAATCTCATACATTTGAAGATAATACATGCTTGGCCTCTCTTCTTAATTGCGTTTTTTCCTATAAGGGTTTCTCCATGTAAATCTTGTGTTGTGAGATAATCTTCTTATGTTGCAATTTTTGTGCCACTATTGTTGTTGCTATTTGATGGTGAAATAATATTTATTTCTTTGGTGTTTTATGTTCATCTAAGTTTTTATAAAGCATGTTAAGTGGTCAATTTAAGCATGATAAAGAAGATGAATATCTCAATGGATTTTCCATATTAAGGAAACTTGACTTCAGATTTGCATACAAATCACATATTTCCATAATATAATAGTCTAAACCTTGAATCTCATCAATTTTACTATTCGATTAGAGTTGGAAATTACCCAACATTCTTTTTAGTGTGACTAGTTTTATTTCTCACTAATAGTTTAAAGCAAGAGTAGCTGTAGCAACGTCCCCCTATTTTTATACAATTTAATAGTGGATGTCCAAGAGTAGTCATGAAAATTGTCCCTTGTTTTTGTATAATTCAACAACAAACATCTAATTGAGTAGGTCAAACCATCATGCCAAATATACAAAGGTTAAACTTATTGTTTTTTTTTACGATGTAATAGAAATAATAAATACATTATATTAGTGGACCCATGGATGACCAAAGGTAGGTCAATGGGACTCAAGAGTGCACCAATTTACAATAGAAAGTTCTAGTATCAATATTCTTTTTATATAACTATCATTAATAGATTACATACTTGCAATCACATACAAATACAACTTCACTCTAGATTGCTTGTGGTACCTTATATCCTCTTCTAGGATATCATCTATCCGTCAAATCATGATGACATATTACCAATTTTTTTGCAAGTACACTTACATCATCGATCATGATTCTAACAAGTACTAAGTAATTATGCAATGGTGAGTCCTTCCCCTAGGGACCTTGTAGTGGTTAACATAGCATCTCCATATGTAGGCAAGCCACATATAATGTACCACACTCATTACCACATAATTACCACATGTTAATCAACATATTATAATATATCATAATACTAGAAATTCATTTAATTTCACTATATTATATCACAGTCTACCACAAAGAATACTATAGGTAGACCCTTACCACATGGATTCTCCTAGGTGAATATCACCTTAATCCCAATAGTAGGCACTTTTCTAGGAGGTGAATGATCAAACACACTTGAATCTTAATTCTCTATATCTTTATTAGCTTAGGAGTAAATTAAATTCTCAATATGTTTGTATAATCTAATTATGAAACTTATTGCACGTATCCTATGTTATTTTGAAATAGAAAAACATTTTATTAGTTTTACAAGTGTGATGTTTGTTAGAATTGTGAAAAGCCACAAAACCATAAGCCACAGGATCAAACAATGAACAAAGACACCTTCCACACAAGAGATTTGCAAATAATATGTGTAATATTCCTCAACAAGAAAAAGCTATAGAAGCAAGAGACTACCAAAAAGATATGAAAGCTCGAGAGACAATTACAATGAGGGTTGAGTGCTATATAGGAGAAAAACCCTAAAAGCATAAAAACACTCCTAAGTTTAGCTTAAGTGCATGAGAATAAATTAGACTAATGATTAATTAAAGGTTAATTAATTATTAGCTAATGCATGATTACTCTAACACCCCCCCTTAAGATGAACTTAGGGAGTAGCTAAAAACCCTAAAAAACAAGAATGCATGATGGGTCCCAACAAACAAGGCCCTTGTGAGGTACCCATGTATAAACAAAAAATCTCTCAAAACTAGAGAAAAGGAGAAAAACACAGTGGGAGAAAACTCCTCTCCAAAAGAGAGAAAGGCGAATGAAGGACTAAAAAGTCCTCCAAAATTAAGGTGTGAAGGATTGAGAAGCCTCCAATAGAAGAAAAATGTCCTAAAAAAGAGGAACATGTAGAACATCGTTGAAGCACGAAGAAGCTGTAGACTGCTGCCAAATGAAGACTGATATGGTGTTGAAATGAAGAACCTCCTCTGAAACAAATGATGCTTAGGATCAAGATTAACAATAATCTACATCAGTTCCCTAATGGCACTACTCGAATCACATGGAAAACAAAGGAAAACATCTGGAAATCGAAGATACAAATGTCAAGATCAAGGAGACTTTAATCTGCATGATTTCCCCCAGTGACACTACTTGAATCAGATGACAAACAAAGGAAAACATATGGAAGTCAAAGATGCAGGTGGTACATGAATTTGAATGAGTGACCCTAACGACACTACTCAACATGCAAGATGCAAGTAAAAAATACAAGTACCAAATAGTCTGAAGGACACTGATCACAAGAGAGATAATAATCTGCATGAGTGTCCCCAACAACACTACTCATATCAAATGGAAAACAAAGGAGAACATTTGTAACTCAAAGATACAAATGACACAAGTACCAAAAGTCTCGGATCAAATGAAAATGAAAGGTCACCTCCAAAAACATGAATGTAAGAATGTCCATATGGTAAATGCTCCAACTGATCGAAATGCATGTAACCAACTGCTAATTTACGTTGCATCTGAAAGTACATAGGAACAAGAACTAGATATGTAGATCACTCAAACCGTGGAACCAAGGAAGCATTAGCATCAATAGTAGAAACCCCCCATAATGTTGCAAATGGAGATCCAAGACATGTACACTGAAATTATGTGAAACCAAGAAGTGCATGTAGGAGAAACAACCTACAAATAAAAGGGTGTGCAAACTAAGACACACACGCATGAGGCAAGAATCACTAGGATTTATTACTATTGTTGAAGGGACACTCACTTGACAAAGGTGTGATGGAAAACCAAAGGAAAACATCAACCCCCCATGGAACTTTATATCATAGTGCAAATACAAAAGGCACAACAAGATGTGCAAAATCCCCCAAAAATATACACTAGAATGGCACATTATCTTAGTGTATCTACAAAAGAGAATGTGCATGAAAAGATGTCTACAATGCCCAAATAGGACATAATACTGAAAATACATATAGAACAGCCAAAAACGAGTCATCCCACACAAACAAAAAGTTTCCAGGAGCTAAGATGTCTAAGTAATTCACTAGAGTGCGAAAACACAAAAAACTTGAATAAAATGTACTTGGAGAGAAATCTAGAAAAAGTGCATGGATGGAATAATAGATCTTTGAAAGATGGTTCCAACACGAATAGAATCGTGAAAAATGAAGAAACTGGTCAAAATTTACGAGCTTGAGACTGAAAACAACACCTTTAACTTCAACAAGCTATAGAATGCACTAGAAAAAAAAGGTGATACATCACTAGAAAGTTGGTGAAACCAGATTTTTGACAATATCTTGTTGGTCAAAATCCAACATCGTATGCCCAAGTAATGACCAAAAGAAAAAAAGACCTCCTTTAGTGCAAAAGATGGTCTAAAGGGGGCCTAGGTCCTAGACCGTACAACTAACATCATGATAATGTCAGTATCTATACAAATGAGATCATGCTAATGTCAATAAGAATACTCAATGAATATTCCTCTTGTTGTAAAAAAAAATGGCCCTTGGTAACCAAAAAATGACAGAATATTCTCTTGCACGACTCAAAATATTCCTAGTTTACTCGCTGTCTCCATCGTTGGAATTTTCATGGTTGTTAGGATTTGAGAAGGTTGTTGGATAAAGAATTGCACCCCAAGAAAAAAATTTAGTGACCGTTGGAAAAAAAATTGAAGGGTGCGAACAATATAAGAAACTTTCAGATATTATTTTCAGCGATTATGAAAACTGTCAGATATAAGAAACCGTTGGACGTACAAAAAACTGACAAATAAGTCAGTTAAGCAAGGTGTACAACCGCCGATCGACAGGGGGACATACTAGCTGCTAGGGTATGATATGTACCTTGCGTAGGTCTTCAATAAATGTGCCCAACAAAAAATAAATCCACTACCCCAGCCCTTTTATTCAACTTGCATAGTTTTTTTTAATTTCTAAAATAAATAAATTTAAAAAAATCACGCTGACAAAATTCTCCCTTCACTTTTTTTAAAAAAAATTTCATGCATAGGGCCATACGGGCTTTGTGTAATTTTTTGCCTTGGATGCTCTTGATGCCTAAATAGGGGAAATGTATAGTCAATTCATGAAATCAACCTCTTGAATCCAATGATGAGGTCTTTTTTGTGCCAAAATGCACCAAAAACATAACTACCCTTTAGATCCAAAAAAATGACAACCGCTTCTAACCCTTGCAGATCTAACCTCAAAAGTCTAAATCAAGCCAAATAAAAGGAAAATCTGACTTTCTCAATAGCTTTGAATCCAATGGTGAGGTTATTTTTGTGCCAAAATGCACCTAAAATTGTCTACCTCCAAAATTTGGATAAAAAACAAAGGGGATTCAAATTTGAAGACTGTAATCCTCGTTGAAGAAAAAAACCTCATAAATTAAGAAGGGATTCGCTGAATCGAGGCTCTAATACCATGTTAGAATTATAAAAATCCACAAAACCACAAGCCACAAGATCAAACAACGAACAAAGACACCTTCCACGCAAGAGATCTGCAAACAATATGTGCAATATTCCTCAACAAGAAAAAGCTACAGAAGCAAGAGACTATCAAAAATATATGAAAGCTTGAGAGATAATTACAATGAGGGTTGAGTGCTATATAGGAGAAAAACCCTAAAACCATAATAACACTCCTAAGTTTAGCTTAAGTGCATGGAAATAAATTAGACTAATAATTAATTAAAGGTTAATTAATTATTAGCTGATGCATGATTACTCTAACATTGTTTTTCTTCTCAAATGAAAGAAACTATTACTTTTAGTAGGGAGAGTGTTATCATGGACTTAAGGGATTAATAATTATACACCTTTGATGACTATGCAAATAATATTGTAAGAACTACTAGAATACCTCATAGGCTTAATTATGATAGTAGCAAGGACTTCACATGTTAAATCACCCTATGATTCTCCTCATACCTCACAACACCATGATATTGATTCCCATGATGCTAATAAACCAAATAAATTAGAAGGTGGTGATAGAGAAAGACATATTGATCAAGAGATTGAATTTCTCGAACACCTTAGAAAAATAACCTATGTAAATAACAAATTTAAATGAATGAAGCTAAACTTACTCTAAAAGCTCAAGTACAAGCCTAGTTAGATAAACTTTCTCAACAATTAAATTCACTTAGTTAGATAAACTTTCTCAATAATTAAATTCAAGTCAAAATCAATACACTTACAATCAATCAATGCATCAAAATCAACAATATAACCCATGCGAAAATAATCCCCATAATTTAAGAGCTCCATTTTGGTGAAAAGCTTAAAGATTTATGTCACCAAGGTAGCCCCTTGGATTGGATAGATATAAAATCCTAGCCTTATTTGAAATCTGTGACTAAAATAATGAAATTACAAAGAAATTTCCTAAGTTTCAAGGGAATAATGCAATCTCTAAAGAAGAACATCTTAGCCATTTTATCAATGAACTGATGGCTATGAGATTAACCATGAGGATTCCATAATGAAGTTATATGTATAGTCTATGGAGGATAGTGCAAGAGAATGATATAGTTTTTTTTCAAACAATAACATTAACTTACGATAATTTTTTTTGAGGGTCTTTATACTGCAATATGGAGATAAAATAGACCCAAAATTTACCATATATGGTTTTATGACCATGAGAAAGGGGATCAATGAGAGTTTCAACAATAGATTTATCATGACAATGCGAAAGGTGTGTTGGTAAAATGTCGGTCATCTCATAAAGAAACATCCAAGATCAGTATTGCCTTCACTATCTTTTATTTTCTTAGATCACCTCAAAGACACATACTACTATGCCACAAAGTGGAATTAGACATAGTTCATTTCCCACATTGACCCTTAGAGAAAAATTAATGCTAAATAAACTAGTTCCAAACAACACCATTAAACATATTCAATCACGTAGAACCGTTAAACATGAATGATGGAACATAAAACATGAACACACATATTTACGTGAGAAAAACCCTTTTGAGTTAAAAACCTCACACTCCAAAAGCCCAAATCACCATTATATTATTCAACAATAATAGTACAATTACAAATACAATTATAGGCTCTAAGCCTTTATAGGAGATTTACATTTTGTTCCATTATGGAGAGAATCCAACAACATAACCTTACTTCGATCTCGCCTCTATCTCTAACATTACAGAACATTCAACATTTCATAACATTCGTTCTCAACCATCAGGAAATGGTTCAGTTCCACTTCCACAGACAAACACTTATAATACAGTTCAAAACTGCCAAGTCAATCATCATTCAATCTGTCAACAGTTAACAACCGATCATCGCCTTCCAACCTGGCACTAGTCAAGTCCCACCACGACATTCTCCATGAGTTTCTGAGCCGACAAACATACACCGCTCAGTCAATTTCACTCACCCCACAAAAGTCTGTCACAATCTACCACAAGGGGCGTGGAGTTAGTGGGCACCATTGGATCAAGCTTATCACAAACATAGATCAATACATATCATCACACCGCCATATTGAGGAGACATCATATCGTCTCCCTATGATATAGGCAAGTCCCTTTGATGAAGCTTAATGACTTGTCTCGTGTGGTCCCCACCTCCAACTCGACACCACGTCATCACCACTCAGAGTGGTCCCCACATCTATCAGCTTCAAAGTCACTATGTTTCTGAAAAACCAAACTTCAAAACCTCTTGTCAGAGGTTGTGAAGTTCCCAGAACCTGCAACTCATCGACAAAGGGATCACTTTGTCATTCAAAACTCGAACTCCCAAACCTCATGTCGGAGGTTGCGAAGTTCTCAAAATCCACGACACACCGAAAACAAAGGAAGTAACCTTCGCTTCATAGTCGCTAAGTCAGGAGGTAATGAAACTTTAGAGCCCTACGACTTCAATTAGAAAAACTTGAAAACCAACGACTTAACTTAGGCCGATAAAGGAGGAAAACACAATTGCTCCAAGAAGTCGATCAAGCCAGTAAATTTGAGTCACATTTCTCAACGTTCTCCCACTTGACAAAGAACTTACTGGATCCTTCCAAAGCAATTTCAAGAATGTTAAACAATGATTTTGCACTCCAACTAAGACACCTACAATGACATCCAAGATGTCCACCAACTCAGGCAATCGTATAGGAAAAGGAATGTGTCAAGGCATATATGCACCAGTCTCAAGAACACAAGCATGAAATCTAATAGATAGCAAAGGCTTCAAAACTGCCACCACTCCACTGTACTCACATACTATATAAAAGTAATATCAACTTCAAAGCCCAAACCAAAACATAATCGTGAAGACCTCCATAAAACAAGATAGGACATCAGCTAGATCAACAACTAGAAAGATGACTGCTTCCATACAATTGATCAAAAAACCCATGCGACTAAAAATAACACCCACAACAAGTGCTAATCCATCCAATCACACATACCTCCAAGGTATCAACATCAATAAACTCATGCCACTTACATAGACAACCCAACAACAACAAATACAAGGTCCATGTGCCAACCAGTCGAAGAAGACAAAACACATCCAAGAACTCCCACTGCACGGGTAATGAATCTAAAAAGATCAAGGCATACCATGTCTACCAACATCATATAAGAGGTGTAAACCACATCATGTAGTACCAAGGAATCATCCACAATGATATGCACAATCTGTAAACTAAAAACCTGTATGAAAAAATCTCACCACAATTTTGCACAACTCTCCCAAGTTCTCCACACTCAACAAAGGAAAGAGATAAAGAACCTCCATGTCATCACCCAAGAACATGAATGAAAAATCATGACCACAAGCTAGTGATCACTATAGCTCCGCCCAAACCTCAAACCAATGCAATGTGAAACCAAACATCCAAGAAGATAACCAAGACCCCAAGACCAAAGAGAGTAAAAATTGTACATCATGTACCTGTAGAAAACCCTTCTACATTCACCTCTAAATGTCAACTATTTCAAGTATGATATCCTTGAAAACCCCAAGAGAAAATTCTTAACAACATCCAACCATTCAATCACCAAGATCAAACATAACATATATATCATGTAATCAACATGGATGTAAGCCTATCAAAAAAGATCAACTATTTCATTTCCCATTTTAGGAAATGCACCCAATGCATCTCCTAAACTCAACGCCAATGAATGTATAATGCATAAGGAGATAAGCATGCTATCCATCTCTCACAATGAATCCTTTAGAATCATCTAATAGCAATTCAAGATCCATATCCATGAAAGAAAGCATATGAACACATGCTAAACTAATCCTCAAAAGAGTATCTAAAGCCAATCACAAAGAATCAACTCATTCCATGAGAATCAAAGCATGAACGTAACACATATAAAAGCAATAATGGGGAATACCTTTCAAATGATAATTTTCCAAGTAGACCAAGAGTGGGGAATGAGAGTGCTCATCCAAGATATGCAAGCCATCATGAATTCTCCAAGAGCAATCTCCTCATTGGTCTTAGTTGGACTCACGTCCAACCAAGGTGAAGGCTTCTCAAACTTTCTGCTGAAATCTTCATCAAGAGTAACCATCGACAGTTATCTCCTCTCAAGAGAAATAAAAACTCACCTAAGTCTCCATGTATCCACACGCATCTACAAATGATCATCTCATGCTAAACTCCAAATGCGTCATTGCACCATCATGAAGTTCTCAAGCATATGACCAATGCACCCAAAACACAAAGAATCACTAGACCACTGTCAAAGCTCCAATCATCTGAATCAGGAACTTATCATGACATCATGATATTACCATCCCTCTTAGGATATCCCATGCTCCAAGTTAACATAACATGGTCTCAAGAGCAAAACATTATGCCAAAACTCTAATGCATAATCAAGAGTATATCATGACTTTAAGCAAACAAACTCTAAACCAACATCACCTTTTAAGAACCACCAACACCTCAACCAAAGACTCCAAGAATCCTCCATGGTTCTGAGATGTTGCACATTTTCAAATAGTTTCCATGCAAATGCGAATGAACCCTTCTATAGCAACAAGATCTAAGAGCTCCTCCTAGTAACATTTGCAACACTAGAGAAGACCATCCATCACCAAGTGATAAATCCACAGTCATTGTTAAAGCTCCAATTGAACCATGACAACCGAGATCTCAAGCATCATGACCAAACATCTACTAATCTCAAAATCCTTCAGGTCTACACATCAACATGTACAAAGTGATAAATCCACAGTCATTGTTAAAGCTCCAATTGAACCATGACAACCGAGATCTCAAGCATCATGACCAAACATCTACTAATCTCAAAATCCTTCAGGTCTACACATCAACATGTACATCAAGTGGCACCGAGATCTCCAAAACAAGCAAAAATTACCATCACTATCAAAATCTTACACAAACCAGTGTACCCAAGCTATCCATGACACCGTGATACTCATGCTATAGGACCATAACACTGACTACCCAGGTACTCTCTTATCATCTAACCTCTCATCTCAAAGCAACCAAAGTAATGCACAAGGCCAACTAACAAGTCTGCATCAACAATAAATCAACCTCGTGGATATAGACAATCCACTTCCAAGTTATGCCATTGCAACTGAATGGGTGATCAATCCATACCTGCATAAATCATAGATCCAAACACTAAAACATGCAAACCCATCATCACAATGGAAATTGCAAAACTGAGATCTCAAGGAAAATTTACCATGTAGACAACATGACTCTAGCACAAGATCATGCTCAAATCCGATTCACCAATCATGTCCACAACGAGCACCATAGTCAAGGAATCCACCAAGCATCACCACATGAATGTTGAATGACTAATCATATACCATCAGTACCATGCAGAGAAGACATAAAGCCTCCTCATACCATGCACAAAGCATGCATGCAGAAATACATCTATCTCATCCAACAACGCCCCAAAAGCCAAGGTCTAGAAAATATTTTAACAACTCCACAAAATCACAAGTTTTCTTGACCGTGTAAAACCTACAAAACCACTGTGTTCAAGAATACCCATGCACACCCATTTATGCACTTCACATCTGGATGACTCAAAAGTCTGAAACTAAAACACCATAACAGTTGAACCAAAACAATGGAATAACATGAATATGCATAACCATAGATTATTTAAACAAGAATCTATAAAACCCCTCAAATCCAAAGAACATGAATCTAAGTGATGCAAGTACAAAACATCCTTGAAAGGAAACAACAGTTCAAAAACTCCAAGCCCATATCAATCCAACTCCAAAACCACCAACATGCACATGCATCCGAGAGAGACAAGCTATTACAAAAGCTTTTAGATCATCCAATGATCAACTCCATAGCCTTCATGCAATCGAGGTACCACTAAAACTATGCTTTCCAATACTAGGAAAAAACACCCAGCATAAGCACATTTATCCATAGCTGTGAAATAACCCAAGGTTCTCCATATCAATAGGGATCCCAACATAGAAATACCCAATATGAAAGATTTTGCTGCAACACAGCCACAAAGAAAAATATTCCACCCCATGCATCAGGGTTATACCGCTGCTTAATTATGAGCTTCAGGTCACATCATTTCAATATGAACAACTTAAGTTTCTCCATCTACACCATCTTCCATGTTCTGTGTTGTCTCATAAACTTAAACAAAAAAGCAAGAATTTCTTCTCAACAGAGGATCAATTCATTAGTCGATTCCTTTAGATTTGCTCAAGCCTGCCACACTAAGAAATCTTCATAGAAGGAATACCTAGATCCAAAAACACCAGGAATTCTTTCATGCATCAACATGAAAGCACATACAAACCACATGCGAGTCCATGCAAGTACACACAACTCACAAATCTGCACATGCAAGAAATCATGTAGAACCATTAAACATGAATGATGGAACACAAAACATGAACACACAAATTTACATGGGGAAAACCCTGTCGGGTAAAACCCCACACTCCAAAAGTCCAGATCACCATTGTATTATTCAACAACAATAGTATAGTTGCAAATACAATTACAGGATCTAAGCCTAAGTTACAAGAGATTTACATCTTGTTCCATTCTAGAGAGAATCCGACAACATAACCTACTTTGATCTCGCCTCTATCTCTAACATTGCAGAACATTCAAAATTTTATAACATTCATTCTCAACCATCAAGAAATGGTTTAGTTCCACTTCCACAGACAAACGGTTACAATACAATTTAAAACTGCTAAGTCAATCGTCATTCAATCCCTCAACAATCAACAACCAATCATCGCTTTCAAACCTAGCACTAGTCAAGTTGCACCACAACATTCTCCATGAGTTATCGAGCCAAAAAACGTACACCGCTCAGTCAATTCCGCTCACCCTATAGAAGTCTATCAGAAACTACCACAAGGGGCACAAAGTTAGCAGGCACCATTGGATTAAGCTTATCGCAAATGTAGATCAAGATATATCATCACATTTCCATATCGAGGAGACATCATATCATCTCCCTCTGATATAGGTAAGTCCCTTTGATGAAGCTTAATGACTCATCCCGTGTGGTCCCACCTCCAAATCGATACCATGTCATCACCGCTCCAAGTGGTCCCCATATCCGTCAGCTTCAAAGTCGCTATGTTGCTGAAAAACCAAACTTCAAAACCTCTTGTTGGAGGTTGTGAAGTTCCCAGAACCCGCAGATCACCGACAAATGGATCACTCAAAAGCCAAACTTCCAAACCTCATGTCAGAGGTTGCAAAGTTCTCAAAATATATGACACGCTGACAAAAAAGGAAGTAACCTTCGCTTCATAGTCGGTAAGTTGGGAGATTATGAAACTTTAGAACCCCGTGACTTTAGTTAGAAAAACTTGAAAACCATCGACTTAACTTAGGCCGATGAAGGAGGAAAACACAATTGCTCCAAGAAGTCGATCAAGCTAGTAAATTTGAGTCACATTTCTCAACAAGGTGCCACTTAATTTAAGGCCTAATGAATTTATGTGTCTAGTGTTGTATTGTGTTTCTTTTGGTACAAAGTTGAGATATTATCTTAGGGAAAATAATCCTCAAACTCTAAGAGAGGCTTATGCTACAATAATTAAAATTAAAAGAAACACGAAGGATTTTGATAAGCATATAAAAAGGGATAATGTTAAAATATCCCAACCAGATAAAGTTGCCTGAAACAAACCTCTTACAACTAATGATAATTATAATAAGCTCGTGGGTGCAATGAAATTTTTGTCTTATAGGGTTGTAATAAATGAGAAAGTGTTGTCTGCAAATAATTTTGCTCATTGTCAAATATTGTATAATAGAACTTATAATATAAATTGGTCTAAAAATCATAGGCAACATTATAGACAAGTAATTCCTAGGCAATGGAGTTGAAAGCATAAAGAAAATGAAACACCTAACCCCTTGAGGAGAGATCGTGCAAAAAATTGAAAAGATTCATCATGGTGCATGAGGCATACAACTCTCGTGAAGGAAGAATAATTCCCAAATGAGGAGGATAATCCTAAATATTATGAAGAATACAATAACAATTAGTTTGAAATATATGATTATGATCACATTGGTGAAGAAATAGAGTATATATCTCATTCTAAAAATAATAATGAATTATGATCAAAATAACACCTTAGGCTGATATGAATTACCAACTCATGATCTATAATATCTCAATAAAATCATGCATTAGAGGTAGAAGTGGGAAAGGCCAATAAAGGAAGATACCAAGGCTCTTTTTGATGTAGCTATCATGTAGGTGAGATGTGGATATCATTTAAGGAATAAAATATTTCTTATTGTATAGGCACAAATTTTCACCCCTAACGCAAATTCCCCTTTCACCCCTTTACAATTTAGAAAACTAAAGGAAGAGTCTTAATTCCACATAAGCCCGCTGATATCATCACACTTGGTGCCCATTTTGAGTGTTGGTGGAGTTGTTTTTGTCAGGGACACCCACACAACATGTAGACGTTTGTGTGACACACTTATGTCCCTGGCAGATTTTTGCGGCTGGAGTCTGTAGAGACGTTACACTTCCTATTGGAAGTCAAAGTGTAACGCCTCCCTTTGGCAAGCCGACCCAAATATGACCATTTCTTGACATTCTTCCTTCATATTATTCATTCTTTCATCCTTTTTCATCTTCTTCACAAGTTTACACAACCTCTCCACACTTTATCATCCATCCACAAGCTTTGTAGCATCACTTCACACTTCATCATAGCAATCTATCACTCCATTGCTCCAATAGAGCAAGCGCAGGACAAATCCATTGCAATAGAGGCTTGAGTTCCTCTCATATTTCTCCTCCACTAGCCTTGAGAACTTTGGACGAAGGTGGTAAGCTCCTCTCATCTTCTCTATTGTTTGGTTGAGTAAGCACGTACTATCTTGTAGTGTATTTGGTGTACTTTGCTTGTATTCTCCTTCTTTATCACTTTATTTCTATATCGTTGCAAACTTGGCTATTTGTGGAGGTGGAAACACCCAAATGGGGGTCTGATTGAGGCAGACCCCTAAATAGCCCCCCAACATTTTCTCTCTTTTCTATGTGCAGGTGGAGATATCTTAGAGCAAGCTGGCGAAAAGATTGTTGTCTGAGATCATCTTCGTCATCCTTGTGGTAATCTACTTTCTTTATCACATTCGTCTTTACATTTTGTATTTCTTAATCTTATTCTACACTTCTCCAAACTTATAATTGGGCTGTTAGTCCACCTTTTAGAAGTTGAGTTTTGTCTCTTTGGTTTTTTGGCTGTAGGACGCCAACACACCTGTGAGATGCTAGCACACCACGTTGTCATCCCAAAATCATGCTTCTATCCTCTGAAAAAGAGCTATCTAAGATACAGAGTTGAATCTAAAGATCGACTTGCCTAGTCTCCTTTCAACTCTCGGGTTTGCAGAGTGATCGAAGGATCTACAACTCACATCATTCTCATCCCGCCTATCCTAACACCATTTTAGATTGAGGTAAATTAGGGAAGCCATACTGCTTTTTGCCTTTCATGATGTGGGGCCTTGCAGTGGTTGGTCCCCCTCTCTTACATTTTTGGTGAACTTGACGTGAACCAACGTCTACCCATTTTTTGGTGTTCTGGGCTTTTCCCTTGTACCCTCTGATTGTTGTGTTCTTGCGTGTTGTGAAGGTTTATGAGCTTCAAAACCCAATCTATGACCTCTGGGAATATTTTAGGAGAATTTTACGACACCTTCTGATGGAGAAGATGAAGGTCTCTTCTAATTTCATTACCGATCTTTTCTCTGGTTCTGCGGTTGGCCTGTCTTTGCAGGAGCATGTGTCACGAGGCAAGTCTAGATTCCTTGAAAAAATTGATCACATCCCTACCCCTCTTGCGTCACCAACCTCATCATCCGTAGATGAGAATGAAGCCATCCATATCCCTTCTAAATACGTCACTAGTCTCAGCAAAGGGTTGGGTGCATTAGAAAATCACCTAGAGAGAAACCCGAAGCTGGCTAGGGTTTCTAAGGTTATCAACGAAATGAGATATATGGTAGGAAAAGACTGAACATGCATAAAACTCCTGGCTAGTATCATTGGTCTGGCTGAAGTGTGTGCCCCTTCGAACCATGGTAACATGATGTGAGGTGGCCCCTTCAAAGAACACGAGAAACAACTGGAAGTAGCGATGCCTCCATCTATTTACATGGCCGAAATCGTCCCTTCAGTTAGCGTTCTTGCTGCTTTTGAAAACTCTGAAATTGTCAAAGTAAATAGAAACCCTCTCGGTTTTCACTTCACCCCTTCTACCACCTTTGGTGGTGGAGGATTTGGTGGTGGAAAATTCGGTGGCAAAGGTGGTAATGGCAAGAGTGGCTCTGACGGAGGTCACATTGGTGGCGGTGGCATCGATGGTGGCTCTGGCAGTAGTCACGACGATGGTCTAGGTGGCAACTCTGGTGGTGGTTCCAGTGGTCCTATGCCTTCTAATGACCCTATTCTGAACACTCTTCTTCAAAAAATGGGGAAGATACAGAACTAGCTGGCGAACCTTTCCCAGGCCTCTACCCAGCCTATCTTCCAGCCCTTCTTCTGACATAGCCTGTTGTCGGTAGCAATTATAAACAATCCTTTCTCGAAAGGGATGGAGATTCCTAAATTCAAGAAATACAGTGGTAAAGTGGACCTACAAAAACATGTGTTCGCCTTTAACATCTTATGCACAAACTTCTTCCATCATGATGAGTTGATGGAAAAACTGTTCCCTCGATCCCTCAAGGATATAACACTCGAGTGGTATTGTTCCTTGCCTGAAAATGCCATGTTTATATTCGATTAGCTTGTGAACAAGTTCCTACGATAGTTCCAAGCCAACATCGGACCAAAGATGACCTTCTGTGACCTTGTTCAGTGCAAACAAGGGGATAATGAGAAGATTACCAACTTCATAGCGTGATATCAAGCACTCTTTTCACAAATATCATACCCGTTACTTGACTCCGATGTGCAGAAGGTGTTCATAGGGAACTTACAAAGGCCTTGGCAAGAGAAGTTTTCCCTTATGAAATACCCTTCTTTCGCACATTTGTGTGCAACCTTACAGGAGTATCAACAGACGGTGGTTCAGTTCGGGGATCTTCCTTGCTCTCTCATCCTAAAGGGAAGTCCATTATATCAATCTCTGGAAAAGGAAAAGTTGTTGCGAATATAGTAGTCACTGCGGATAACAATGACCTCAGACATGACCAAAAGTTCACAAAGTTATTAGAATATTACTCTTCCATCTTACAGAAGTTGTTGAAGGATAAGATCGTTAACTTGCCCACCCCAAAACTAGTTAGGGAACCATATCCTAACTGGTATGAAGCAAATAGCTATTGCTAATACCATCGACTTAACAAACATGATACCGAACATTGCATGCGCCTACATCATGAGATACAGGATCACATCGAGGATGGTACTATTCGTCTTGATGGAAGCAAACAAAATACGAACAAATCAATGGAGAAACCTAATAGTGAATTGCAGATATACACATACCCATTTCTCTCACATTCTGCTAACATGATTATCGATCCCTCTGATTCTATTTCTTACCCCAAGGCATATGTCAACATGGTTACTATTACTCCCTCTCCTTGTGTTGCAACCTATTCACCGGATGTAACATTCACTTCACAAGATGTACCAACAAATGACAAACCTTCTCCATTGTATATTCTCGCTCACCTCAATGGAAACATTGTGACAGGAGTGATAGTTGACCATGCGAGTAGAGTGAATGTCATCACGAAGGAGACTCTATTATATAACTCCCTGCAAAGGGAGGAATACAAAAAAACAAAATCCATCATCCGTACACATGATGGTCTTTCTCTTAAACCCTATGGATCGATCATGCTATTCATCCTGGTTGGACCTAGGAATGTAGACACGGTTTTCGATGTCATTCCTGAGTCGGACCTATTTAGAGTGAAGCTAGGTATACCTTGGCTAGCTTCCATGAATGGGATCGCCTCTGTAATTCATAAGTTTTTAAAGTTTTCCCATGAAGGTGTTGTGAACGTAGTGCATGATACTGGATACCAACCTGCGTTATCTCATGGGGGATATTCGCTGGATCATTTTTGGCCCACTCCATTCGGTCCACTCCCACAAAGAATGAACCTACTTTACAAGAACTATGTGAAGCATAAAATTGGAGGTAAGGGACAACTGAAGTTGACCCTTCCTTTAGTAGAGCAGCCAACTTCCTCCTCCTCCTGAAAGGGAAAGGAGAAATTTTCTCCTTCTCAGGCTACCTCATCTACTCCCCTTTCTTAGGAGGAGTATTGGATGAATAAACCCGGTCTTTACTTGCTGAGTCTGATGATGCCTACTTGGTGTAGACCCAAGATCAGGATATTAGATCTCCCTAATGGGTCTCCGAGATGTTGGTACTATGTATATGGCAGAAAGAAAGGCTCACGAAGAGAATTTTCCTTGTGACCTCTTACCGTTCCCACAAATGGGAAGAGGCCCACTGCCGAGGTGTCAGGGTCCATTCCCCCTGTCATTTATGAACCTTCTCCCCATGGTCCCATCCAAGATTTTGTACCTCCATTGGAAATAACTATGGAGGACACTCCCATGGCTAAGTAGGAGCCCCCCATTCTTTCGCAACCTCTAGCTTTTGGTTTGAAGAGTCACAAGAACCATCTTGCACATGAGCGCAAGTGCCGAAAAAAGGCTCTCCTGGATGAGGAAGCCTCCCTACAAAAGAAATAAGAGGAGATGACCACTCCTCCTACCATGTCCTCCTCTCTCTACTCCCTTATGCTTCTATCCAAACCAACTCTGTATCTCTTTCGGCTTTTGTTGCGAGCGCACATGCACCTAGAAAGGTGTAGGTGTTCATCGCTTCTTCTATGGAGACACCTCTATTGAATTCCATTCTAGATGTCTTACCTTTCCAAAAGATCCTAGATATGATTAACACTTCGATTGTATCTACTACGGTTCTTTCCTCCTCTATCTTGACCCTTCTTGCTTCATCTGTGAGGAGTTCACCTCCTCCGACAAAGAAGAAAGTAGAGAGTGGTCCCTCCAACAATGGAGGACGTAAGAGGAGCCCACCTTCTCTGAAAGATGGTCCCATGCTGACTTGTTGTGTCCTAGGGACAGAACGAGTTCCAGCCTCCCCTGAGTTTGTCACCACTTTTGAGTCTCTCAATGAGCTTAGCGGTGAACCTCCGGTGCAAACTCCTCCATACGTCAAGGAAAAACATGGCACTCTTGTCAAGTGCATGTTTAACTCGGTGGATGAAGTTTTGACCTTCTCAGCGACCTTCATGAAATTGCCGACCTTGGACCCACAAGAGTTGAGCGACAGAGACCTCATAGGTCCCTATGCCTTAGCCCTTGTTGCGGGAGGATCAAAAGCTCCTCCCCTTAACATTACACCATTGTAGGCTTGTTATCCTTCACCCTACGGTGATCTAGAGTGGGAAGTTGATGGCCTCTTGGTTTACCAGTATTAAGGGGAGACCCTCTTCTTGATATTTAGATTAGATGTGTGTGTGTGTGTGTGTGTGTGTTGTGACGTGTTTCCCTGTGATTGTGCTTTATGTTCCTGGATGATCCTCGTCACCCCTGTTGGTGCTTGGATACATGCATGGTGTTTGTGTTGTAAACCTTCTTCTATGTGTATGATCATTCTTCCATGTTTGTGATTGAATTTCGATAAATTGGGGGTGATGCAAAGTGTCGGGAGCATTTAGGCCTCCTTCCATGTTGACCCAATTTTTTATTTTTACTTTGTCTTCTCGTGCATTCCTCACATGGTCTGAATAGTAGGGGGTTGATAAAATTTCATCTATATACTATTATTATACTTATATATATTTATGAGAAGCTTTGACCCCAAAATACCAGGCTACCCCTGTGCCCTTTATGCGTGTTCTCTTTCCTTTTGATTTCTCTTTGTCTTTCTCTCTTCTTTACTTAAGTTGTCCCTTTCATGTGTGACAACACCACTTCTACACAACTTGGTCTTTAGAAAATGCATTTATTGCCAAATGGATCTTTTCTCAAGACCCTTCACACATTTTTTTGCTAGAATTGTATCCTCAACTTGAAACCCTCATGAAACATGTTTCCTTCATCATGGGTTCATAAAGAAAGGACTTGGGAACCTTCCTCCGAAGTGGGAATAGTCCTGATCTTCCCCTCACATGGGGGCATGTCCTTCCTTTCAAATTACTTGATGAAGTGAACATCTTTCAGAAGGATTCCTTAATGATGAATCGATTCAAGAAAGAAGATGCTAGCTTTTGAATAGTGCATCCCTTGAGTGGACCCTTTCCTTTCACGTTGGGTTCTTGAGGGACCGCTTCAAAAGTTTCCAATGAGTTCTATGGCATCTAGGTCGGGGGCAACTTGACTAGACCGGTTTCACTTCTTCACATCTAGTTTGGGGGCAGCTTGACTAGACTTATTTCACATCCTTACGTCTAGCTTGGGGGTAGCTTGACTAGACTTACTTTTCAAATAGCACATCCCTTGAGTGGACCCCTCTTCCTTTTGAAGGGTTCTCGAGGGACCCATTTGAAAGTCTCACAACTTGGCGACGGTCTGCGTGACTATCCGTTCACTAGACTACGTGGTCTCTTCCTAACATTTTCTATCTGCGAGTAAACATGTCACCATCTCTGGCTCTGCGGAGTCCCCTTTTCTCGGTCTGCCTCATGTGAAAGTTCTTGGGGGATAACTTCCTTGCAAGTCTTCGGGTCTATAAGGTGCTCTTCTTGGTTTCCTTCATGTGAGAGTTCTTGAAGGATACCTGCCTTGCAGGTCCATAGCCTATAAGGCACTTTCATTCTTCACCTTCATAGTTCCACGGAGCTATGAAGTCCTTTCCTGCACTTTCAGGTTCGTTAGACTGTGCTTTGCTTTCTCATCAGTTCAGATATACAACTCTAACCTTACTACTCTAATTTACTGAAACACTCACCAATATTCATGCTCGCTACAGTGGGGGAAAAATATATAGGCACGAATTTGCACCCCTAACGCAAATTCCCCTTTCACCTCTTTACAATTTAGAAAACCAAAGGCAAAGGCTTAATTCCACATAAGCCCACTAATCTCATCACACTTGGCGCCCATTTTGAGTTTCAATGGAGGATTTTGTGTCTGGGACGCCCGCGCGACACACATACGTCCCTGGTAGATTCATGCGGCTAGAGTCTGCAGAGATGTTACACTTCCTATTGGAATTCAAAGTGTAATGCCTACCTTTGGCCAACCAACCTGAATATGGTCGTTTCTTGACCTTCTTCCTTCATATTATTTATTCTTTCATCTATTTTCATCTTCCTCACAAGTTTACACAACCTCTCCACACTTTAGCATCCTTCCACAAGCTTTGTGTTAGCACTTCACACTTCATAGCAACAATCTATCAATCCATCGCTCCAATAGAGAAAGCACAAGATGAATCCATTGCAATAGAGGCTTGAGTTCCTCTCATCTTTCTCCTCCACTAGCCTTGAGTGCTTTGGACGGAGGTGGTAAGCTCTTCTCATCTTTTCTATTGTTTGATTGAGTAAGCACGTACTATTTTGTAGTGTATTTGGTGTACTTTGCTTGTATTCTCCTTATTTATTACTTCATTTCTATATCATTGCAAACTTGGCTATTCATGGAGGTGGAAACACCAAAACAAGGGTCTGATTGAGGCAAACCCCTAAACAACCCCCAAAATTTTGTCGCTTTTTTGTGTGTAGGTGGAGAGATCTTGGAGCAAGCTGGAAAAAATATTATTATGTGAGATTGTCTTTGTCATCCTTGCGGTAATATACTTTCTTTATCATGTTCCTCTTTACATTTCGTATTTCTTAATCTTATTCTGCACTTCTCGAAACTCATAACTAGGTTGTTAGTCCACCTTTTAGAAGTTGAGTCTTAACTCTTTGGTTTTCTAGCCGTACAGACTCCAACGCGTCATGTTGTTGTCCCATAACCGTGCTTTTATCCTCTGACAAAGAGCTATCTAAGATATAGAGTTGACTCTAAAGATCAACTCACCTAGTCTCCTTTCAACTCTCGGGTTTGCAGATTGATCGAAGGACCTACAACTCTCATCATTCTCATCTCGCCTATCCTAACACCCTTTCAGATTGAGGTAAGTTAGGGCAGCCATACTAATCTTGGCCTTTCGTGACCTAGGACCTTGCAATGGTTGGTCCCTCTCTCTTACAGTTACTAGGAATGAGATTATCATGACTACCATACCAAACAATTATATCCCATAGGTTGATCGAGGTAAGTATAAAACACAAATGAAGGTTAAGAAAAATGGTACAACATAAATGACTATTGAGAAGAAGATGAATCATAGAAAAATAGGGTAACTAACCTTATTCTCCACTAGTTCATTCAAGAAATGAGATCCAAACCATGAAATAACTATCAACCCAAAAGGTAAGTGAAATCAAGGTTTGAATAAGCAATTTCTCTATTTGCTAAGACAGGGGTCTAGGTCAAGTAGTACTATGGGGAGATAAATTTAAAGTAGAAAAAAAACTCTAAACCTAGATCCACAAAGTCTAATGAAGAGATTTATCATAAAACATAAAGAAACAGTAAATTTTTTGGAAAAAATGAAGATAATAAATGTTGTGCACCTGTCAAAACTTTTTATTTCTACAAATCTAGTAGGCACTCATTTTCCCTATGGTGAATGGGTCATGGTAGAATTTTGCGGATGGCTCTTAATCAAAAACTGTAGCTTATGAACTATGAAAACCTGTTGCCCTTGTATCCCTAACAAGGACTCATTCACCCTATGGCGAATGGGTCCTGGTAGGCTTTTCTAGAAAAATATGAATTTGAATTTGAAGTTCCAGACTTGCAATTCCTTCTTGTAACTTGAAATCCCCGCTTTTGAATTTGGATCTGCCAATAATCTACAAAACAAATTTGAAGTTTTTTGGTGGATAGAGGTTTACCTCGGTCAAACCCCAAGTTTGGTAATTAAACCTTGATGATACATAGAAATCTGAACATGAAATGTGTGTGCAATCCTAACCTTAAGTGTGTCTAAGATTAAGATCTCAAATGATGCAAAGAAACCCTACTCAAGTGTGTTAGAATAGGATCCTAGAATGAAGAATGAACAATGAAAAATACCTACTTTAGGAGATCCTAAATCCCCTTAATAAGCCATAAATCTGAATATACCTCACTTTAGGCAAAAAATAGAATGATCATAGAAGATGTAATCACTTAGGAAATAATTCATTAGGCTTGGTTGAATCTCATGGTGCTTCTACTCAAACCTAGAATCCATCATGATTCTCCATAGGCATCTATCATCACTTCTTCAATAATGCTTGATCTTTGACAACAAAATGAGCTTGAAGACCTGCAAAAACACTATAATGAGCTGCTCCAAGACTTCACTCTTGCTTGCTTCTTGCTTGATCTCATGAAAATTTTCTTAGAGTCTTCTCTCTTCTCTAGTTGAAACATAATGAAAATAGCCTTGTATTTATACATAACTTAAGATTAATTCCCAAAATTTAAATATTACAAGCCAACATCAAATCATGGATTTCAAATCATTAAAATACCACCAAAAACATATTCTAAGGAGGGGTCACAGGTCTAAGTGAGGACCCATTCTCTATAGTGTGAATGAGTCCTAGCTCACTTACCTAGGACACACTTCGGGCAATGTGAAATGTTATGTGAAAATAGGGTCCTAGGACCTAGTGAGGACCCATTCACCATGTGGCGAATGGGTCCTAGGTCACTTACCTAGGAAACACACCTTCTAAAATTAAGTGTTGTGTAATAGAATTTATGAATGTTAGGTTTTATCCCTCAGGATTTACATTTAATTAAGCTTGGATTTGAATTAAAGGGGCCAATTAAGGAAAATTAAGCTCAATTAGTTAATGAAGCTCTAGATTAGTGTGAAAGTGTAAATATACACTTTACAACACCCTAAATAAGGAAAAATTAAGTCCATTTAGTTTAAAAGGGTCCTAAAATTAATTTGAATGTGTAAAACATATTACAACACTAAATCAAGGCACCATTAAGCTCATTTTATTATTAATTATTCCCCAAATTAATGAGAAAAATGATACTTATTTGACACTAAATTTAGCCCCCACTTTAATGGCCATATGATACTACGTGCATATGCAAGCTAAAGGAATTAAACTCTATAAAAAGGATACTCATATGGATTCATTAGGGAGAATGGAACCCCCAATGTAGTTACCTGCAAAACCACAATGTTAAGGACTGCATCCTGAAACACAGATTCGTTAGTCATTCAAAAGTTCTCTTCTCAAACTGCTATGAAGAATCAAATTCGAGGGTAGATGTATGATCCCTAATTTCTCTTGCTTTATGGAGGTGGAATCGGGGTGAATACAAAACCACATCGAATTGCTTAAGTCATATCATAGGGTATTTCCAAGTACCATACCACATAGTGATAGACATTTGATGAGATCGAGAGTGGAATTACGAATCCAATGCAAAAAATGACATAAAAAATGGAGTCCTCTAGCTCCCAATATGCTAATTTGAATAAAATTCCCTTAAAATGAAATAAGCTTTATTTACTAGGGTTTACTATATACTAATGAAAATGAAACTTTGTACTATTCATTTGACATTTACCTTTTTGAAAATTACCCTACTACAGAATGATTCGGGATGTCGAGCTGACGAACTTACAATCCTCCTAGACTTGATGTTGTTCACGATGAGGTGGCATGAGGCACGCTTCATCACACGGTGAGTGTGTTCTGCTCTTTTTTTTCATCGTGTTTAGTTGAAAAATGGATGCTTTATGGTTTAAGACATAGAAAATCACTTTTCTCCAACTAACATTCAAGGATGCCCTAGAGATCTCACCCCAAGAGTGGAATAGAGGCAAGAGATATGCTAGAAGGGCATCCTAGGGATTACAAAAGGGGTTCAGCACCAAGTTTAGACTTGGAAACAATAATGAAATGCAAGATGCAACACTAAACCCTAGTTTGATGCAATGACCTAAAAAGTGACCTAGAAAAGTGTGTAAAACAAAACAGAATGCGTGCACCTGGAAACTTGTAGAGACTTGAATGGAGATTGAAATTTTTGTAAATCCTAAAATTTTGGCCTATTGGGACTCATTCGCCATTCTGGGCGAATCAGTCCCAGTTCTAGATTTTTGCACAGGAGCAAGTTTCAGGGAAAAGGGTATTTGAATTTGCAAAGATCTCTAAAAAACACCTACAATGGGAGTCATTCACCACTTATGGTGAATGAGTCCAGTTTGGGTTTTCTAGAACTTCAAAGTTTTGATCTACACCTCTAAGTTTGCTCAATCTGCTTCTCCAAGTTTTCAGATCCAAAACTCTAATTTTGGGGTTGTAGATGACCTTTTAGTGAAGATTATGACCTTACAAATGGGGAGACAAATCCAACAAGCTTATAACCTAATCTTCAATGACCCTTCAAGTCTTCAAAGCACCTAGATCTGCAATTAAACAAAGAGAGAGAAAAAGTGTTAATTATTAGAGAATAGGGGTTTGCCTTGGTCAAACCCCTTTTAGGTAATTAAACCAAATGATGAGACAATCAAATGAAGGAATGAAACATGAAACAAATAACATGAATCATGGACAATAATACCTTGAATGATGTCTTGTAAATGATGCTTTGTAAATCTGCAACTCAACATGAAATGGCCATGAAGGATGTAGATCTTGATCTTGAAAATAGGTGTAGAGCAATGCTTGATCTTGGATCTTCAATGCTACATCACAACACTAGCTCAATAACATGATTGATGTTTTATATTCTTGAAATGATGATGGATCTTGAATTGTTGGAATAATTGCTAGAGAATTTTGACCTTAAATGCCTTAAAATTGATCTTGAATTCTATTTTTATGATCTTGGAATGCTTAACCCTTTCTTTCTTGACTTGATAACATGTAGGCTTGTGTTGTTTAGATGAAATAAGGATTTGAAAGCTTTTTTATAAAGGCAATGCACTCAAATGATCGTTAATTTGATCCCAAAGGTTGACATAGAAGAAATTTGAACTTAAAACCCAAATTTCTTGCTCAAAACCTCAAAAATAGGTCAAATGGGACTCATTCGCCCAAAGTAGCAAATGGGTCCCACAGGGGTTGTCTTGCTTGCTATAATGTCAGGGAATGTATAAATTAAGCTTATATGTTGATATTGTCAGGTTTTTGATTGAAATATGCCTTGGGATGCATAATATAGGGTCATAGGGGCCTATATTAAGGTCATAAATGCAAGGGGGCCCAAAATCCAATGTGAAAGTGTAAAAAAATACATTTTACAACATTAAATTAAGGAAAAATTGGGTCTATTTACCTTAGAAGATCCCTAAATCCAATGTGAATGTGTAGAACACATTACAACACTAGATTAGATCCATTTTAGTTTACAAGCCTCCTAAATTTAATGTGAAGGTGTAAATAAATACACTTTACAACATTAAATTAGGGTAGAGTTAAGTTAATTTATCTTAAAAAGGGCCCAAGACCTAATGCGGATGTGTAAAACACATCACAACAGTACATCAAGGTGATATCAAGTCCAGTTTATCATTAATTATTCCCAAATCAAGTGTGAGAATGTAAGTGACGATATTTTTCGACACTACATTTAGCCCCCACTTTAGTGAGAGGATAAACTTGCTTCAAACTCACACTAAAGTATACATTCAAGAGGGGTCCAAGTGTACTGATATGGATGGTCTAGGATAACAAAGATCAAGGTGGTGGTCAATCCCCCAAGATCCAAGATCCTACGTCAAGCTGACATAATCACAAAAGGACACGCACAAGGTGTATGATACACAAAAAAATAAGATACATAAATATGCAATTTCAATAATTAAAAGAAAGAAAAAATGAGTAAAAATAAAATTAAGGTGGATCAAGCTTCGACCATTTTTCCAACATGATGTGGATCAAATCTAGGTTGTTTGTCCAAAAATGCACACTCACTCTGAGGAAATAAAAATCCTAGTTGTCCGCTGGGTGAGAAGTCCTAGAAGGTGAGACACATACACTCATGGCTGGTATACACTCACACACACATGCGAGTGGCTATGGGGAAATTCATGCCTCGGTCGGGCTTCCTGCTCAAACCATACCAAAGATATACCTCCTAATAACCTTGATAAGGTGCCACATAAAAATGATTTTCAAGCTTCACGAGACAAGAAAAACTTTGTATGCTTGGAGCTCGTGAAAAAATAGAATGGCTCCATAAGCATGCAAAGTGTGTTATGCAAGGTGGCCATATAACCAAAATTGTAAATGCAAAATAGAGTAAGGAATGTTCAAAGGGATTTTGCTTAGTTCATCCAAGGTCTCTTCTTAGGGGACATCGTGCCTAGTGTCTCCAAGAGAGAACAAGTCAAATAAATATCAGACTCTTGGAGGAAATCAATCCACCAAGAAAAGGACGCATCACAAAAAGAAAGAAAATCGCACAATGAACATGCGTGTTGATATATGCCACTTTAAAGTGGTTTCTAACACCATTGCTTTGAGCAATTGCTTTAAAGTAGAAGAAGATATGAGAGCTTGTTCATAAATCCCTTATTCCAAGTCATATGTAAGTAAGTAGGTCACATGCGAGTCAAATTAAGACATTTCATCCACATCCCAAGCTTGCTCTTATATGTACATGAAAGGTGATCAACTAGCCAAAAGAGACAATGACAAGTGACATACGAGGATAAGGCTATCTAACCCCTTTCCCCCACTTAGTGCAGGACAAGGATGATTCGACTAGGATGAAAATACGTTTTAATTAGAGGAACTAGGTGCTTCAACCCAAGGAACTGCACTACAGTCCTTAAGATGTTGAATTTTGTTACTCAAAGCCTTACATTCATTAGTAGCATGACCATGAAATCTATGATATGTACAAAATGAAGTCTTGTAATAAAATTTCTTTCATGTTCTTGGGGGAAGGGATATCAAATGATCTTGGAGGAGTCTCGACAAGATACCCTCTTTGTCAATGGTAGAAGATGTTGCTTTATTTTTCGATAAAGATATCTCTTGCTTAGTATAAGATGTCATACCTACACAGACTCTTTAGATTACGATATTTTGTACTCTCCTTTACAGGAGGGTGTAAAATCTAATGAATTAAAATCATTAGTGTTTTGTGTGATGACATTGACATTAAGCAAATATCTCTTTATTGTTTTCATTTCTTGCAAAGGATAGCAATCAAGACCACTAGTGTCTATTAGTTCAGGATGCACTACTATTAAATTCGACTTAGAAGGATGTTTTATAACAGTGTTGGTGTCAAGTGAAGGTTTGTTTGTTTCTATCAAAGGAAAATAACCAAGACCATGAGTCATTTCTTGCGTTTTAGGATCTATAGGTTTACAAATACCTTGTTCTCTAGCACCACATCCTTTTCCACTATACCCAAGTTGTTTCATAAGTTCATAACCTTTTCCATAAATCTTTTTCATTGCTTTTGGATTTGGTGGTTGTTCACAATCAACTTCATCAAAGGTTGTTGTGTAATTTTTTGTCTTTTGTTCTAAAGTGCTTGAGGTGGATGCTTTCGAAGGGTCTTCCAAATTTTGTGTTGGCATTACCAATTTTTCTTTTCCCTTTTCAGAGTCTTTGTGTATGATCTTTTATTCTCCCATGAATATTGGTTTGAAGTCTAAGGAACCCCAATCATCTTTAAATAGCTTCGTGACTTCTTCAATATATTTGTATTCTTATTTTTGTTGCACGGGCTCTACTTGTGTAGTTAGTGGTAATGTTTTCAAGGGGTTCTCTTTGTTTTTCTCAAGTTGTAAGACACTATAAGGCTTAGTATTAGCGTTAAGTGTGTACACTTTGTTGTTGTAGATATACTTCATTTTATGATGAAGAGTAGAAGGCACCCCATTCATTGCATCAATCCATGGTCTACCTAAAAGGAGATTATATGAAAGATCGTGAGGAATAACATGGATTGGTGTTTCTAATGTGGCCTTTCTAGCTGTAATAGGCAAAGTTATCACACCAAGCAGTTGTTTTCCTATATTGTCAAATCCTTTAATAGATAAAGAATCAGGTTGAATGTTTGATTTATCCACACCAAGTCTATCCAAAAGGTTTACACTACACACATTAAGGGAGGATCCATTATCCACAAGGGTTCTTTGTACCCCTTTTATTTTGTATTGAGATATTATTATGAAAGCTTCATTTTCTTTTTGCACTTCTAGAGGAGGGAGGTCACTTTGGTGGAAAATAATGTCAACGTCTATTCCTTGAATCATGGCTTCTAGTTCATTTGGTTGCACATTAGAAGGGATAGGAACTTATTGTAAGGCACTCTGAATCATGTTATGGTAGTGAGGGAATGCTTGAATAAGGTCCCACAATGATATCTTAGCAGGCGTATTCTTTAGTTGTTCAACAAGATCATACTCCTTCCCACTATGGGAAGTTAAATGGGATTAGGTAAATGTAAGATTGTTGAAGTTGGTTTCCTTGGTTGTGGGTTTTTTTGAGTGTTGTATGTATGAGCAACGGTATTATGACTCGGCTGCTGCAAAACATTATTCTTAGGTGGGTAAAGGATAAGTTTAGGTTTATTTTGATTTGGAGGTTTGTGTAAAGGTGGATAAATAATTAGAGGATTCTTAGGATGTCCCATAGGGTATGTAGGAGGTCCATTGATCTAAGGTGATCTAATGTACACTTGTGCATTCATAACCTCGACGGTCTTGGTTTGATGTATTTCTAATAAAGGGAAATCTAGAATCACCTTTTTATCATTATTTAAGGGAGCCAAAATGTTGTCATTTTCTTGCACCATTACATACTCCATAGGAGGAGAGTTGTTAGGAGAAATAAAAACTAAATTTTCTTGACATTCAAAGGTTGGTTCTTCTAACATGACTTCATTACAAATGAGGGGGTTATTAATGGTTGGATTATCTTGCTTTTCAATGATGGCATTCTCTTGTTCCATAATTTCTTCCCTAGGGGGAGAGAGACAAATAGGATTCTAGTGACTCTCATTGCTTTCTTCTTCACAACTAGGAGAGATACCAGGAGAAGGATAAATGTGATTATCATCATCTTCCATTAATTCATTCTTGTTTGCTAAGGTCTAATTTTCTTGTGCCCTAATATCTACCCTAGTAGGAGAGATTTTACGGGAGTAATAAAAAAGATGTTCATAAATTTCCATGGTTAGGTTTTGTAAAGTAGCTTCATCACAACTAGGGGATGCATCAAGAGAATGAGAATCATGCTTGCCAATGATTGGATATTTTTGTTCAAATAGATCTTGCCAAATGGTAGGAGCATTAGGAAAGGGAGAAACAAGATTGTCACGACCTTCAAGTATATATTCTAACACAAAATTATTGTCTTCATTACTATGAAGGATGCTAGGAGAAGAGCCAATGTGATTATCATGGTTATCTACAATTATATCCCTATGCTCTATAATTCCTTCGCAAGTGGGAGAGGTAGGATTGACAAAGCTCCCCATCATTAGATCTCTTAACAACAACATGTCCACCTCACAAATGTCATTTTCATGGTCGTTCACAATTGTAGAATTCTCACAAGTAGGGGAAGTGTTGGGAGAGGAATGTAAACTAAGTAAAGTGGTGGCAATGATTTCATCTTCTATTGTTATACTATGTTCCCAAGGGGAATGAGGAGAAGGGAAAACAAGACCTTCATGATTCTCAACGATTGTATCTTCTTTCGCCAAGATACCTTCGTCACTAAAAGGAGAGGTATCAAGAGAAGAACAATTATGATCATCATGGTTATCTATGTTTGTATTCTCTTTTATCACATCATCCTCACAAATAAGAGAGATAGGAGGGGGTGTAAGTTTAAGGCAAGTGTTAATATTTTCACTCTCTTGCACTAAGAGACTCTCATAACTAGGGAATGCTTTGAATGAATGACTAACATTCTTATTGGCTAAATTTTTCTTTGAAAATTTGGAAAAGTTTGAAACTAGCATTTTTGAAGAATAATCTATGAAAACTTAAAATGCAATCTAAAGACCTAAGATGAAATGCAATCTAAAGACCTAAGATGAAATGCAATTTTCAAATTTAAAACAAGGTGATTTTCTGATTACACTATGCAATGATCTGAAAATGAAATGTTGTGAATACAAATTTGGAATTAAGCAATGCATGAAATGGACCAACTTAAGCTAGATTTTGTAAAATGCATGAAACAGAAAGTCAACCAACTGAAACATATAACCAATGGCAGTAAAAAGTACATAAATAGGGTTTTTGATGCTATAAAAGGTAGTTTCGGGGGTGCACTTAGACTAATTCAACCAAGGTGGCGAATGAGTCCCAGTAGGGATTTAAAAAAAAATTAGAGATTTTTAAGTGATTTTTATGCTTTTTAGTTTGTATGATGTGTAACCTAAGTGCAAATACAGTTTTCAGATGATTTGCAATGATTTGAGATGCAAAAATGCAACCTATATGCACTTTCAGTAATGTAAAATTTTGAAACCCTACAATGCCAATTAAGTAATGAAAAATGCAATGCAATGTTAATGCAAGCTAAATCTAGGATGATGATGCACTCCAAATCAGAATAAAGGTGTTCTAAATGTGGGTTCACCAAAATGTTTAGTTGAAAAATGGATACTTTATGGTTTAAGACATAGAACATCACTTTTCTCCAGCTAACATTCAAGGATTCCCTAGAGATCTCACCCCAAGAGTGGAATGGAGGCAAGAGATTTGGTAGAAGGGCATCCTAGGGTATGATTTCAGATTACAAGAGGGGTTCACCACCAATTTTAGACTTGGAAAAGATAATCAAATGCAAGATGCAACACTAAACCCTAGTTTGATGCAATGACCTACAAAGTGACCCTAAAAAGTGTATAAAACAAAACAAAAAGTTGAAAAATAGAATGTGTGCACCTGGAAACTTGTAGAGACTTGAATGGAGACTGAAAATTCTACAAATCTTGAAAGTTTGGCCTACTGGGACTCATTTGTCAATCTGGGTGAATCAATCCCAATTTTGTATTTTTGCATAGGAGTAGGTTTTGGGAAAAAGGGTATTTGAATCTGCAAAGATATCTAAAAAAAACCTACAATGGGAATCATTTGCCACTTGTGGTGAATGACTCCAATTTGGGTTTTCTGGAACTTCAAAGTTCTAATCTGCACCTCTCAGTCTACTCAATCTGCTTCTCCAAGTTTTTGATCCGAAACTCTGATTTTGGGGTTGTAGATGACCTTTTAGTGAAGATTATGACGTTGCCAATGGGGAGCCAACTCCAAAAATATTGTAACCTAATCTTCAATGATCCTTCAAGTCTTCAAAACACCTAGATCTGCAATTACACACAGAGACAGAGAGAGAGAGAGAGAGAGAGAGAGAGAGTTGATTGTTAGAGCATAGGGGTTTTCCTTGGCCAAACCCCTTTGAGATAATGAAATGATGGCATGAAAAATGAAACAAAGAACATGATTCATGGAAAATAATACCTTAAATGATGTCTTGTAAATGATTCTTTGTAATCTGCAACTCAACATGAAATGGCCATGAAGGATGTAGATCTTCATCTTGACAATATGTGTAGAGCAATGCTTGATCTTGGATCTTCAATGCTACATCATAACACTAGCTCAATAACATTCTTGACATGATGATGGATCTTGAATTGCTGCAACAATTGATGGAGAATTCTACCCTTAAATGTCTTAAAATTGATCTTGAAAGCTATCTTGATGATCTTGGAATGCTTAACCCTTGCTTGCTTGACTTGATAACATGTAGGCTTGTGTTGTTTATATAGGAAATGCACTCAAATGACTGTTAATTTGATCCCAAAGGCCGACATAGAAGAAATTTGAACTTAAAACCCAAATTTCTCGTTCAAAACCTCAAAAATAGGTCAAATGGGACTCATTCACCCAAAGTGGCGAATGGGTCCCACAAGGCTTGTTTTGTTTGCTAAAATATCAAGGAATGTATAAATTAAGCTTATATTTTGATATTGTTGGGTTTTTTATTGAAATATTCCTTGGGATGCACAATATAGGGTCATAGGGGCCTATATTAAGGTCATAAATGCAAGGGGCCCAAAATCCAATGTGAAAGAGTAAATAAATACATTTTACAACATTCAATTAAGGCAAAATCGGGTTTATTTAGCTTCAAAGGTCCCTGAATCCAATGTGAATGTGTAGAACACATTACAACACTAGATTAGATCCATTTTAGTTTAAAAGCCTCCTAAATTTAATGTGAAGGTGTAATTAAATACACTTTACAACATTAAATTAAGGTAGAGTTAAGTTAATTAACTTAAAAAGGGCCCAAGACCTAATGTGGATGTGTAAAACACATCACAACACTAGATCAAGGCGATATCAAGTCTAGTTTATCATTAATTATTCCCAATTCAAGTGTGAATATGTAAGCGATGACATTTTCTTACACTACACACCATTTTCATGCATTTACTGTACTTTTTCATGTATTTTTTGTATTTTTAAGACCCTCAAAAAGATTGGCGCAAAGCATCCATCTTTGTCGCAAAGTGTCCATTGCTAGCACAAAGTGTCCCACCTTAGCGCAAAGTGTCCAAAATTGTCTAAATTGTCCAAGACCCCGCATCCAAAAGTGGCATAAATGTCCACATTGGTCGTAAAGCATCTTAGAGAATCTTAGAGTAGCACCTCAGAGAGAGATAGTTTTGTTTCCTTTGTGATTCCAACACACAACTATTAGAGGAGGAGATTAGCCTTCTACATGATGTAGGCTTATTTTGGTTATACCTCATGCCACCTGAGGTATCACGATGTCATGTTGATGGCCCTTGTAGAGAGATGGTATGTTGACACATGTACCTTCTATCTTCCTACATGAGAGATGACTGTCACCCTAGAGGACATATACCGCATCCTGTGGATTCCTATTTGAGGCGAGGTTGTACGCTTAGTAAATGAGAAATCATACAGGCATATGGAAGATGATATTCTATACTATTTATAGCAGCCAATCCAATGGTTGATCATTGGTCCATGCATTGAGCTTAGATGGCTTCTACATGCACGAACACCACTACTTCAATGGATTTTGATCACTACTATAACACTTACTCTAGTACCAAACAGTCAAGGAGCACACTTAGATGGTGGACTTGTTCATATTATCAAAGACATGGAGCATAGGACCGTTTATGCTTGGGGTCGTAGTATGCTTGTACATCTATATTATGATTTAGGATGGTTTGTATACCAAGAGTTGGATAGCATAGTAAATTGTACACTCTTATAGGAATGGTGCTTCGAGCACATCACATGTACCAGGCCCATTGGATTTCCTACCATAGTAGCCAGGGGTTAACCATGGGTCTTCAATTATGCACTGAGGAAATCATGGTAGGAGGGAGATTTACTACACTAGTAGATTAGATTTGATTGACTAGATGAAGATGATATCTATTGGAGGCCATATCTCAAGATTCCATAGTGAACAAATGGAAAAAATGAGCTAGTCAGGCAGTAACAATCAATTTCTTTTAGGGAGACACGACTACATAGTGAGACCATTCTACTATGATCGTGTCATGTTCCAATTTGGACATGTTTAGGTACCACCGTGGGCCCGACTAAGATACCTACGATCAACCCAAAGTGCTCGTAGACCTGGGGACTTTCATCGCCTTAAAATTGAGGATGTATACATTAGTGGTTTAGAGGACGAGGGCCACAACATGCCCCTAGTCTCTGAGGTTGAAGATGTAGGCACTACTCAGGCCTACGATGAGTGGTGGGTTGGAGTACGACCAACCCATGTCTTTCCCATTCACTACCCTTCAGGCCTTGCCATACCTCTTCTAGGTCGCAGAGAGGATAGGGATGATGAGAAGGTTGATGGAGATTCGAATGATGACAAAATTGTGCCTGAAATATTTCTAGGTTCAGATGAGGATGAGGATGAGGATGAGGAGGAGACGAAGGGGTCCTAGTCTATGAGGGAGGATACAAATGAGACAAAGGAGGATCTAGTTGCCCTCAATAGGATAAATGCATCCCCTACTAGAGTCACTAGATCACATGTAGCAACCACATCAGAGATCCACACTCATGAGCATGGGGATGCTAGCAGTAGTTGGCCATCTGTGCTTCCTACATAGATGTGGACTGTTGTTGTATGGTTATATCCTAACTGGAAGATTGGAGATCCAAGTGGTGATTTTATATTTATGTTTTTGTTACGCTCTTTAATTTTTGTGTATATAATTTAGATATATGGCATGATGTGTACTGATATATTTTATGTTTTCCATATTGCAAGGTCCACATGAGAGTGGTGTGATCTCTATCAACGTGTTACTGCAAAGATGATGCTTGCACTGCGCATGGAGGATGATCTACCCTTAGAGTACGTGCCCCCACCTTCTACAGGGCAACACACAAATCTCTTTGAGGATTTTGCTAGATTGAGGAAAGTGTATGAGAGCATGACCAAACTCATCGACCTAGCTACAAGACAGATTCCCACACTACAGACAGTGTTGGATGATCTCTGAACTTCTTGAGGTTCATCAAATAGCAAGACAAAGTCTTCCCTCTGAGCAAAAATCTTAAGGCTAGAGAGAGATATATCTAGGCTACAGGAAAATAGGGATTGCATAGAGCAGGAGAATGTCGAGGCACTCATACAAGAGGAAGATATGAGAGGAGAGGTGTGGGGCCTACATGTAGCCATGTGGTCCTTGAGTAGGACACGATCACATACCACTGTCTCCCAACGGGGACCACCACTAGGCGCCGAGGGTTCTAGCAGTCATAGGCGCTATTAGCATTGTATTCATTGGTATATGTACTTGAGCTTTTAATGAGAGATGACATATGAGCATTTATGTTTTTATGATCTTGTGTTGAATTAAATGTCAAATGTGATTTATTAAATTTTCTTTTGTAAGAATGCCTAATAAATATCTCTGTGATTTAATGTTTATGTGATCTAATTAAAACATTTTTAGTTTATGTTAGATGCTACATTGTGATGAAGTATGCTATGTTAACTTAAATGCACCTATGATCTAATAACATTAAATGCATATAAGGATCTAAATTAACATAACACACAATATTTTATTTTTGAATAGTATGACAACTAAAGTAATAATTATAAATGATTGAACAATCACTTTATACTCTAAGACACACTATTATCATTTGTCAAAGAATGAAGCAATGTGAGATAAAATAGAATACCATCTATCTAATCTAACAAGACTACTGTAACACACTATTCAAAAGAGAGAGAAATACATGTAATACCGACACAAATGTGTGGCATTAATAGGTTCTTTTAGGGGTGTACCATCCATTTCCATTAATGTGTAGGCTCCAGACCCATAGTTTTCTTTGATTAAACAAGGTCCTAACCAATTAGGGATAAATTTTCCTTTTTCATTCAGAAGAGAATTGACATTACACTTATTTTCAAATTAACACCAAGTCACCTTTATTAAATGCACGAGGGGTGACATTATCATTAGAACCATGTTGCATTCTTTTAGAATAAGCTTGGAGATGCTCAAGAGCATTGATACACTATTCATCAAGCATTTCAAGTTGATGCAATTATTGCTCTTTATAAGTATTATCATCAGTAAGCCCTTTAAGAGCAATTCACAATGAAGGAATCTCTAACTCCAAGGGCATTATTGCTTTAGCATCATAAACAAGGTTAAGGGGGTATTTCCAGTAGATGTTCTAATGCAATAAGCCCACAACGTATAGGTTAGTTGAGTATGCCAATCTTTGTTATGTTTACATACCATTTTTTGTAGAATTTGTTCAAGAGTCTTATTAGTCGATTCTGATTGTCCATTTGATTGTGGGTAATATGACATTGAAAAGTGATGTTGAATATGAAATGTTTCCAAGAATTTATTCAATTCATTATTCTTAAACTAAGTTTCATTATCTGAAATCAATGTGAAAGGAAGACCAAAGAAAGCAATAATGTGTTCCATTATGAAATGACATATTGCATCAATTGTCGTGGAATGAAGAGGGATAACTTCTACCCATTTTGTAAAATAGTTGGTTGTAGTAATGATAAATGTATGTCCAGCAGATCCATACCCCAAACTGAGAATGGCCAAATAGGAACTTTGGCACGAAGCTCAAAAGTAGGAGCATGAATCAAATTGTTGTGATCTTGACATTTATGAAATTTATTCATGTATGCAAAAAAATCTAGTTACATGTGTCTCCAATAGTATCCTATACAAACTAATTTTTGAACTAACGATCTTCCTCCAAAATTCCCACCATAGGCACTTGCATGGGCTTTTTCAAGTGCTATAGGGATTTTAGATTGTTTAAGACATATAAGTAAGAGACCATTAAATGATCTTCTATATAACATGTCCACAAGGATTATATACTTAGATGCAAGTTTTCAAAGATGAGCTCAAGTGCTCTTAGTTGTAGGCTTAGGAAAGGTACCCTCTTTTAAATAATTGAATATTGTTGTGTACCATTCATTAGAGTTTTCCATTTCAATTAATAATAATTCTTTGATTTTATCATCTATTGACGGTTTATGAATCATTTGAACCGTAAATGTGAAATCGATAAAAGGATATTCAAGAGATACAAGGGAAGCGGCGCTTTCCATTGCATCTGCATGTCAATTATCCTTTCACGATATATTGTCGATTGTATATGATTCAAATTTATATAATAATGTCATCGCGGGCTATTTATATCAAATGATCTTATCATGATTTGCTTGATATCAACCATTTATTTGTTTAATAATGAGGAGAGAATCACCAAATATAGAAATGTGTTTGACATCTAGTGCTAACATTGCACGTATACCAACTATTAAAGCTTCATACTCTGCAATGTTATTTGTACATAGTAGTTTAAATGGAAAGATAAGGGAATAGGCTTACCTGAAGGAGGAATTAATATAACCCCTGATTCGGAGCCAGTTCGACAATTAGAATTGTCAAAGTACAATTCCCATGTTTCTTTTGCTTTTTGAATAGTCAACACATTCTCATCAGGGAATGAGTCTATGTTAGGTAATGCTAAGGGAGAGGAAGCATCGAATAATTGGTCAGTCAAGGCTTTTCCTTTGATTGCCTTTTTGAGAGACAAATTAAAGATCAAACTCAGTTAACAACATAACCCACTTAGCTAAGCATCTCGATAAATCTATTTTAGCAAAAAGGTGTTTAAAGGATTGAATTTTGTCATCACATGGATTTCTGCATTCAATAAGTAATATCTCAATTTACTCATTGAAAATACGAGAGCCAAACATTGGTTTTCTATTGTTGTATATTGTGTCTCTTAATCAATCAGGGTTCGACTAATGTAATAAACAAGATGTTCTCTATCATTGTCGTCTTGTTGAGCCAACAATGTTGCGAGAGCATGGGTTGATACTGTTGTATAAAGGATAAATGGATTGTCTTGCATAGCGGGTTGTAAGATAGGTGGAGTAGCAAGATAATCTTTCAAAATCTCGAAGGCCTGTTTACAATCCTCATTCCAATTAAACTGAACCTCTTTCTTAAGGATTTTTGTATAGGGTAATGTTCGATCTGCTAAGGATTCTACAAAATGACAAATAGCTTAAATTGTTCCTTGTAGAGTACGTAATTGAGAATTTTTTTAAGGAGGTAGCATGTTAATGATAGCATAAATTTTCTTTGTGTCCACCTCAATGCCTCTGTGAGATACTATAAAACATAAAAGTTTTCCACTATCTACGCCAAAGACACACTTTTTCGGATTCAATCTCATGTTATATTTTCATATTCTTTCAAATATTTTTCAAAGGATATCCATGATATCTTGTCAAGTTAAAGATTTATCTATAATGTCATCAACATAATCTTCCAAAATCTTGTGTATGTAATCATGACATATCAATGTCATGGCTCTTTGATAATTTTTTCCTACATTCTTTAATCCAAAAGGAATAACTACCCAACAAAATGTTCCCCAAGCTGTAGTAAAGGTTGTCTTGTATTGATCTTGAGGGTTAATAAATAGAAAATCTATCTATGAATGACAACAAATTATGTCCCACAGTTGAATGTAATATCATATCAATATTATGAAGGGGAAAATCATCTTTTGAAGATGTTTTATTCAAGTCATGAAAGTTCGTACACATTCTAATACGATTATTAGGTTTTATTATTGCAACAATGTTCGAAATCCAAGGAGAATAGTCTATAGGTCATATAAAACCAACTTCGAGAATATTTTCAATCTTAGCCTTAACCAATAAAGCTATCTTAGGATTCATCTTTCGTATCTTCTATCTTACTAGTTTAGCATCTTCTTCAAGAACTATGTTGTGTCTCACTATCTTAGCATCGATACTCGACACGTTCGAATAAGTCCAAGTGAAAAGTTCGTGAAATTCATGAAGTATTGTTGCATGATCTTCTTGTTCATATTCATCAAGACACTTTCATATTTTAATCAATCTTTCTTCGTTAACTGTATCCATCGGTATGTTGATTGTATCTCCCAAAGGAGTTTATTTTGTTTCAGAATTTTAGGATTGTATTATTCTTTGTCATTGTCACTCTTATTACTTTTCTTCTCTTCATCCACTTGTTTAGTACTAACCATAGCACATGTGACCCATTTCTTTTCAAGAGGAGTAAATGACATGTCATAAAATTCTAACATTTATTTCAAAGCTTCATCATCTTCAAAGTATTCCAATGAATCTTTGCATGTTGTATCAATCAATCCAGGATGCTTCAAAGTGAGATTTTTCTTAGTAGAGTTACACATGACGGTGTTGATTTTGAGTGAGGGTTTTTTTTGTTGCTTGCACTATCTTAGAAGGACAATATCCCAAACCACTTTTTTTTCTTGTGTGTTAATCTCTATAGGAACATGGATGCCTTGTTCTTTCCTTCCACATCCTTTTCCACTGTAATCAAGTTGTTTTACAAGCTCATAACCTCTTCCATAAATTTTCTCCATCTCTTTCGAGTTTGGTGGTTGTTGGTAGTATATTTCATCAAAATTCATTGTATAGCTTGTGTCTTCTTCTAGAGTAGATGAAGTAGATGCTTGTGAGTTTTCTTTCAAATTCTACATTGACATTACCATTGGTTGTTTTTGTTTTTCGATTTATTTTGTTGTGATTTTATACTATCCCATGAATGTTGGTGTGAAATCTAACCCCAATCATCTTCTAACAACTTAGTGACTTCATCAAATTTATTCTCATGTTCTTCTTCCTTTGTGACTTCCATTTTTGTATTTGGTATCAATTCTTTTAAAGGATCTTGTTTCTCTCTCTCAGCAATCAAACAACTTTCAAGTTTAGGATCAACCTTGAGTGTGTAAACTTTGTTATCATAGACGTACTTCATTACACAGTGAAGGGTAGAAGGAACTCCATTCATTTCATGAATCCGTGGTCTCCCTAAGAGGAGATTGTAAGAAATATTGTGAGGAATTACATGCATCAGAGTTTGTAATAGGACCTTTCCAACTTTAATAGGTAATGTGATGACTCCAAATGGTTGTTTTCTTATATTATAAAATCCACAAATAGAAAAAGAATTAGGGACAATGTCACTCTTATCCATATCAATCTTCTTCAAAAGGCTCACGCTACACACATTAAGGGTTGAACCATTGTCAACAAGGGTTATTTTTATCATGATTCGATTAACATAGGCTATTATCATGAATGCATCATGTCATTTTTAAACTTCCAAGGAGGGTAATTATCTTTGGTGAAAAAAATGTCTAAATTAACCTCATTCATTCCTTGAACTAGTGCTACCACATCATTTGAATTTGTATTAAGAGGAACCATAACTTGTTGCAAGGTTGTTTGAAGCATACTATGGTAATTTGATGAAGCTTGAATAAGATCCCATAGGGATATCTTAGTGGGTGTATTCTTAAGTTGTTCAACAAGATCATATTCCTTTCCACTATTCAAAGGTAAACAAGGAGCGCTAGGCAAGATAGGTTGAGGCAAAGGTAATGAAACAAGAGTTGTTTGTTTTTGGCTATTGTTCCTTGTATTGTATGTATAAATAATAGTATTGTAACCCATTTGTTGATAAGTATTGTTATTGTCAAGTGAAGGCTTTTTTTTAGGTGGTTCTATGATTAGCACATGTTTGTTTTGAACTTGAGGTTGTTGTGAGAGAGGGTAAATGATAAGTTGAGGTGTGATTGCATTAACATATTTATGTTTCGATTTTTCATGAAAAGCCTTAGTGGATGAACCTTACGAGATGAAGTCCTCAAGGGATTCATCTAACATGTCAAAGTCATCACTAAAAAAGGGCTTGAGGGATAAGCTAACTTTGAAAAAGAGATTTGACATAGTAAAATAACTATGCTTTCTCCAAGGGTCTTGTTTGATGTTTTTATTTTCTAATGATTAGAAAATGTAAAATAATGTATCTAATGATGCAATAATGTTGGAAATGACAAAAAATGTAGAAATATAATACTACTTTCAACTGAAATATGCAAGAAATTATTTTCCCAATGTTGCAAAATCTGACTAAATGAACAACAAATTGAATGCAAAAACAAATTGTTTCAAGAAACTAATTCTTAGATTTGATAACCAAAATAGAAATGCAAACCAGAGACTAAAACCAATAAAAAATTTTGCTAATAAAATTTGTACAGGGACTCATTCACCCTATGGCGAATGGGTCCCAGATTATGGTTTTTTAATTTTGACTTTTGTTTTTTTGAGGTGATCCTATGTGTTTGTTGTTTCAGATCTATAACAAACAAGTCTATAACAAATCTTCTAGATTTTAAACTTCTAAATGCAATTATGACTATGGTTGAATGATGAAAAATGTGACTAAATTTAATGTGCAATATGAATTCAAATGATCAAATAATGATTTCAATGTTAACACTATGCAAAACAAGCTTAAATCTAACATAATTTTTCTAATTTTTAGTGATTATAAGCAATGTAAACATGAAATATCCTAAATACAATGTTCACTAATGCAAGATGAAAGAACCATAAATGCATTGCAACTAATGTAAATCTAATGTAAACTATTGCAAAACTAATATCCAGGGTTGAAAGGACTCTAAGTTTTGAATTTTATTGTACAAGGTCGGGTTCACCAAAATAAAACATAGAAAAATAGGGTAACTAACCTTATTCTCCACTATTCAATTCAAGAAATGAGATCCAAACCATGATGTAACTATCAACCCAAAAGGAAATTTAAATCAAGGTTTGAATCAACAATTTCTCTTTTTGCTAGCATGGGGGTCTAGGTCAAATAGTACTATAGGGAGATAAATTTAAAGTATCAAAACAACTCTAAACCTAGATCCACAAAGTGCAATGAAGAGATTTATCAAAAATAGAAAGAAATAGTAAACTTTCTGAAAAAACTGAAGATAATAAATGTTGTGCACTTGTCAAAACTTGTTTCTACAACCCTAACAAGGACTAATTCAACCTATGGAGAATAGGTCCTAGTAGACTTTCTCGAATGGATCTGAATAAGAAATTGTAGCTTATGAATTGTGAAAACTTGTTGCCCTTGTATCCCTAATAGGGACTCATTTGCCCTATGGTGAATGGGTCCTAGTAGGCTTTTCCAAAAAACTCTAAATCTTAATTAGAAGTTCCAGACCTGCAATTCCTTCCTATAACATGAAATCCTCTCTTTCAAATCTAGATCTGCCAATAATCTACAAAATAAATTTGAAGTTTGTTGGTGGATAGGGGTTTACCTCGGTCAAACCCCAAGTTTAGTAATTAAACCTTGATGATAAATGGAAATTTGAACATGAAATGTGTGTGTAATCCTAACCTTAAGTGTGTCTAAGATTAAGATCTCTAATGATGCAAAGAAACCCTATTCAAGTGTGTTAGAATAGGATCCTAGAATGAGACACGAATAATGCAAAAGACCTACTTTAGGAGATCCCAAATTCCCTTACTAAGCCATAAATTTGAATATACCTTTCTTTAGGCTAAAAATAGAATGATTGTAGAAGATGGAATCACTTAGGAAAAAATTCATTAGGCTTGGTTGAATCTCATGGTGCTTCTCCCAAAACCTAGAAATCATCACGGTTCTCCATAGGTATCTATCATCACCTCTTCCATAATGCTTGATCTTTTACAATAAAATGAGCTTGAAGACCTGCAAAAACACTATAATGAGCTGCTCCAAGACTTCACTCTTGCTTGCTTCTTGCTTGATCTCATGAAAATTTTCTTAGATTCTTCTCTCTTCTCTAGTTGAAACATAATGAAAATAACCTTGTATTTATACATAACTTAAGATTAATTCCCAAAATTCAAATATCATAGACCGACATCAAATCATGGATTCAAATCATTAAAATACCACCAAAAACATATTCCAAGGAGGGGTCCTATGTCTAAGTGAGGACCCATTTTCCATAGGGTGAATGGGTCCTAGCTCACTTACCTAGGACGCACTTTGAGAAAATGAAATGTTATGTGAAAATAGGGTCCTTGGACCTAGTGAGGACCCATTCACCATGTGGCGAATGGGTCCTAGGTCAATTACCTAGGAAACACACCTAAAATTAAGGGTTGTGTAATAGCATTTATAAATGTCAAGTTTTATCCCTCATGATTTGTATTTAATTAAGCTTGGATTTGAATTGAAGAGGCCAATTAAGGAAAATTAAGCTCAATTAATTAATAAAGCCCTAGATTAGTTTGAAAGTGTAAAGATACACTTTACAACACCCTAAATAAGGCATGATTGAGTCCATTTAGTTTAAAAGGGCATTAAACTTAATGTGAATGTGTAAAACACATTACAACACTAAATCAAGGTATCATTAAGCTCATTTTATTATTAATTATTCCCCAAATTAAGTGAGAAAAAGGATACTTTTTTTGACACTACAAAAGATAACATGTATACAAAGATTAGAATCCTCAAAGAAATATATCCCAAAATAAAAGGGGTTGATATACCAGTGATATTATAAATCTACTCACCCCAAAAGTGATGATTTGGAATCAGAACAACACAATTCACTACACCCTTTATTAATAGCCAAACTCCAACTACTCTTACTCATGTGGAAAATTCCAATCAAGTGATAGAAATATAACTTGACTTCCCTTTTCTTGATCTTAGGAAGTCTAGTGAGTGAAATTTTATAACTTATATGAATCATACCACTTGGATCATTCACTTCACATGAAAGGAAGGATAGATGATAGATTATTATGTTGATTTAAATGGTTGGATGTTGAATTATTTTAATTTTTTCACATTTTCTTATGACTCATTAGAGTGTTCTTACTATGATTTTGGCATTGATAAGTTCAATGAGTTCTATCTAGAAGACATTACCTCTTATGCAAGAATCTTCCATTATCTATCATCAACCATTCTCTTCTTGAATGTGTCTAAGAAAGGTCGCATTATTTTGTATCTCATCCAAAAACCAGCTCAATCCAATTTTCCTTAATCTTGAACATATTTGGCATGAAAATCCAAGTGAGATTAAAATTTAAACAAGAATGATTTTTGATGAATTTATTTGTTTTATTTGAATTGAATTTTTGTTGGATGCTTTGTGATGGTATTGAGTGATTTTCTTTATTTTTTTTCTTCTTTAATCTTTTAAATGGTCTTAGCTAAACACCGTACTGTAAAATGCATGCACAAGATTTTTTAAATTCTTCCTTTTTCATGCTTTTTTAATTCGAAATGTGAATTAATTAATTATATGCATATAACAACTTTCATATGGGTTTTCAAATAAAATTTGTGATTTTATTTTTGTGTTTACAATAGAGCTTTTAAAATGTACTTAATCTATTGCAAGGAAAGTAAAGAAAATAATCTAAATCTAATATACCTAAGAAACAAAAATGAGTATAAGTAAAAATAAGAAACAATAACACAGTGTTATAGTTTCTAGGAAAGAGCATGTGATCCAATTACTAACAAATGAAACTTCACATACAAAATTTTTCTTTTCAAAAAAAAAAAACCTAGAAGAAGCTTTAAAGATTCTTATGCAACCACTGTAAGTGTGTCCTCAAAGGATGCAATTTTTTTCATCATATCTCCTCCTCTTCTAGCCTTGGATTACTATTTTTATGGAAAAGAAAGATGGGGATATATGGGGAAGATAGAATTAACTTATTGTATTATGTGTGTGAGACAAGAGCGTAGATATGAGAATTTGGGATTGGGATTTGTAGTACAAGGAATTCAAACTTCTAAATGTGGTGTAACTCTAATAGATAAGGATAGAAAACTTCATAAATAATCACAAACGAAAGCTAACAATCCTTTTATACTTTGGGGAGAAAAGCTTCTTCAAAATTTCTCAAAGCTTGTGTATGCAAAAATTATCTTCCCCATGAATGAGAGAGGGGGTTTATATAAGAAAAGATGAGAGATTCATAGAAGAGAGATCAACATTAAATGAGAAAAGAAAAAAAAAGAAAATATAATCTCCTAATGAAAAAAAAGAGTTTTGGGAAGGAAAATGAATAAAAAAAAAGAAAATATAATGGCTCATGGTCATGCCAAAAAACAAGGTCACCCCTCTTGTCAATACTAGTTTCTCGAGTGATCCAACAAATTAACATGGGTTTATTAGGTAACCTTGATGTCTCCAATTATGTAGGGAATAATGACAGGTTCAAGCCAATTTATAGAAAATTGATTTTCGAATGATCGACTCAGATTCAAAAGATAGATCGACAATTGAGATTAAAGACATGCCATGCGATAGAGTTATGTTTAGTAATAACACAAGTGAGAAAGTCTGCATGATGGAGATTAAATTAAAAAATAATTTAATCTAGTGTTGAGACTGTTCGAAATTTGAAAGAATAAAGATTTTATGTGAAAGATAAAGTAGAAACATTGTGTTCAAACACACAAAAGAATTAATTAATTAAATAATGTTATTTAATTAATAATAGCTTGCACGTATAAGAATAAGACTAACTGATTAAAGCAAAAGATTTGTTTGTTAGGAATACATCATGAGATAATTGACTAATGGATTATATCTCGACTTAAGCGGTAAGTGAATACTCAGATAACTAAGCGATTATCTAATTAGATGAATAATCGAAGAATAACAATATTTATGAATTAAATGATTATTTAATTCAACATTTGAAATTCAGAGTTTTAATTAAATAAATAAAGATTTATTTAATTGACTGTCGAAAAGGTTATTGAATAATTAAATAATTCAAAATTAATATTTAATTATAGTCTGAAAATGTGATAAAGGATAAATTAAATAATAAATTATTTTAATTTAGAAAAGAGATTAATTAATTAGTGACGTAATTAAATAAATAAGATTTATTTAATTAATCAAGATAGGTCATCATGAATTAATTAAATAATTAAAGTTATTTAATTAATAGAAGAAAGGTGACTTTAGAAAGTAATTAAATAATTAACATTATTTAATCATGACTATGAATATGAGGACTATGTCGAAAATGGTGTCATAGGCCTAGACCAATTTTTAGTGTCTACAGATTGCCCCTCTTTGATACAATGTCGTTTCGTCCTTTGTGTCAAATAAATTTATTTAAATCATGCCCTTGTCGTGCTCCGATGTGAAATAGTTTAGGGTATGCCCCTTCTGGAAAAATGACAATTTTTGAAAAATATTGAAAATTTTGGAAATTGTCCCGATTAGGTAATTTGATAGTCAAAATTTTGATGGTGGTGAAAGAAATTGATTTCAAAGTGATTTGGCAAAGAAATGGATGTTGGAAGTTGGCAGTTTACGCGTCCAGTACAGAAGGTTGGAGGAAAACCCTCCAAAACCCTAGGTATAAATAAGATTTGGGGTGAAAATCAATTCATTTACACCCTAAACAATTGAAGAACCTTGATTTTTTCTTTGAGCTTTGAGTGAAGATATTGCTTGTTCCGTACGCTTAGCATCACAGATACCGCATCCAAACATTCAGACGCCCCGCCGACGTAGGACCCCCAGTATGTACCCCTGAACCATCTTTTCAAAATTTGTTTTCCACGCTTTTCTAGGCACTTAAAATTTAATTTTCATATGCATCATTTTACAATCAGCACATATGCGTTCGTACGCGATGCATGTGCTCGTGGAACAACGCATATGTAAAAATACGTCTAGGTTATTTTAGGTGATCAATGCATGTGATTTAGGTTGCACCACACATGCATAATTGCATTGCATTTGATTTTTCTAGTGTTGCATGTAGGGTTTTGTGTCGCATTTGTATTTACGCATCGCATTTGCATGTTAGAATAGGCAGTAATAACTGCTTCGCAATTGCAAATAAAATGATGCATATGTCTGATAGGTAGGTGTTTTTGATTTTGTGACGCATTTGAAATGTCGCAACGTATATGCATGTGTATGCGACACATTTGATATTGTGCACTACATATGAAAATTATAATGACACATTTGAGATTGTGCACCGCATGTGATATTGAAGCGACACATTTGACTGTCAAAATTTTGGATTTTTTTGTCATGCAAAGATGAATGTTCTATTTTCTAACACATAGTATTTTGATGCCCTTGCAAGTTGTATTAGATCCGATATACACCTAGGAGTCACGACAGGCGATATATGAGCTTAGAGACGACCTTCAGAGTGCTGAGACCTGCATGATTTGGAGATTAGGGTTGCACTATGTTTGTACCATGCCCAACAAATAGAGGTATGTTGACTGCACTTTGTGAGAGGTGGAATTTTATGACCTCTTTTCATTTGCCTATTGGAGAGGCAAAAGTCACTTTAGAGGATCTGTATAGGATTTTGAGATTGCCCATTAGGGGTGAGAGGGTTATGTATGATACTCAAAGAGGTTATAGTGAATTCAATAGATTTTATGTATATTATGATATTAGACGACTAGGAATTGAGCACTATGAGATTAGATGGCATGTACTAGCAAAGAGATATGAACATATTGATTGTATGCTTTGTACATTGATTATACAGGTATAGTTTTTCCTGACCATCGAGGTCATGGATTTCCTATTGCGTGGGGGGAGATGCTAGTAGGGATGTTAGAGCAGGAGGTAGTTTATGCATGGGGGCCATGTTGTATTTTCATCTACATGACATAGCTTATAGAGACGAACATTCGATGAGTTGTGGGACCACTCTACTGATGATCTGGGCGTGGGAACACATTGTTGTGTTCCATCCCCCAATTACTTTTGATTGGGATGCTAGATCGCCATATGTTTTCCGTTATGCGAGAAACATTACACAGAGTCATGTTGGTGACACGAGTTATTGGAGACATGCCTTAGATACTTTGGTTCAGTTTACTTGGAGACCTTATATGGACTATGGTCGATGGTCAGATGAGGACAGGAATTTTCCATTTTGTTGACAAAATCAATATTTGATTGGCAGGACAGTGTCTAGTGTGAGCATTATTGAGAGGCACCTTCCTGACCAAGTTTTGATATAGTTCGAAGAGGTTCAGGACGAGCTGAGTTTGCTCGGTCATTGAGAGGTTCCATTATGGGGCCTATGATTCTTGTTGCTACTGCAGAGGTAGAAATTCAGGCTTTACAACCTATGTAGTGGGGATGTAGGGGTGGGGTATCAGATCTTGGTACTATAACGACATATGATGCATGGTGGGCAGTTGATAGGCCCATTCCTTACACAGATCCTAATCAGTCGACTCTAATTGAGAGATGGAGTACAAGGCCTAGAGGTCGAAGTGGAGGTAGAGTTGGAGGTAGGGGTGGTAGAGGAGGCGGTGATGACGGTAGAGGTGGAGGTGGTCGACAGGGTCGACAAGGGAGGAGAGGTGGTTGAGGAGGTGGACTATCACCTGTTCATGAGGCAGAGGGTGAGGGTGAAAATATACCCATGTTAGACCTTGGCAGTGGAGGAGAGGTAGGGATTGGGGGAGAGCATGCAACTGAGGACGGAGCCGGGGAGGAGCATGCAAAGGAGGAGGCCGAGAGGGATGATATGGAGATTGATTTCCTTGGCATTTTGGTAGGCTATGGTGAGGAGGAGGAGGAGATGATGGGGGAGCAAGAGAGGGAGCTCTGGGATAGGATTGTGGAGGACTGGGATGTGAAGGTAGGGGAGAGACAATGAAAAGATGAGGACGCTCCTAGAGATAGTGTTGCCGAGTTGTAGGCATGTATAGAGGCCTTGGAGGAGAGGGTGAGGGTTTTGACTGCAGAGCTAGATGCTATGTAGATGGAGAGGGACAATGCCCTTCTGGATGGGGATTAGGCAGTCATTAGACAACAGGAGATAGAGGGCAGATTTATTGAGCTGAGGGCATTATATATTGGGCCAGCTGCAACCTTCACGCGAGAGTTAGTCAAAGCTGGGGATCGAGAGATATATTATAGGGATCTTTATGAGGCAGAGGTACAGCCTGAGAGGAGAGCTCCTAGTTATTCACAAGCACATAGTGGCAGTTCTCGGAGTAGGTCTCACATCTGGACCTAGAGCATACACGATGTGGTGGGTCCACCCAAGACATGACCATATGACAGGCCTCCCACTATGCAGAGAGTACATCGGTGACAGTCGCCTGTTCAGACTCCTCATGGAAGGAATGGTAGCACAAGATAGTGACATTGTTATATTTATAGACATTTGTACTTTGATCATAGAGCCTGTGAGCTCCCTTTTTATTGATACATTTTGACATTGTATTGTGACACATCTTATTTTGAGTGATATATATATATCATTTTTGGCGGTGATTCATATGATTTGCAGTTGTTCTATATGATGATGCAATTTATTTCTATATGATTATACAATTTTTTAGATGATGTATATACATGTTATGGATTATGATGTTTACTCTTTGATGTTTCATTTCCTATGCTGATGTATTTATATGATGAAATGTTTATTCTATATGATGATGGATGCATAGTATTGACACATGTGATGAATTTATTCTATGCTTATGAAGATGAGATGCAATATGATGCTATTATTTATGATGCCTTGTGGATGTATGTATAATTTACATAATTTTGTGATTGGTAAATGCATGTATGTCATGATTATCTAAATGCGATGGATATGCATATTTTGTATTTGTTTGAAATGCAACATAAATTTATGGTGTACTATATATAGACATATGACAATGTCGACATAATGGTTGTACAATTTATGCATATGTAAATTATCTAATTTTTTTGTGTGTCACAGGACTCTGTCATTATGCAAGGTAGAAGAAATGTTAGCGTGGATTATTCAAAATGTTAGTATTGAAAAATGGGTATTAGCATAATGTATAATCTTCAATATTTTTCCAAGTACAAACTAAGCCTTGCATTAAATCACCATTGAGTGGGACATGACACAAATGGATAGTACACACCATGATATGAGATAGACCATGGTGTACAAAGTCATCCACTTGCAAAAATAGACAGACGCAGACAAGGAGTTTCTAGACGCATACTAATGGCCAAATTGCCCCAATATTTTTGTCAGGACAAACCACATACAACAATCAAAGAAAAAGACAAATTCAGGATACATTATTGCTCCTCTAAATCCTTCATGGGACATCCTTGAGGACACTAGTAAGCTAAGTTGAAAACCAATTAAAAATTCTACAGATAACAGTCAAAGAAAACTAGTCCTGAAACATCCTTGCTTCTCTAAATCCTTCATGGGACATCGTCGAGAAAGCTAGTAACCAGACTTAAAGACAAATCCAAAAAGATAAAACCAAACAAGCCATAAATGTTCAAAAAGCCAATAAAAATATTTTCCAAAATTTGATCTATTGTTGTTTGTTTGATAATTTGATTGTTTGACAAAGCTTGATGTCAGGGATGACACATAACGTATAAGATGTTGAGTTTGCTTTCAATTTTGTAACTATATGTGTAAGGCATGACGAAGCCTAGTTTCAAAAACACACATACCATAGAAAACATTGAGTTTGATGTCGTTGATGCGACAAACTGCATAAGGCTATGATGATTGATAATGTCTGTTGTCACGAAGGACACATCTCGCATAGGACATAAGTTTGATTGTTTTTTGCAATTTATTTGGTTTGACTTAATGATATTGCTAAGATGTTTTGCTTGTTGATGCATGACTTGTCTTGATGTTTTGACCATTGTTTGTGTGTTGACAATTTATAACTTATGTTGACAAGACGTACCCTAAAGGATTGACCTAGTGCAGCCTTGGGGGCTCATCGATTGATAGCCTTGCTTAAATTATACACGCAAAGACCTCGTAGTTCGAATAACTTTAACTGACATAAACGATTTGATAAATATGTACTTAACTTGATGTTATGCAATGTGTGTGATAGTGAATGTGATAATCCATAATGGATTGACCTAGTGCGACCTCAGGGGCTTATCGATTGATGGCCTTGCCTACGTTATACACGCAGAGACCTCATAGTTTGACACGACCAATGACTTTGACATGTACAAAGAATGAGTCATGATTTTATGTGGTGTGATATGTGACAAGCCTAGAAAGATGGACCTAATGCCTTGGGGGCACATTGTTAGATGGCCTTGCCTACGTTCAGTTGTAGAGGCAACGTAGTTCAACTATATCTACGATTGACTTGACACAACTGAATTTGACTCTGTTTTGGGGATTTTAATATGTTTTGATTTTGATTTTGATTTTTGTCTTTTTGGAGTTTTACAATATTTTTGGATTTTTTTTTCAAGACATTTTATGATGTTTTTGAGTTTCTTCAGGACATTTTGTGACATTGGATGAGCGAGTAAAAGGTCCAAATGACTTAGGTCGAGGATTTTCCCCTAGTTGGGTATAAGACCTATAGGATGGAGTGGGGAGATGGAGTGGACTTGATGCCAATCGTTCCAAGTTATGGATAGGACAACCATTTATTATGGGTGATGGTAGAAAATTCTGATTGGAATTATGGTAGATGAAGGAGCGAAGTCGACTACACATGGTGCCTGTTTGCCAAGCTTTCACCATGGTACTTATCCAAAGCACCACCGAAGTGGTTTTCACTATTGGATGAATTATTTCTCTTTACTATTTTATTAATTTTTCAATTTTTTTGGTGTTACAAAGACGCCTGTTTGCCAGGTTTTCATCATTGTAACTATATATATATTTATTTATTTTTGGTGTTACAAAGATGCATGTTTGCTAGGTTTTCATCAAGGTAACTTTTTTCTTTTCTTTTTTTCTTTTTCTTTTTTTGTATTATGTAATTAAGACAAGGTTCCCAAAAGCTATGCATAGAACCTCTTCATATGAAGGTTGTTGATTGGTGATAGAAGTGGTTCTCCTTCAGGAATTGAGAGTTAATACGCTCCTGATCTAAAATCTTCTATAACAATGTAAGGCCCTAATCAGTTTGGTTCAAACTTGCCTGGTTTTTCTCTTTCAACTTGGTTCTTTGGGTTCTCCATTAAGACCAAGTCACTAATGTCAAAATGTTGATTTAGAACATTCCCGTTATAGCTGTGATGGAGACGGTTTTGATATGCTTGAAGATGATCTAGTGCCTTTTGTATTCATTCATCTAGGAATTCTAACTCATGTAGTCTTGACACATGGTACTCTTCATCATCAATATGACCTTTTAGAGATACCCTTAGGGAAGGAATTTGAACCTCAATAGGTAAGTAGCTTCAGAACTGAATACCAAGGAATATGGAGTGGCACCGGTGGGAGTACAGATGCTTGTGCAGTAATCCCATAAGGTAGGATTGAGCTGTAAATGCTAGTGATGACTAGCCTCATTGATAGTATTTTTGAGGATTTTGATGATTGTTTTATTAGACACCTCTGCTTGGTCGTTACCTTGTGGATAATATGGAGTGGAAAAGTGATGTTGGATATGGAATTCTTCATAGAGATAGTAGACTTCTTGATTTTTGAATGGGTGGACATTATCCATGATGATGGATTGAGGGACACCATATCGAAAAATGATGTAATTAAGGATAAACTTGGAAATTTGTGTGCCAGTAATATAGGTCATAGGAATAGCATCAATCCACTTGGTGAAATATTCGATTGTGGTAATGATGAACTTATGGCCATTGGAAGATGGAGGATATATATTACCTATGAGATCAAGTCCCCATTGGGAAAAATGCCATGGTGAAGTTATCGGTCAGAGCTCCTATGTTGGTGCGTGTATCAAGTCTCCGTGTACCTAGCATTGTCGACATTTCTTGACGAAGACATATGGGTCCTTTTCCATGGTAGGCCAATAATAGCCTAATCTCGTAATCTTCTTGGATAATATAGGACCGCTAGAATGGGATCCGCATATACCCTCGTGTACCACACGTAAGGTTTCTTGTGCTTCTTCAGCATCGATACATCTCAACAAGGTATTATCTAAGGCACGTCTATAAAGGGTATCTTCGATGATGGTATATTTGGAAGACTTATGGATGAATGTCCCACATTGGTTATTTGATAGGTTTAAGGGTAGGATTTGGGCATGGAGGTATTCATATATGTCCTTGTACCAAGGGGAAGCAGGACCAACAATCGCACACACCATCACAGAATCGGGGACTTCATAGGCAGGGACCAAAAATTGTTCAACCAAAAACTCAAATTTAGGCACGTTGCTAGGTATATCCAATAATGAACCAACGGTTTCCATAGAATTGTTTGCCCTAGTCTGAATGCGAGGTATTTGTTGAAAGCTGATGTTATCAAAATACTGCTTAAAACTGTCTGCCATGCGCTTGTAGGGGGAAATTTTCTCATCTTTAGTTTCATACTCGTCATTGACTTGCCGGACTACAAGCTGAGAATATCCATAAACATGTAAATGTTTAATCTTCCATTGGATTGCCATTTTTAATCCTTTCACAAGGGCCTCATATTCCGCTATGTCTTTTGTGCAAGGAAAATCAATTCTGAACGTCTTGGGAATAGTGTCGCCTTGTGGTGTAACAAACAATATACTTGCTCCTGAACCATGATTAGTGTGAGACTCATCAAAGTATAATTTCCATGTGGTTCTTTTGTTAATGGTGAAGATGAACTCATCAAGAAAATCTGCAACTAAAGGATGGTCGACCTTAATTGGTGCGTCTGCCAACTGATCAACAATTACTTGCCCCTTTATAGCTTTTATTTCCACATACTGGATGGAATATTCACTAAGTATCATTACCCATTTAGCCAATCAGCCTATTAGTGTTGCTTTACTTGGGAGATATTTCAACGAATCTATCTTGGCGACCAACATGGTTTGGCGGTTTAGCATATAGTGCCTAAGTTTTTGAGTAGAAAAAACTACTGCAAGACAAGCACGTTCTATGTTACTGTAGTTTATTTCATATCCCACCAAAGTACGACTGATATAGTATACTACCCTTCCATGACCTTCATCATCATTTTGTGCAAGTAAGGCTCCTAGTGCTGATTGAGTTGTTGAAATATAGAGTATTAGGGGTCTGGTATCTATAGGCGGCATTAACATAGGTGGTGTAAGAATATAATCCTTGATCTTTTGAAAAGCTTCTTGGCATTTGGGTGTCCATACAAACGGTACCCCCTTCTTGAGAAAATTTTGGAACGAATGTATCTTGTTTACTAACTGTACTATGAAGCATCTGATAGACTGTAGTCTCCCTTGTAGTGTTCTGAGTTGACCAATGTTGGCTAGTGGAGGCATGTCCATTATAGCTCTTACTTTTGCATGGTCCACTTCAATGCCTCATCTAGAAATGATGTATCCTAGAAGTTTTCCTGATTTAACGCCAAAGACACACTTTTTTGGATTAAGCCTTACTTTGTAATTTTCTAGTCTTTGGAATATCTTGTGTAAGACTTTTAAATTATCTTCTCTTTTCAATGATTTGGATATTAGATCGTTGACATAGTCTCCATGAGAGTATGTACAAGGTCATGGAATATAGTCATCATTGCACATTGATATGTAGCTCCAAAAATTTTGAGGCCAAAAGGCATGACATTCCAACAATATGTTCCCCATGGACATGTAAAATTTGTCTTGTGTTGGTCTCCAACTATGATTTTGATTTGATTATACTTGGATAAACCATCCATGAGGGATAGCATCTCATATCCTGCTGTAAGGTCCACTACATGTCAATGTTTGACAAAGGGAAGTCATCTTTAGGACATGCCTTGTTGATATCTCTAAAGTCTATACAAATGTGAATGCTCCCAGATTGTTGTCACCAGAACAAGATTAGAAATCCAGTCTGCATAGTCTATGGATCTGATGAAACCAACATCCAATAGTTTCTTAAGTTCAACTTTGACTAGTAAGGCGATTTGTGGATGCATTTTCCTTAACTTCTTCTTGATGGGATTAACACCTGGCTGTAATGGTAGATGAGGTAATATAAGGTCTGGATCCAGCCTAGGCATCTCTGCATATGACCATGCAAATTTTATTTGTCTTTTTGTAAAGAAGTCTTGAAACTTTGGTTGCTCTGTCTTTGTCAAAGATGCGGCAAAGTAAATTACTCGAGGGTTTTCTTCAGTGTTTATGTTGATCTCGAAAGATTCTTCAACTAAAATTGGTGACTTTTCTTGAGCAACTGGGAGAATGTTCAAACTTTCCTCCTTAGGTGCCTCAGAAAGGTTTCGCCCTTGGATGCGTCCTTTATTTTTACTATTTCTTCGTCCAAAGGCGCCTTTCAATTTTCACCTAGGGACTTGTCATTTTCATTGTTTTTCTTTTTGTTTTCATTTTTGCGACTAGAGGTGTGAAAAGACTCCCCAAAATATGCCATGTTGTCCAAGTCTATGGTAAAACCAGCTTTATGATCACCTCTAGGTATGCCTTCTTGCAGACCCATGAACTCAGCTATTGCTTCATCATTCTCGAATATGTCTAAGATGGGTGTACCTTGTTGATCCCAATCGATAAGTTGGGGGTATACCAGGGGCATGTCATCATTGGATTTATCAAATGTGGAGGCTGACAAGGTGAGGATAGAGTGGTTGACATGGTCACAAAATTTTTGGACTAATTCCTTTTTGTTCTTTTTCCAAGGAATAGGTAAACTCTGGGTTGAGACTATTGTAAGGGCTAGGTCATCAAAAGATGGTTCGTTAGGTTCCCAAGAGGCAGGATCAAGGGTTTCCCAATAATAAAGCTTAAACCATTCTTCTTTTGGCAAGGACTTTTTTAGGACAGGACTCAGTTGATTTTGGCGAGGTATTTACCATTTGGTCAAGTTCCCCAAATAACTTATCTAGGCCCATTATGCTGGTGAAAGAAAGGGAATCCCATTCATATTCATTTGAGTCAGGGGAGTCATAATAGAATGGATCAAATGGTTCGTGGGATATCTCGATGTCTTCAGAAGCGCTTACTTCCTCTTGTGATGCTAATGAAGTACTAGGAATGCCAATTCTAATCAGTTGAAACCCTAGCCCTAAGCCTTTTGGTCGTTGTGATACAATGATTGGTTCGGTCCTTCCATCTTGATGTAACTCTAACCCACTATCCTTCCTTTCACATTATCATGAAGCCTTTTCCATATTGATCTTTAGATATTTGAATAGATGGTGGAGGGTTTTCATTGTCTTCATTATATAACTAGGAGATGACATCTTCTTGGTCCATATATTTTGTACTTAACTCTCCCCATTTTGTGAATTTCATCATAGGAGGGACATGTATTGTGACAGCTAACTATTTCCTATCTGTTGTGGGTAAACCATATGACTTAGGAGGAAGCAGTTGAGTGACACAATAGGATGCTTTCATGTGATATTCTCCACAACCCTTATCTTGGATCTCCACCTTAAGAGTGGATGACATTGGTTGTGATGCAATGGACTTGGTAAGAGTTAATGGATCAACATACAGGGATAAGGTGGAGGATGAAGCCTCTTGATTGATTGGCACCTGTTGTTGTGGTATTTCGCATAGGCTTGTGCAATATTGGAAAGGATCTGGATCACCATCAATTGTGATATGTGTGCCATTATATGGGAATTTAAGACACTGATGGTAAGTGGAAGGTATGACTTTCATAGCGTGTATCCAAGGTCTACCCAATAAAATATTATAGGGAAGGTTGAGATCCAAGACTTGGAAACTAGTGTCCATAACCGTGGGGCCAATTTTGATAGGGAGTGTTACAACTCCATTAGATGATCTTTCCTCATCATCGTATGCCTTAATGACTATACTCTTAGTGGTGTCCACACATGCTTCTGAGAAACCTAATGCCTTAACCAATTTCAAGGTACAAAGATTTAACCCTGCTCCTCCGTCTACCTAGACTCATCTAACTTTGGTTTGATGTACACGAACTTCAAGGTGTAGTGGGTCATTATGGTTGATCTTCTCAGTTGAATAATCCTGTTGAGAGAAAGTGGCATGATGAGAATTGGTTAAATATCCTACCATTTCTTCGAAATGGTTGACATCCAAGTTGGTGGGGACAGTTGTGCTTTGTAAGGCTTTGTCTAGAATGACTTGATGATCAGGTGATAGGGTCAAAAGTTCCAAGATGGATATTTGTGTTGGGTTATTCCCCAATTGGTCAAGTAAATTATACTTAGGCTTGGAAGACTATTGTGGTGGATTTGATGAAGGTCCTAGAAGGGTTATCTTAGTTTTGCATGTATTGAAAACACATTCAGGACACTTCTTTATGGTAATGTTATGGATATTTTCATTGGCAGCTCGAATGTGATTTATGATCGTGCCTTTTCCATAGTCGTACTTGGTATTTGCATGGTTAGCTGAGGCATTAGTCTTAGTTCCCGAACTGGGGGCCTTTCCTTTCGCATGATCATGTAATGGATTTGTGAAGAACTTGTGATCATTGTTTTTGGTGTGTTTTTGTCCATTGAATTCTATGGTTCCGTCTTCAACAACATCTTGTATGATGTTCTTCAGTTGTCGACATTGTTGTAGGTTATTAATTTGATGGTACTCACAATAGGCGTTGTCATCCCACCATGAGGGTTTAAACTTCCAAGATCAAACTATTTTGGCTCCAGAGGGTTTATGAGTTTATGTTTAATTAGTTCTTTGTAAACTGTCTCGATTGGTTTCCCCAAGGGGGTAAACTCACGTTTAGGAAATCTCCTCTATGGTCATTGTTGTTGTGAATTTTGGACAAAGTTGGCAGTTTGATCATCATCGTTAAGCATGCCATGAGAGGGGTTGTAACCTCTAAGTGTGATGATGGGTCCTGCATGTAGGGTCTTAGCATCAACAATACCATCATTAGTTATATTTTTTGTTTCTGGACCAAAATTTGTTTCTATCGTTGGGAGCGTTTTGGTGTTGAACAATTGGATTCCTACTTGGTGTCTTAATTTCCCCTTTGTTAATGAGAGCTTTCTCAAGTATTATTCCTTTTTACACTAAGTCCAGAAAAGAGGTACAACAATGTACTCGTAAGTCACTTCACAATTTTGGATGAATATTTTCAAAGAATATTGTGACATTTTGTTTCTCTGGTATCTCAACAAGACAATGACTAGCTAAACTCCTCCATCTTTGGAAGAAAGTGGTGAAGTTTTCTCCATCTTCTTGGGTGGTATGACATAAGGTAGCTATCATGATTTCATTGTCTATGTTGAAGGAAAAGTGTTCCACAAATTTTTCAGCTAATTTTCCCCATGATCTTATGTCGTATGGAAGTTTAGAGAACCATTCCAATGCTATCTCGATAAGGGTTCACAGGAAAAGTCTCATAAGGTACATGGGTTCATATGAGATGTCCATGCATGTTGTGGAAAATTCTTTGATGTGTTCTAGAGGATTCCTCTTCCCATTATACTTAGGTAAATTCGGTATAATGTATCCATGTGGGAGGGGTGTCATGTATAGCACTTTGTCAAAAGGACATGGATATAAATCTTGCGCTGAAATGGTTCGTTTACCTGACATTGACATATTGTCCATTCGTTATTGGAGAGCTTGCATTTGATTTTGCAGAACATCTACTTGTGCTAAAGATGTGTTCACTGCATTGCTAGGATCGATGTAAGTGTTCTGAAATGCAACATTTTGCGACGAATTTTGATTTGGTGTGGGAATATGTCCTGACAGAATATTCTGATTCGGTGTAGGAATATGTCATGTTTGTGTTGCCCCTATTTGTAGAATGATAGTATTGGTGTTAATCTGTGGTATAACCTGTGTTGTGTTTACACCAATTTTGGGTCTTTTACTTCCAATGTTTGTGACAAAGGGGTTTGATGAGGATGCTCTTGTAGTAAATTGTAGGCCCTGTGTTATACTAAATGGTGTTGTATGTATAATTGAGGCATTTTGAGTAGGTATGACAGATGGTATGGTTGCAGTAATCTGAGGTATAGAGACACTTGATGTCATGGTTTGTGTTGCTTGTGTAGATGAAGCTTTCAATGTGTGGATGTGAAATCCTAGAGGTAGTGTGGCATCTTCTACTAAAAATTTTGTGAGGTATCTCTGGGGATCTTGTGCCAAACATTCATCTACAAAGGACGTGAATTCCGGGTCTTGGACAGTGGTGTCTATGTCTTCTACTTGAATATGTCCATGTGTGTCTCTAGTGACAAATTTTTCAAGCAATGTTTTGTGAGGTCTTCTTGATCTTGATGGTATGTTTGAGAAGGGATTAATGAAATCCTGTGGATCAACCATTTCTCTACGTTTCTTTTTAGACCTTGTTTCGACCATGAAAAATGTTGCTCAAAATGGGGTAATGCAAAACTATGTCTAAAATGATATGATCTAGTCTATGTTTTTGGGATTTTCTGATATAATAAATGAATGCTGCTATTGTTTTGGTATTTTCTTGGCAAATAAAGGATGTCTAAAATGATGATAAGCTAGGATGACAATATGCAAAATTATAAAGTAATTGACTCTTAAATGATTCTAAGAGGAGGTTACCAACCACCTATAGCTTAACCAAGGCTATGATTTAACTTTGTCAAGGAACCTGATGTGGGACTAAGACCAAAAGATAAGGTGAACTCCCAAACTAGACTGATGAGCTGGAAGGATTCACTAGTTGGACAAAAGATATTGTTGACAAGTGACTAGGTTCAATGACAATGACTATCGAAGCATGGGTTTGTCCAAGATGTGGAAAGTTGGATTATTCTGAGATATGCAAATTCTAATACGCAACTAAGAGATCTATCACTAAAGATAAATGACACCTTAAAGATGAAAATGCAAGGTTTTGAGCAAGTTTCTAGTTTTTGTCCAACGTTGATTATGAGAAACAATACTGAGATGACAGTTTGGTTTCAGATTGTGACAGTAAATTCCAATTTTTTTTTGTTGACAGGAAAATATGGTTCAATTTTATAAATGCATCCCATAATTTAACAAATGCGTTTCGACAAATCAAATGTGGGTTTTCTGGTAAAATCTAATCTCGATCTGATGACAGGAAAATGCGACTCACTATAACAAATGCGACTAAGTTTTTAACAGATGCAACTCTCTATGGTAGATGCGACTCAAAAATTAATGTCAGTGGACACTAGTTTGTTGACAGGAAAATACGAGTTTTTGGCTAATAGATGCGACTCAAAATGACAGTTGTGGTTTTCTATTTAACAAATGCGACTCGTTTTGACAGATGCGGTTTTCTAATGATTGGGTTTTTTCACTGACTCTGTTTCGTGATCAAATTCTGGAAAATGTAAACAATCTCAAAACAATGTATTTTAGGTTTAATGTGCATGAATATGTTAAAATTCAGAAAACAATACAATCCTAAGGCTGGCAATGACAATACTTATTGAATTCTCACTTGGGTTTCCCCAGCTACGCTTATTCAAAGCAGATGACTAGAAGCTTGACCACACTGGCTCTCCTCCATGACACACACTTCTCGGGTCAACCAAGCTTCAGTTCCCATGACTCTCCCATGGAAAAAATTTCATCTCTACTATTGAACCATAAGATTGTGAGACGGCTTCAGAGGTCTAACCTCTTGCACTAGAAAATAGAAGGTTTTTGGTTTAAACTAAAACAAGTTGGAATTTTAGTATGGACACCTGTTTAGAAATCCATGTGAGAGGAAATATCATCCCATATTGCAGAGGTTACGCTCTATAGGTTTCGACGCACCACTAGGGTACTGGGGAATCAATAGATGGTCCGCTAGGATTTTTGTAATGCAGAGTTTCCTCAACATTAAAATTTCTATACCGGTTGGGAGTAGCTTGGCGAAAAAGCCCATCACTGGTTTGAGTCGCCTTGGTTACTCTTAACCACCGAAGGAGGCTCAATTTCTAGAGTCACTAATAGTTTCTCTTACACCCAAGATAACATGAATGCGCAAGGGGAGAGGATACTTCTATTACTGAATCGGGATCTAATCTAAACATGAACAGGCATAGAAGACACTGGTTCGTTTTAAAGCCGAAATGAAAATTTTCTATCTACTCAAACAATTTTTTTTTTAAATTAATTTCTTCTTCGAATCTGGTCCTGCAAATAAATTGTCAGTAGTTTAAGTTTCTAACTTCGTCAATGGTTCTGTAAAACACGAATTAGTAGTTTTTTCGTTTATTTGTCTTCGTCACTCGTCCTGTAGAAAATTTTAAGAAGGCTTGTCTTTTATGAATCGACTTGAAAACACTATGTTAACTCCCCTAAAACAGACTAACACACAAAATTAGTATAAAAAAGCTAAAAATTAAATGCAAAAAAATTGAAGTTCGTAAAAAGAAAAAGATGTTTACCAGTCAGATGTGTTGCAATTTTAATAGTCAAATGTGTCGCAAAACAATAGATGCATCACAGGATGTCATATGCATCTCGAAAATTCAATTACGGTGATTCGTACTGCACATGCGTCATTTTGTACTTGTACCTACAAAAATTTAAAGGACTCTACGGGTTTTGAAGACGGTGTCTTCACATCGGGTTCACCAAATGTAATGTTGGAAATATGAATCAAACAAGATCATTATGCAATAAAAATAGTAATAACACTAATCTAATGCTACATTTAACAACAAAGAACGAAGAAATGTAAAACATTATAAACAAGATTGATCTCACCGAACATCTGTATATTCCTTTGAATGACCTCGATTGCACTTCTCCATTTTGTCATTTGTGTGATAGTTTCCCTCCGATTTCTTAAGTACACAATTATGGCGTGTTAAATATTGGCTTAGAAAAATATCAAATATTATGAGCTTCCTAAAGTATACATATTTCAGGAGAGGGAATAATGACAAGTTCAAGCCAATTTATAGAAAATTGATTTTCAAATGATCGACTATGAATATGAGGACTAGACACCATTTTCAGTGTCTACAAAGGAAAGGAGATCAATCTTATGGTAGGAGCTTAGCCTCATGTAGTCTCTCACATGAAAGAAATGAAAAACCCACCCCTTTTCATTCTATTTATTATTCTATTAATTTCTCTTGAAATAGTTAGTGGAATTCAATTTTTCTTATTTATTTAGGTCACATTTTAGGTTTCCAATGCTTTCATGTTTTAATTTTACCATTTTTATTGAATTTTGTATGCTTTAGTATGTCTAAGATTTGTATATGGCATGGATAGGCTCATCTCTTGTGGTCCTACATGTTTGCCCAAGTTGAGTGGGCTAGGAACCTAGGCAACCCTATAAATTTCTTGAAGTTTCTCAAGCTATTGTAGGGTCACTCAAGAGACCTTCCTAGTCACCCTTGTTAGTTATGAAAGGCATTTTTTTATGTTTCTAAAATATTATAGAAAATTGGATCATCATTCTTTATGATGTGTCACCCTAGGGGTTCCTACACATGGATACTAACTAATAATGTACTTGAGGTAGCTTTTGAGTGATAGAGGCTAGAATGTGTTTCCTTTTTAACAGATGGCCATCCTAGAGATAGGTTGGGGATCCAAGATAACTTGGCTTATTACATGCTATTCTATTCTATCCTTACATAGGGTTTTGATGGTATTTTTACCACTTGATTGTTAGGTACAAGAATACTCCTATACTAAGATGGTGTTGAGCACCAATCACTCAAGAGATAGAGCAAGGAAAAACTTTGCCTAGGGTGTAAATATTTTAGTGGTGGTATATAGAGACTTGTACTAGATCAAAAAATGAAGAGAATTAGCCTTCAATCACCCTTCTCTGGTGATGGTATGTATCTCATAGAATATTAGGCTTTATCAACATGTGATACCCAAGATAGAGTTTATGGATCCTATGTAATGCCCTAAGAAACACACCTAAGACATTATCCAATTGAACAACATTTTTTTGAAACAATAATAACGATGATTGAAGATGTGACAACAACATATCACACTTACACAACAAGCACAAAAAATCATAATATAAAGCAATGACATGGATTTTAGGTGATAGTGGATGTTTTTTTTCAAAAAAAAGATAAATAGAACATAATAATATAACCAATAGAAATATGTGCATACATTTAAAATTTAAAAGTATTTGGAGACAACAAATTACTAATTGAATGTTCATACTTTTCATTATTAATACAACTGAAGGAGAAGCTTAGAAGCAAGTCTCACCTTCAAATAGAAAGATATTAGACTATAACTTGGTAATGCAAAGGCCTGATATCACTTGAGGCATCTGGGAGTTTACCTTAATTTTTACTTTGTTAACAAAGCAAAAATGGTTGTAAAGGCTTATACATCCCTTCAAAATTTTGATGAGAATGGAATTCTAGTACACACAAATGTGAAATACAATGTGAAGGAGATTATCTCAAGTCTACAATCACTAGCCACTAAGCTTCTCAACAACTCCTAATCATATGGAAATAGAGAGAACTTGTATGTGGTACTAAGATAATAAATATTGGTTTAGATAGTAAAATGTTTTGGAAACGTAATTAATTTTATAAAGTGTTGAAAATAATTTTGGTTCAAATAATGTAGAATATTTTCTTATTTTTTGTAAAATTTGATGAAGCAATGCTTATTTTTCTTTTGGTAATACATGTTTTCATATGTTAATAAACTATTCTTCCTAATATCCAAAATCATAGGTTTGACATTGCCAAGATGGCATAAAGGGATGGTCTAAATTGAGCCTTAAATGTATGTCAAAGTGTTGAAATACAAATTTCCATTAAAAGTTACAAAAATATAAAATCTAGGCATTTATTTTATAGTAGTGAGAAACCAAATAGAATGTGCAAATAAAAACCTATAGCATGTCCTACACACACCTCCTAATGCCAACTATGATAAGAATGATCTCCTCCATAAACCCCAAAGATATAGCATTATCCACATTTAACCATAACCAAGATTTATGCATCTCAAACCAAAGGAAGATCAAACCAAAACCATTCCCAACGAAGGAAATACGCCCAATAACATATCCTAAACTCAAAATCAATGAATATTCTCGCAATGCATAAGGAGATAAACATGCCGACATCCCTCAAATGAACCCTCCAAAACCAAATACCCATAGCTCAAGATCCATATACATGAGAAGATAAAGCATAGACATGTAAAAGTAACAATGGGTAATACCTCTAAAATGATAAACCACCAAGTAGACTAAGAGTGGGAAATGAGAATGCTCCTCCAAGATATCGAAGTCATCATGATTCATAAGAAAAACCTCCTCATATGTCCATGTTGAACTCACGTCCAACCAAGGTGTAGGCTCATCAGACTTCCAACTGAAACCACATCACTGTCTCAACACATGTCTCTACTCATAAGAGATCTCCCAGTCTTGCCTATAACCAATCAAGCCATGGGGTGATCCAACAATAGTGGTTTACACTTTTTGGGAGATCTTGATTTTTGTTGAAATCACATTGATCCAGGTGGATCTTCAGGACCTGAAATTGAAGTGTTCCAGTTTCTCTCGGAAGTAGTGCCATCGCGTAGAGCACAGAATTCTGAATCTAGCGCAACTTGAACGGGCGAAAAAGGAGTCCGTTTGCTCAAGTTACGCGCAGTCAAAGTTCGGTCAAAGGTTGGTCAACTCAGCTATCAAGGACGAGAAAAAAGGTGGAAAATTCATCATCACAGAATTTGGTGAAAGTGACATCATCGTTGAGAGCTCGTCGTCACGATTCCAATGGTGTTCGTTTTGTGCAAATCGAACGTCGTGTGCGCAAGTTAGAGCCAGTCAAAGTTTCTGGTTGACCAAGGTACAAGTGGTATGGTTGCTGACGTCAGCATGACATCATCCTGCTGACTTGGCAGCAGGGTCATCGTACGGATGATGACGTGGACCAATGGGGGCTTGACACGTGGTAGTCTGTATGATCCGTACACATGACGTGGCGTGGTGACATGTCTGATGACGTCAACAAAGTCTGCGAATTGGGCGATGACACGTGTCCTGATGACGTGGCAGTTGACTGTGTTTGTCCGACGAATCCCTGGTTGACACATGGCTTGTCGGTGGTCGGCGATTTCGTCGGTTTGTTTTAACAAAAGTTTTGTGGGGCTCGACCCTTTGACTTCACCCGAAACAGCCCACCGTTGGACTGTTACACCACCGACGGGTTTGCCACTATATATAGCCTCCCGTTTTGTTTTGTTATGTGTTTCGTTTAAAACGGTTTTAAAAGAACCGATGGCTGGGAGTTGAACCCGGAACCGCCGGGCTCCCAAAAGGTGTGCTCACCGTTGAGCCACGAAATTCTTTCAACAAGATAGTGCGCTCGGTTTCTTTTGATGAGTTGTTAGGCCCGAATGCCTAAACAACCTTTTTAATGGTTATTTGTTAACAAAATAACCAGACCCCTCAAACTAAAAGCCCAAAAATAAATTAAACGAAGGGCTCTAAATTAATTTGAAAGATTAAGGGGTTGTTTATTTTGATTTATATGTAAATATGGAGGATTTTATAACTTTATGGTTATTCCCCATATCGGGTAAACTTCAAGTATAAAAGGGAGGAGTCTTGGAGTGTTTTTTTGGAGGAGCCATTAGTGGGGATCAGCCATTAGTAGAAGATCCATTAGTTGATCATTCTCCATTGTATTCCTTTCTCTTAGTCTTTGAGAGGCTTTTGTGAGAGAATTTTTAGAGGGAATTAGGAGAATATTTGAGTTGTGATGTATTGATGTTCTGAGTCTTGTAGTAGATCCTATTAGGCAAAGTTAGTTTTCTTCCTCTTTGTTAGTCATCCCTAGCCTTGAGAGCTTTTGAGAGGGGTGTGAGTGAGAGACTTTTTTTTTTTATATGACTTTGTGGAAAGGCTACAAGATATTGTAAAGTAGTGTTACAAGAGGCTCGTGGAGATTGTACTGTGTTTCAGAACATTTCAATACATTGGTCACTCGATTGAGCTCGACCCGGAGACGTAGTCACATTGTGGCGAACTCCGTAATCAAATTGGTGTCTTCTTGTCTCTCTCTGGATTCTATGTTTTGAATTCCTTCTGATTAATGTTCCTGCTACTTCATTGTTGATGTCTTTATTCCTTTGTTCATAATCACTTAAGCAACGTTTGTCATAGATCCCTTCCGCTATACGGATCACACATATTTTTAGAAAATATAATGATTTAAGCCTTGAAAAGTTCCATTTAAAGGATTCCAATTGAAGAGGGTTTGATCAAACCACCTTAGATCAAACCCCCTTGGATAGAACTCCACTAGTTTTAAACCATACCTATAATGGAGTCTCCTTTACACCTATCAAAATGCTGATAAAAAACCACTTTTTATTTACCTTTTGGGGGATCAAATGAATTGATTTAAAATTTATTTTTTGTAAGTATGTAATCCTTATTATAAGCTTCCCAAATATTATAATTTTAAATTAATTTAATTTGATTATTATATTTATTTTTTATTTCTTGTGAATGTAGGTTTTTCACCAAAAATCAAGATCTCTATTCTTCACATGTGGAAAAATAGCAGATTACCAAAAAAATATTAAAATATCTATGCACTAGATATTGATTTCCTTGATCCAACAAAAAAATATTTAATTTCGATACATACAAAAAAAATTATGTTTTAGTCAGTAAATCATGTCTAAATTATAGCTGGTTTGACTTTGAAACTTAATTAAGAAAAAAATATTTAATGAAATGATATGAAACCAATTCCATGCACTAGATATCATAGTTACAAATCTAAATTCAAAAAAAAAAAAAAATTATCCTTCATAGAAAAAAAATTGTGTTAGCCAGTAACGTCACTCTTTAAAAATGGTGTTTATTGTTAAAAGATAGTTTTCAAAGGAGATGGAAAAAGAAGTGCAATATGATTCCAAAAAATTTGAAAAAAATATATTTAGAATCTACAAACAAAATGTCACAAATCATTAGTCTGCATAATCTTCAAATTCTTCATGGTTTAGCTGCTACAGGTGCCCGAAAGTGAAGATTTAGTTAAAAAAAATTAGTTCAATGTCCAGTTTGGCCAAAAATTGTAAACCAGTATTGTGGGATCACCCCATGCCAAACTCCAAATTAAATAAAGCATCATCATGAAGCTCCCAAGAAAATGATCAATGTATCCAATACCAAGAGAACCAACCAAGATCAAAGTCAAAGTCCCAACAGCTGAATCAGGAAGATAACCATGACATCATGATCTCACACCTCCTCAAAAGAAGATCATATGATCTAATGAAAATTCATACACATGTATCATGCCAAAACTCTAATGTGCACACACAAGATTATACCATGACATAATAACATAACCATCCTATCATAACAAGGATCATATGGAAAATAAGAAATCATGACACCTCAACCAAAGACTATAAAGCCCTCCATGGTTAACCAAGATGTCAACATCTACAAACCTCATGAAGAGAACCATCTCATGTCAATGAAACCCAAGATGTAAAAGAACCCTCACTGTAGATGAAACAGGATCCAAGAGTCCATCCATGACACCAAAAAACACTACAAAAGATCATCCACCATCAAATAGTGAGTGCGCATCATCACCACAAGCTCTCATTGAACTGTGATACCAAGCTCTCCATGGAAACATGATAACCATCCTCTAAATGAAGATCCTCCATGGCCCCAATGCAATCAAGGAACTCAACACCGAGCTCCCAAAGGGAAGAGTACAAACCACAATCTCCAAACCAAGAAGATACAACACTGACAAACCATCACTGTCACAAGCTCCCACTGAAACATGTAACCAATCTATCCATGGCATCATGATAAAAACATCCTCAATGAAGATCAACCAAAGCCATGATCCTCAAGCCAAGAAGATACACCGCCACAAACCAAATAGGAACCAATCCAACACCACTAACAATGCACCTATATAAACAATCATGTCATGCCAAAGTCCCTAATGCACAAGGAACATCCATGACACCATGATCACCACTAAATGTACCAGAAACACAATCCAACCATGTCCCACATGTTTGCATAACATAGTCAAGTTTACATAGGTCTCACATCATGACTACACCTGGTAATACCATCTCTCCTCCTCAACATGTCAACCAAACCAGTAAAACATGTGACTAAACCAAGCCATCAATCTAAATATGTAACAACATTGAAGTATCTACGGGCATAGACAACCCACATCCAAGTCATAAATGCAACCTATAAGTATAGAGTGTCTACAACACTACACAACTTGTAGATACAACAATGTAACATATAAATCCAACAATATACTGATAACCATGTAAAATGAGAGTAATCAAATATGTACATGTGAGTATACAATTATTCCAACATCAAAGCACCAAGATTTGAATAGCCATAAGCTCACAAAAATTACCATAGTCAAAGTAACCCATAAATAGATCAAATGGAAATAACAAAAAAATAAATCATGTCAAAACATCTCCAAACTTGATATGACCTCTCCAAGCTCGCAAAGGACATCCAACTTCTAGAAAGAAAATTACTATCAAAATAGAAAAATAATGAAAAACCACTGGTACCACTGTGAAGTACACAAAATCACCTTTCCAACGAGTCCAAAAAGTCAAAAACAGACACTCTAGGCAAAAGTTATTCCTCCTAGAAATAAGTTGCCCACTTTGACTATGCAATCAAAACAGGGGTGACCCCTGGGTAGAGCCACCAGTGACGGTGGCACCCCAGGCGGCACATCGGTGGTGGACCAAAACCAAGAATTGAATCAGGCTTAATTTTTAACTTTAAAAAAATTTAAAATAAAAAACTAAGCAACATATATATTAAATGGTTGTAATTAATTAAAGTTTTATTTTTAATATTTTGGGCAGCTTTTTATATTAATGTCTGGCCTCAAACCAGCAGCAAAGCGTGTTGGCCTACAAGGTCTGCCAATTGACAACACTGACAATGTTGTTAGCATCATTGCCCTGTTAGTACCGACTGCTATTGATGACCAATATGATAGAGGCCGTCGGGGGTGTACAGACCCCCCACTTTAAATTTTTTATTTTTTTTTTTAAATTAAAAGCTTTTTAATAAGGTTTTCAATATTTTAAAAAGGTCACAAAAATAAATCTTAATAGTGTACAGAAAAAATATTAAATCACAAGAATAATAATAATAATAATATATTATTTTTGACCTATAAATTTGACGATCGTACGATTGGGGGGTCATTGGCTAAAAAAAATTGCATTTTTTTCCTATAACCAAAATAGGTCAAATTTTATGTCAATCTTCATCTCTCGGGCCTCCTAGATCCAATGGTGAGGTATTTTTTGTACCAAGGGGTCACCTATAAAATTTTCCCTACAAAACCCTCATAATAAGCATCCATAAAAAACCCCTTTTCAAACAAAGATTCATAACCCTAGATCTACAAAAAATAGCCATAAATCTACAACCCCAAAACCCCAAATTTGTTAAAAAAACCTGCACAAAACCCTCATATCTTGCAATTTCTTCTTTCTTTCCATTTAAGCCACAGATTCAATTGTACACCAAATATACTCCAACAAGGGTTATACAAACCACAACCATGGCTCTCATACCAAATGAAAGGAAATATGCATCCACCCAAGATAATTTCCGCATAATTCAAATAGAGAAATTTATGCAAACAAGTATTCAAAATCCATATGCAAAATAATAGACAACATACCATCAAAGACGACACAAGATATACCTTGGGAAAACCCTCAAGAGGGAAAAAAATGTCCAAAAGCATCCATCACTCATGTATTATTCAGCAATAAACATTACAATACATCTTCAGAGTTCTCCGTGAACACCATTGAAGCATCAAGCCCTCTACAAGCACTCCATGTGAACAAGCATGTAACCACACATCCCATGTCATGCTTCAACCCTAACAAATGCTAACAAGAGCTAACATTTCAAATTGCCAACCTTCCAAACTTAAACAACTACCCATGTGTTTGCTTTTATAGAAACAAGCTCCCACAAAACCACCAAGTGGTATTACATAAAACCATGTGACTAATACCATGAGCTTACAAAACCATTAACCCCTCATTTAATATTGGTAGTGAGTTTTCCAATATTAAATATTATTCCCATGTGAAACCCCACATTAAATATTTAAATCAATGAACATTACATACAACACATAAAGTGGCCCCAAGAATTCTAGACCCATGTGATGCACACACCCCTAGATTTCCTAGGTGAACCACATAAGAAATAAATAATAACATTATACAAGGTGGACAACACACATTTTCCTAATAGTGGGTGCAATGAAATATTTTTCTTATAGGGTTGCGATAAATGAGAAAGGATTGTCTCCAAATAATATTTATCATCATTGTAATGAAGGTCAAATATTACATAATAGGCCTTATAATATAGATTGGTCTAAAAATCTTGGGTAACATTATAGACAAGTAATTTGTAGGTAAGGGAGTCAAAAGCATCAAGGAAATGAAACACCTAACCCCTTGAGAATAGATCATGCAAAAAATTGTGAAGATTCATCATAGTGTGAGGCATACCATTTACCTCATGATTCAATGAATTATGCTATTGCAAGCTCTCATGAAGGAATAATAATTCCCAAATGAGGAGGATAACCCTAATTATTATGAAGAATACAATATAAATCAGTTTGACACATATGAATATGATCATGTGGATGAAGAAATGGAGTATATATCTCATTCTAATAATAATGTTATGACCAAAATAACACTTTAGGCTGATATGAATTACCAACTCATGATCTGTAATATCTCAAAAAAATCATGCATTAGAGGTAGAAGTGAGAAAGTCCAACAAATGAAGATACCAAGGCTCTTCGTGATGTAGCTATCATGTAGGTGCAAGGTGGATATCATTTAAGGAATACAAATTTTACTGGGAACGTGATTATTATCACTACCATACCAAACAAGTCTATCCCATAGGTAGATAGAGGAAAATAAAAAGCACAAATGAAGGTTAAGAACTATGGTGCAACATAAATGAATATTGAGAAGAATAAAACGCATATACATGGATTGGAATCCTCAAAGTATTATATCTCAAAATAAAAGGGGTTCATATACCTGTGATATTAATCTACTCATCCAAAAGTGATGATTTGGATGATTTGGAATTAGAACAACATATTTTATTACACCCTTTATTAATGACCAAAATCCAATACTCTTACTCATGTGGAAAAATACAATCAAGTGATAGAAAGTTAAATTGACTTCCCTTTTCTTGATCTTGGGGAGTCTAGTGAGTGAAATGTTATAACTAATATGAATCATACCACTTCACTCATTCATTTCACAAGAAAAGAGGGATAGATGGTAGATTAAATTATTTTGATTTGCATGGTTGGATGTTGAATTATTGATATGTTGACACATTTTCTTGCGACTCATTGGAGTTTTCTTACAATGAGTCTAGTGTTGATAAGTTCAATGAGTTCTAGAAGGCATTCCCTCTTATACATGACTCTTCCATTATCCATCTTTAGTCATTCTCTTCCTGAATGTGCCTAAGAAAGGTCACATTCTCTTGTATCTCGTCCAAAAACCGACTCAATCCAATTTTCCTTAATACTTGAACACATTTGGCATGAAAACCCAAGTGAGATCAAAAGTTAAACAAGAATAATTTTTTATCAATTTGTTTGTTTTGCTTGAGTTGAATGCTTATTGGATGCCCTATAATGGTATTGAGGGATTTTTTTATTTTTACTTTTTTAATGTTTGAATGATCTTAAATAAATACCCTACTCTAAAATGCATGCACAAGATTTTTTTCAACTTTTTCCTTTTTCATGTTTTTTTCAATTTGAAATGTGAAGTAATTAATTATATGCTTATAACAACTTCGATATGGATTTTCAAATAAAATTTGTGCCACGACTTTATTTTTGTGTTTACAATAGAGCTTTTCAAATGAACTTAATCTATTGCAAGGAAAGTAAAGAAAATAATCTAAATCTAATATACCTAAGAAACAACAATGAGTATAAGTTAAAATAACTAATAATAACGTAGTGTTATAGTTTCTAGGAAAGAGTATGTGATCAAAATACTAACAAATGAAATGTCACATAAAAAAAATCCTTTTTAAAATAAATAAACCTATAATAAGCTTTAAATATTCTTAAGCAACCAATGTAAGCTCAAAGGATCCAAATTGTATTCATCATATCTTCTCCTCTTCTATCCTTGGGGTACTTTGATGGAAGATAGCATTAGCTTCTTGTGCTATGTGTGTGAGACAAGAGCCTAGATATGAGAATTTGGGATTGGGATTTTTAGTGAGGCATGCAATCTTCTAAAGGTGGTGTAACTCTAATAGGTAGGGATATAAAACTCTTCATAAAGAATCACAAATGAAACCTAACAATCCTTTTATACTTTGGGGAGAAAATCTTCTTCAAAATTTCTCAAAGCTTGTGTATTCAATTTAAATTATCCTCCCCATGAATGAGAGAGGGGGTTTATATAAGAAAAGAGGAGAGACTCATAGGAGAGATATCAACTTTAAATGAGAAAAGAAAGAAGGAAATAAAATATACTCTCCTACTAAAAAAATGGGTTTTGGCAAGGAAAATGAAGAAAAAAAAGAAAATATAAATGACTCGGGGCCATGCCAAAATACAACAAGGTCACCCCTCTTGTCAATATCGGTTTCTCGAGTGATCCTACAACTTAATATGGGTTTCCTAGGTAACCTTGACATCTCCTTGGTGCACCTATAGCTTAAGGCATATTTTAGGACTTTCAAATGGTAAAAAGGTGTAGCAAGCTAGAAGGATGGAAAACAAAGGGTAAGAAAACTAGAATAAGGATACTAAGACATACTAAGAGGGATTCCATCAAGGTACACAAAGTTATGAGGATAAATAAGCATCCACAATATGGGTTTTCAGCTAGACAACCAAATCATCATCAGACTTGTATGTTGATCCATATAATTTTGGGTGCTTAAATATTGCTCCCTCATGTATAAAAATCTGCATAGAAAGTAGGGTCATTTCCCAATGTAGGCATGTGTGACACACACTTACCTGCTTGTTATTGTCACACATCTAGACCTACAAAATAAATTAATTAATCACATGCAATATTCCAATCAAAATATGATAATGAAAAGATGGCAAGAGAACTTACCATTCATGTGGGGTCTAGAGATATATTACCTTCATTGTGGGCCTTAATTTCTATGAATAATCTATAAAAAATTAGATCGATTCAAGTGTATTTTGATACATAATTTATTTAAGCTGAGTAAAAATGAGGATGAGAGAATGTACCTTTATTCACATGGTTGTTTTAACCCAATATTTATAAAAAATTATGAGAAAAACATGGTATAAAAGAAAAACCTAGCCTATATAGGTAGAAATGAGGTAAAAAGGTCATTTTTACTTACCATGATGAAGAGAGGAGAGGGAAGAATAGGGAAAGAAGAGGGAATTTGTCCAAAAAATGATGAAATTAAGATAGTCAATAAAGAGCTAGAGGCAAGGAGATCAATCTTATGGTAGGAGCTTAGCCTCATGTAGTCCCTCACATGTAAAAAATGAAAAAACCACATCTTTTCCTTCTAAATTTTTTATTCTATTAATTTATCTTGAAATTGTTAGTTGAATTCAATTTTGCTTATTTCTTTAGGTCACATTTTAGGTTTGCAATATTTTCATTTTTTAATTTTAACATTTTGTTGAATTTTGTATGCTTTAGTGTGTCTAGGATTTGTATATGGCATGGATAGGCTCATCTCTTATGGTCGTACATGTTTTCCCAAGTTGAGTGGGCTAGGCACCTAGGCACCCCTATAACTTTCTTGAAGTTTCTCAAAGCTATTGTAGGGTCACTCAAGAGACCTTCCTAGTCACCCTTGTTAGTTATGAAAAGTCAATTTTTGTGTTTCTAAAATAAATTTTAGGATCATTTTTACCAATTACAACCTTTATCTTGAATTTTTACATTTTTAAGGATTATTGTCGTGTTTTTCATAAGGCTAACATGAATTTTGTAGGACACTCACATCTATTGGAGTGCTATTAGGGAGTAGGCTTGTTTTGTGGGTGTTGTTTATACATTGAGTAAAGGAGATGCAACCATCTTGTAGAGAGATAGACTAGCAAGATTCCTACATGTTTTGATTGTGTGACCTTATGTATAGATTTGCTATGACATTTTGACCTACTAGGATGCTAATCAAGACACCTTCTAATTCCCTGGTGCTATAGAAAAGTGGATCATCACTCTTTACGGTGTGTATCACACCCTAGGGGTCCCTGCACATGGAGGCTAACTAATAATGTACTTGAGGTAGCTTTTGAGTGATAGAAGTTAGAGTGCATGTTTCCTTCTTAAGGGATGACCATCCTAGAGATAGGTTGAGGATCCAACTTAAATTGGTTCATTACATGCTATTCTACCCTTACATAGAGTGTTGATGGTCGTTTTACCAATTGTTTGTTAGGGATAAGAAGACTCCTAAACTGAGATGGTGTTGAGCACCAATCACTCGAGAGATAGAGCAAGGAAAAATCTTTGTCTAGGGAGTAGATATTTTAGTAGTGATATATAGAGACTTGTACTAAACCAAAAAATGAGGAGCATTAGCTTTCAATCACCCTTCTTTAGTGATGGTATGTATCTCATAGAACATTAGGCTTTGTCAACATGCGATGCCCATGATAGAGTTTATGGAGCCTATGTAAAGCCCCAAGCCACACATCTAAGACATTAGTTGACTGAACAACTTTGTTTGAAACAACAATAATGACGATGAAGATGTAACAACATTTCGCACTTGCAGAACAAGTACAAGTACAAAAATTCATAAAATAAAGTTGATTGCAAAGCCAACAACTTTCAAGAAAATGTTGTGGCAAAGTAATGACATGGATTTTAGGTGATAGTGGATGTTTTTTTTCACAAGAAAAGATAAATAGAGCATAATAATATAACGAATAGAAATATAAATGTGTATACATTTGAAAATTTAAAGATATTTGAAGACAACAAATTACTAATTGAATGGTCATAATTTGCATTATCATTACAACTATGGAGAAGGTTAGTAGCAAGTCTCACCTCCAAAATAGAAAGATATTAGACTATAACTTGGTAATGCAAAGGCCTAATATCACTTGAGGCATATGAGAGTTTACCTTAATTTGTACTTTGTTAACAAAGCAAAAATGTTTGTAAAGGCTTATACATTCCTTCAAAAATTTGATGAAAAATGAAATCTAGTGCACACAAATGTGAAATCTAGTGTGAAGGAGTTTATCTCAAATCTACAATTCACTAGCCACTAAGCTTCTCAAAAGCTCCTAATAATATGGAAATAAAGAGAACTTTTATGTGGTACTAAGATAATAAATATTGGTTTAGATAATAAAATGTTTTGGAAGCTAATTAGATTTTATGATGTTGAAAATAATTTTGGTTCAAATAATGTAGAATATTTTCTTATGTCTTCTAAAATGAAGCAATGCTTAATACATGTTTTTATATGTTAATAAATTATTCTTCCTAATCTCCAAACTCATAGGTTTGACATTGCCAGGATGGCATAAAAGGATGCTCTGAATTGAGCCTTAAATGTCTGTCAAAGTGTTGAATTATAAATTTCCATTAAAGCTGTTACAGAAATATAAATTTTGAGCATTTATTTTTTAGTAAGTATTCATGCCGTAAGCTCCATTGATTATATCGGCCATTCAAATAAAAGTCTGTAAAGTACTTTTTTAATGTTTTGGCATTGGAAACAAAAATATATTTCAGAATCAATACAAAAGACTGTTAAAGGGAAATAAACTTTATATTTATTCTGCAATATATTTAAGAACAAGAACATCGATTTCTAAAGCAGGAAGAGCTGCCGGACATTCATTGGATAGACATAGCTAAGATTACCATCAAGAAATAGCTTTGCAATTATAACATTTGCGGCCTCTGTAGGATGATATGCATCCCAGAACAAATACTTTGAGCGATCATGGCACATATTGCTTTTCAATGAGCATGAAACCAGTGCACGAACATCCCCACAGCATGAATCATCTACGTTTTCAAATCCTGCAATAAACCCAAAATCCAACCCAATAAATCACTGCAAATTTTCAAACAAAATCTATTTTTTTCTGAATTTTCACATCATGAGAAAACAGTATTATACCATAATTTCCATAGTTTTGAAACATGTCAAGGACAATATCATAGGAATTTGCATAGATGAGCATGGCCCCAGAGAGTTTTCTGTTGAGTTCAGAGATCAGATTTCTCAGTAATTGGTTATATGCAGTGACCAGCTCGTTTGATGATTCAGAACAGGTACGGCTTGGTAAGAAGTTGATGGCACGGTCATATGGGATGCAGCCAATAGGTCCTACTGCTGCAATCACAAACTTTTTGGCTCCTAGACCATATAATCTCTGCAGTGAAAGTAAAAGGAAAACAGATTACTGTAACTATGTTAAGATGGGTAATATAATAATAGTGATATTGATCATAATCATAAAAGTTACCTCAATTTGAAGGCGGATGTGTGCAATCATGGATTGTTCAAAGCTGTGAGGGGAGAGTCTTGTTGAGCCAATTGGGTTCAGAAAATTATTTAAGAAATCATTTGCACCTACAGTGATGGAAAACAAGGCCTTGCCAAGAAATTCCTCTGCATTCTTGTCACCAAGCATTTTGAGTAGCTCCTCCTTTGTGTCCTTGAAGTAGTCAACCTGCCTGTCAAGAGAAAGTCTTCCAATCTGCAGTCCAAAACAAATTTCAACCAAAATCTTCAGAATGCTTTTGTATGGTTTGAACAATTGAATATAAATCCAAGTTGGAGATGATGTGGGATAGTTATGTGGATAGAGGTTATAGTAGTGATTATTGGAGATGGTGTAGGATAGTTTATGCGGACAGAGGTTATAGTAGTGATTATTGGAGATGGTGTAGGATAGTTCATGCGGACAGAAGTTATAGTAGTGATTATTGGTTATGGTGTAGGATAGTTCATGCGGACAGAGGTTATAGTAGTGATTATTAAAGATGGTGTAGGATAGTTCATGCGGACAGAAGTTATAGTACTGATTATTGGTTATGGTGTAGGATAGTTCATGTAGACAAAGGTTATAGTAGTGATTATTAGAGATGGTGTAGGATAGTTCATGCAGACAGAGGTTATAGTAGTGATTATTAGAGATGGTGTAGGATAGTTCATGCAGACAGAAGTTATAATAGTGCATGTTAGAACTTTGCTCCATGCAAACTACTGGATATTGATTCTTTACTTAAGACCAAAATACAAGTGGGAAGGGAAAAAAAATCTCATTATTCTGAAGTGAAAAAACTGTCAAGCTGATACCCACAAAGATAGAACCGGTATCATTAAGGATTCCTGCTGCCCCTGAAGCATAATTGACACCTCCCAACAGGGCAGTTCCTTGAGTGGAGGGTGCTAAATATGGAGGGGCGAAGGACTTGGCTCCTAACTGCTCCCCTGCAACATAATATATAACCAAAACATCATAATATTAATAACATATTCTGTCAACAGATGTCTTTAACCAAGTAGTCTAAGGATATTGAGCTATAAAACTTTGAATTGCCAACTACCAACAATTTCAAATGCTAAAACTATTGAATCTAAAGCCCATTAAATCCACAATGCACAAGCACTATGTTATGTATTTACCAACAATGTCTGAGATTGTTTTGCCGTTTGTAAACCTTCCTGTTGGGTGTCCTCCAGAGGGAGAAAAATCAATCCCATACGGAGGTGAATCAGCTTTTGAAAGTGTGAAAAGATAGTCATTATTCCCTGCATCCACCAGAGAATCCCCGAACACAAATGCAACATATTCAGTATTATTGCTAGAGTAACCGAGGTTCATTGCAAAGCAAGATATGATGGTATAGATCATGAAAAACAGGAGACTGGTTGATAAAGCCATTTCCAAAGCAAATGTTGCATGGAAATAGGAGAATAGTTGGAGACATTTAAACTTGTAGAATGTTGTGTGGACTTGTTCAGAGTTAACAGGAAGTCTGGTAAGCACTATCACACAATTTCCATGGCCATGACCAGATTGAGATTGTCGATGAAAAACTTTCTTGAACATACTCAAAATGTTAAAGATTGAGAAAGGATTCTCTGAGATCCCAGAAAGAAATCTTCCTGTTATGACAGTAGAGATATTTGTGCTCTCCAGCTTGTCTTTATTTTCAGTGGATGTAAGTCAGCAACATGAGTGCTCTATGTACTTGCTTCCCATATTCCCACCTAGGAATCTTAGTACAAATCAAAGGAAAAGGCAACGATAAAGTATTGTACTTTCTGCCCATTGAAATGTATAACTTATTCATAGAAATACATCGTGTCCTCATGTAAAGGAAGATTTTTGTCCTAAAGTAAAGATTTGAAAAAATCTGCCAATGTTTAAATGGACTATAAGTAGGAGGGATGCAGACCCAAACTTTTGCTGCCGTCATTTCAAAAGTCTCTGTATCTTCTTCAACAGCCCCTTGGACTATCGTCCCATAGAGGGGGCTAACTAAAACTTTCAGAAATGCAGTAAAAAAGATTAGGAGTGTAAGTAGGTGGTATTAATATATTTTGAATTATATATGATGAGAATGTTGCAATGGTTTTGTCGTTGCATCAAAAGATTGATCTGATAAAGTCTCATACAAACGTCAGATTTATACAAGATCCAAGGGAGGCGGTTAAGTCATGTCATGAATCAGTTGGGCTGGATAGACACCAACCTATCCAAAGGGACCCTTCCAATAAAGAAAACATAAAAAATAAATAATTTAAAAGTAAATTTGAGTTTCAATTTATGAAAGGAAATTAATCTATGCATTTCTATAAAGGCAAACAATCATATTTAGGAGTTTAAAATATTTATCATTTGATGTGTGTTGTTGATTAAAAAACAAAAAATAAATGTCTATTTAATGTAATTTTTTAAAATTTATCATTTATATTTATTTAATTCTATTAAAATATCATCTTCCAACTAATTATTTACCTATAATTATCTGTTATTTGTAAGTATACTCATGGGACAACATAAATATATTTTCAGTTGGAGTTGATTATGTATGAAGAATGCACTTGAGACATGTGCATGGGTTTTATTTTTCTAGGTTTTGGATGGATGTGAAGAGGAACATGCATTAAGGCGGTATCTCTAAATCCCATTTAAATAGTGAGCAACTCTATTCATATTAGTATTTTAAATTTTGTTTTTAAAAAGGTTTTATACCACACATGATCATTGAACTTGTGTTTGTAGGTTCTTATACAAGAACTAAGCAAAGGTGAGTATGGGTTGGTTCTAAGGTTCTTATTCCACATTTCAGGATGAGACACTCACTAAATATTGTGGGATGCCTCTTCCAAGTAGGTATCATTAAGTTCCCAAAAATTAACTAATACAATAAATCAACTCCTCAGTTCAAAATTGAAACATTCATAGTCTTCTTAAAACATAATAGACAAAAATGGAAGAGCATCCATGATATAACAATATATACAATAATAAATTTTATTTACATAAAGGAATGGCTCTTCTCTGTTGATTCACAATGAATCCATTCCCTAACCCCTCAAATCTAAATCATTACATATATTTAATTTAGGAAAGGTAAGTCAAGAGGGTGATAATAGACCCTATCTTCCTATTTTCATTAGGAAATGACATCCCCACAAAGAATTGACTAACAACCCTTAGGTGAATCAACTCAATGTGAGAATCTATTGATTTCCTTATGCTTGAGGATAGGGGTTTCAGCCTGAACAACACTTTTCGAAGAAAAACTAAAAATAACAAATCAACCTAATTATGCCAATTCCAACTTAAAACAACAATGTAAAACTCAATATTGACAAAAAGAGAAAACTTCTTGCAAATATGAGAAGAGCAGAATACTATTTACCAGTCACCAAAAGGCAATTTCGGGAGGCAAATTGGGACTCATTCGCCCATGGGCGAATGGATCTTTTGTCAGGGTTTTCAGACAACTTTCAAGAGCCTCTAATACTAGTCTGTAGCTTTTGTTTGATCCAGGTTTCAGTGTCAGAAACTTAGAAATCAGATCTATAGGTGAGATTCTATGATTTGACAAAAAAATTGACAACTTTTCCAATCTTTCTCTTCAAGAGGTCTTCAATCCTTCTTCAACCTAAATCTGCAACACACACACAAGAGGGAAAAATTATTTGTTTTTGGTGAATAGGGGTTTGCCTTGGTCAAAACCCATTTGGGTAATTAAACTTTGAATTGAAATAAAGCATGAAAGGAATGATGAATGAACAATACTATGTTGGAACTCACCAAACCCTTGAATAAACCTTTGAATGGAGATCTGCAACTTACATGAAATGGCTTCAATGGATGTGGATTTTGATACTTTGAATGCTTGACTTGATCTTTGAAACCTACATCACAATGTTAGCTCCAAAAACATGCATGATGCAAGAAGACTTTGATATGATAATTGGATCTTGATTGCCGCAACAAAATGCTTGATAAATTTTCTCTTGAATGCTCTTGATCATCAACTTTAGCTCTTGTAAACTTGTACTTGAAATCTCATAAAATTTATAGGTGAAACTTAGAAAACAACCTTGTATTTATAGGTATGTATCCATAATTTCTCAAAATTCAAACATTACAAGCCAACATTGGAATATGGATTTGGGAACCTTAAAATTTTACCAAAAACATATTTTAAATTTAGGTTCAAAGGCCTAGGGAGGACCCATTCACCCATGGGCGAATGGGTCCTAGGTCCCTATTCCTGAAACACGTTGCTCAAGGTAAAGTCACAAAGTGTTATGTGTTGGCATTAGTTATTGTCGGGTTTCCCCTTCAGAAAATATAATTTATTAGGCTTGCACATGTAAAATAAGGCTTATTAAGGCCTAATTAAGTCTAATTTAATTAGGAGGGGCCAAACAAAGTGTGAAAATGTAAAGGGATACATTTTTCTACACTAAATTTAGCCCCCACTTTAGTGAGAGGATGATCTTGCATCAAACTCACACTAAAGTAGACAATCAAGAGAGGTCTAATTGTACAATTGTTGGAAAGATAAGATGGAAAAGATCAAGGAGGATGATCAAGCTCCCAATATCTAAGATCTCATGGCAAAGCCAACAAAGGTACAAGGAGACACATGCCCATGTTAAACATATATATGCAGCAATGACAAGATACTCAATCATACAATGTCAAAGACTCAAAGAAAAAGAAAAGGGGTGGATCAAGCCTCAACTATTTGTCCAACTCAATGTGGATCAAGCCTTAGTTGTTTGTCTAAAAAAATCGTTCGCAAGTGAAACCCATTGTCCGCTATGCAAACAAAAATGCACTCAAAAGGGCTAGTGTAGTTTGATATACACTAGGTGAGCCCCCTAAAAGTGACTAATTGAGAAAGTCGTGCTAGGTCTACAAGCTCTCACTGTACAATGATAAATTCATGCCAAGTCTACAAGCTCTCATCGTACTAACCATACCAAATCTATACCTCTGATAACTTTGATAAGGTGCCACAAACATATGAACTTCGAGCTTCACAAGGCCAGCAAGCTATGTTATGCTAAACACATGAACAAAAACTACTCTACTAAGCAAGGTGTGTTATGCTTGGTGGCCGTGAAAAAGGGTTGTAACTTTGAGCTTCACAAGGTTAGCAAGTTGTGTTATGCTAAACACTTATGAACAAAATAAAAATAGGATAAGACATGTTCAAAGGGGTTTTGCTTAGCTCATGTAAGGTCTCGTCTTAGGGAACATTGTGCCTAATGTCTCCAAGAGAGGAAAAGTCTAGGATAAAATATCCACAACTTAGGGAATGCAATGTGTAGCATCACCACTAAGAGGAATTTCGTGTGCCAAGAAAGGTCAAATCTTGAAGGAAATCAAACCCAATGACACCACCAAGAAGAGGACACGTCATGTGAAGTAAGAAGATCACACTAAGAAACATGAATTATAGTCAATAAAACATGTCAAAATGATAACGCTAATGTATGCCCCCACTTTAAAGAAATTGCAAAACCCCATGCTGTTAGAAATTACTTTAAAGTATAAAATGATATTTATGATAAACAATAAAGAAGACATGAGAGCTTATTTGGAAAGCCCTATGTGAAACATATGTTTCCAAATGAAACTACACCATGAAAATGGGGTTACCCCCAAATGAAATCCCAAAATCAACATAAGGGATCCATGGATTCAGGGTCAGCGTATGTCTTTGCTACAATGATATTATAGAGCTCGAAAAATGTCATCATTCTCCAAATGCTCATAGAACTAGAAGAATGACACATAGAGAGCAAAAATAAAGAAATTTTTTTGGGTCAACATGGAAGAGACCTAAATGTCCCAACGCCTTGTGTCATCCCCAAAAGGAGAACACAAGACAAAGGAAAAAGATTTTGAAATTCTTTGAAAACTATGTAGATTATATATGAAGATGTGGCTTGTAGGCTCTTTCCCTACTCTCTCTGAGAGGAGGAATTCTACTGGTATGTCAACTTGCCCGCTGGAACTATCAATACTTGGACTCTTCTAAAGGATGCTTTCTTGTAGAAGTTCAAGACCCCAGTAAGCCCTATGGATCCATACAGACATTTCATGTCAGTTCAAAGGGAGATCAATGAACCAATCAACTCTTTTAATGATCACTTCCACAAAGCATACACTCGGATACAAGCCTTGTACATTTTCAATGATGTTATTGTTTTGCCTATTTATTATGCAACCCTGGATAACCTCACTTAGGCTCTGGTAAAGAGGATATGACCACTGCCTACCAAGTTGGTGGATGTGTATGCAGAGGCCATTATTGCTAGCACAAATCTGGGGTAGAACATTTCTAGTCCACTTCCTTCTCTCAGGAAAACTACACATCTGATGCAGATTCAAGAGCTTGCTCAAGCCTTACAGCATTAGACACCCCTACTGAATCTGGTATCACAGTTGCCCATTGTCTCGCACCTTGGGCGACCAATGAGTCAAGCACCTTCGGTTCCCCACTACTTGCTGCCCTAGAAGCAGAACACCCATTCTTAGCTATCCCAGATGTCAGTGTACCTCGAAGCATCTGAATTCCCATCCACTCATCAAAATTAGCCAGGTGTGCAACCCGTATTCCTTCATAATTCAGCTTCGTAGTCAAACAATACCGAAAAGGACTAAATTGATGAGCTCACAAAGATGATCAAGAAAATGTCCACATAAATGATGCACTTGAGGAATCAAAACAACCAGCTGTATGTGTCACAAAAAGCATCCAGGCTAACCTTAACCATGACAACTGAGATCAACATGAAATTCAGAACAATCGGGATGCCAGCACTTCGTCAGGGCAAAATTATGACATCAATCAGAATTCAGGCTAGAATTTTGACAAGAGGCCTTTCCAAAGGAAAAATCGGACATGGAATATAAGACCCAACAATGCTGGCGTCCCCATGCCCCTGACCAGCCCAATGGAAATTAGAACACTATGAGCGGAGTTTACTTGGTTGAGGCCACCTTGTCTGGTTGGTATCACATGCACAAAACAATTAAGCACTCCGAACTAGATTGCCTAGAATTCTGGACTACTATTGACATTGTCCCATCTGACCCTTATGGCTTTATAGTGCTGGTAGTGAATCGGGCTCCTTTCTCAAAATCAGAATGCAACACGCTAGAGCAAGAGGGCCCCACCAAAAACAATAATGGTAAGGTAGAGGAGGTAAGCTCCGAAAGCCCTTTGGCTCAACTTTTCAATTTTGTAGATAATGGTCCTACTGAGGATGAAGATGAGCCTAGGGAAGATGAAGTCCACATGTTTCATCAAATAACTACCCCTGATGACCTAAGAAATAGGTAGGTCGGTGGTCATGTTGGGGGTCCTTTTATGACCTCCACTCCACCTAACAATTTCAGCACTCCCCCTGACTTGAAGGCAAGCAATAATCTGGGGTTTCCCCATGTACCCAAATGGTACTTCAATAAGAATAAAAAACAAAACCATAAACCAAGCCAACCTACCAGATCCTCCCAAAACGTTTCCTATGATCAGGAGGTTGTGCAGATGGGGGAATATTTTGCTGAAGAATTTAAAAAGGTGAAGCTAAGTGTGTCTTCCTTTGATCTACTCAAGGTACCAGCCATGAGAAATGCCTTTTTTAGAATGATAAACGGGACCCCATCGATCGGATCTACTCCAGAAACTCCCGCTAAGAGGGTCTCCTTCGAAGACTCACAAAGTGAGCCCGTCATTCGACAGGTCTTCAATAAGAAGGTTGAGCCCCCTATAAATAAGCTAGTAGGCAAGCAATCCTCCAAGGAGGTGAATCAGACACAAACCCAAAGCAAGGGCCATGATAAAGACAAGGATTAGGTTTCTCAAGTGGATGTTTCAGGAGGACTCTTCCAGGGCAGATTCGAAACTCCCCCCTTCCTGACCACTATTCGCGTGTTTGGGAAGAACCTCCACAATTGCCTACTGGATTCAAGAGCCTCTACTAATGTCATGCCCCCGAGCATATGTAAGGCACTCGGAAGAATTCCAACCCCCTCTCAGTGTAAGGTAACACAGCTTGACAAAATTGAGATCAACATAGTGGGAGAGATTAATAAAATACCTATGCAAATTGTTGTTGATCCTAGGATCCAACAGACCATATATATTTAGGTGGCTGATATCTTGGATACATATGGTATAATTCTAGGAAGGGATTTCACAAGGGCATTGAATGGATATGCTATGATTGACTACTCACACATGTGGTTTCCATGGAAAGGAATGTTGAATCAGATTCAGATTAATCGGGAGCCACATATGAAATTTATGATCACATAATATAACACAAATGAGGGATTATTTTCTAAAATAGAATTGGGGAATTATTCCCCAGTATCGTACCTGAATGAGCAAGAATACCTTGAAGAAGAGGGAATAAGTGAGGTCTTCCTTGTACTTTGTAACCCACCTACGAACTTGGACAACACCTCTAAGAGCACTGAAGTGTTAATAGAATGGAATGATGAAGAATCAAGAGAGGATGATAGTCTTGGATTACTGGTCAGTTTCCAAGACTTCATGGTAAAATGTGCATAAGATCAGCTCATTCTAGGAGCTAGAATGAATTTTTTAGGAGCTCCTTTTGCCTAGTTGGTGCAAGGTACATAATGCTGCACATTCAAAATTTGAACGTTGCTTATGCTAGACAACAATTGAATACATTAAACGAAAAATCACTCAAAAGGAGAAAATTGGGTCAGTACTACCAGAACAAACACTTCTAGCCCCTATATCTCATCACAAGGTTGCTGCAATTGGGCCTTAATCAAAGTCGAAGGTTGTGCTAGTTGGTGTTGCATTCATGGACCCTCCTAGATTCTGGACGTTGTGCTTTGACAGATCCAAATCCAAGCATGGGGTTGGAGTTGGCTTTGAGTTAATCAGTCCTGGAGGTAAGTCCTACTTTGCTACCCATAGACTTCAGTTCTATTTCACTAATAATGTGGTGGAATATGAGGCCTTAGTCCTGGGACTCCTGATGGCATTAAGAAAGGGTGTCAAAATGCTCCAAGTGTTCAGGGATTCAGAGTTGGTCATTAAGTAGGTCAGAAATTTTTATTCCCATTTTGATCAAAGACTCACCAATTATAGGCACTGGATATGTGATCTACTGGAGGGATTGGATGCAATCAATATCCAATTAATCCTATGTTCTCGAAATCATACCTCCAATGCCTTGGCACACGCCGCAAGAACTCTACAACCATTGTCCCTATCGGGCCTCAAAAGATTCACTATGGAACTTACCTCCGTTCCATCTGTGCCTAATAAAATAGCCAACTTCCAGAGATTTAATGATGATAAACACAACCTAGATTTTATCACCAGTTCTGATGTGTTCACTACTCAAATAATAAATGAGGTTGAACCTCAAGAGGCTGACCTAGATACAGAAGGGGTCATCAATTTGAAGACCAACACAGTTGCAAGGGGGATGGTCCAACTTGAATGAATCTTTGACCTAGATCAGATCAGGGATCAAGGTCAGCAGTCTAAGAAGGACACCATTAGTGGCCAATGCGACACCTACAACCTCAAAATAGCTGGGAATGCAAACAATGTATTTATCGGCAAGGTGTGCATGCCACAAGAAAAGGGAGATATAGTGGATGCATTGTGGAAGTACCACCATGTCATTACCTAGAGCTATGAGGATCTCAAAACATATGATACATCAATCATCACCCATACGATCCCTCTAAGGCCAGATACAAAGTCGTTTCGACAATGATACTGCCCTGTCAATGCCTTATTAGAAGCAATCATCTATAAGGAAGTATAGAGATTGCTATCCACCAAGATTATCTTCCTGGTTAGGCACTCCACATGGGTGGCCAACTTGGTCCCAGTAAGGAATAAGAATGGGGAGATCAGATTGTGCATCGACTTCCACAAATTGAATCGAGCATTAGAGAAATATAACTACCCTATACCATCATTAGATGAAGTTTTGCAGATAGTACATGGTTCCCAGATGATGTCCTTCTTAGATGGGTACTCTGGGTACAACCAGGTTATGGTACAATATGAAGATTGACACAAAATGTCGTTCACCACAAAATGGGGAGCTTTCGCTTATAGATGAATGTCATTCAGACTAATCAATGTTGGTGCTACCTTCCAGCGTGCCATGGACATTGCGTTTAAGGACCTGATTAATAAATGCATAATCATCTATATGGATGATTTGATAGTATTCTCAAAGTAGCCAGGTACCCATGTCACTGGAATATGCAAAGTCTTTCAGAGATGCTACGAATTCGGGGTTTTCCTTAATCCTAAAAAGTGTATTTTTGGGGTTATTGAAGGGAAGTTACTTGGGCATATCCTCTTAGAGTGGGGGATTTCAATTGAACCCGAGCATATCCAATCAATCACAAAGATCTAGCTACTTGGCAACAAGAACAAATTAAATTTTTTGTTTTGGAAAGATTAACTTTGTCCACAAGTTCATCATGGGCTTTGCTAAAATAGTCAAACCACTCAACACCATGTTAAAGAAAGATGCTAAGGTTGAGCGGACCCTAGAAGAAAAAAAGGCTTTCAAGGAAATTAAGAAAGTGATCACTGATGCACCTGTGTTGGTCAGCCCCAACTATGTAAAGCCCTTTTACATATATTCATTTGCTTCAGACCATTCATGTGCCAACATCTTGATGTAGAAGGATGATGAGGGGAACGAGCATCCGATCACCTTCATGAGGACCCCGCTAAAAGATGTTGAGCTACACTATCATAATGTTGAAAAGAAAGTGTATGCCCTTGTTAAAGGGGTAAAGAAGTTTAGGCACTATATCCTATGCAACAAGGTATTTTCCATAGTTCCTGACCCAGCAGTGAAAATGTTGCTTATACAGAATGAGTTGGGGGAATGAAGGGCTAGATGATTTACATTGTTGCAAGAGTATGACATGGAGATCCAACCAATGAGGTTGGTAGGAGGGAAAGATATTACTTGGTCGATTGCTGAGGTGGCTGTGGACATAGGTCCCGAACTCACAATGCAACAGTATCAGCTAGAAGATATCTCTCTGGGAGAATGTTACGAGGACATCGGATATTACTTGCTATACCACAAATGTCCACCTCACTTGCAAGGGGTTCAAAGGTGAGCCCTTGGGTTGAAAAGTAGTATTTATATGTTGCAGGGTGCCATACTGTACAAGAGGAACCATGAAGGTATCTACCTAAGGTGCCTGGGTAAAGAAGAAGTTGAACGGGTCCTCTGGGAATTCCATGATAAGTTTGGAACTAGTCATGGTTCTGGTTTGTCAACTGCACATAAAATATTGAGAGTTGGGTACTATTGGCCCATTGTTTTTAAAGATGCTCATGGGAATGTCCACACCTGCCACATATGCCAGACCATAGCCACCCAAGAGAAGAATGTTGTTGTCCTGTTGCAACCTATTCTGGAGGTAAGGTTGTTCATGCAATGGGGTCTTGACTTCATCGATTCAATAAATCCTCCATCATCTATTGGACATAGGTACATTTTGACCACTTCTAATTATTGTACTAGGTAGACAGAAGAAATCACTTGTAGGAAATGCACAACATAAGTAGTCATTAATTTTTTAGAAGGTTTTGTTTTAAATCACTTTGGTTGTCCTTATGTGTTGGTATATGATAATAGTCTTGCATTTGCTTCATTGAAATTTGCCGGTTGGGCATTTGATTATGGTATCACCCTTAATTATTCCCCCAATTACTATCCTCAATGCAATGGTATTGTTGATTCAACCAACAAGAACTTGATCACCATGATCAACAAGTTACTAGATAGGAATCCTAAAGACTGGGATACCCAACTCCATTTTTCCCTTTGGGAAAATCACACCCATCACAAGGCTGCCCTTAGTGATTCCCCATACCACAAAGTTTATGGCTTCGAGCCCATCTTTCCCATACATTTGAAGATCCCTACCCTCCAGTTCATCAACATTTTTTATGAAGGAGGACACCGTAGAGAAGCTCGCCTCGCCGAGCTACTACACTTAGAAGAAATACGAGACCGTGTGATAGAAAATTTTTCCAAACACCAAGGCATAGTCAGAAGGTGGTTTGATCGCTGAGCAAAAATTAAGGCCTTTTGCATTTTTGATCTGGTCCTATATTGGGACAAGGCCCATGAGAAGAAATGGGGACATAACAAATTCGACAAGCTTTTGCCTGGCCCCTTTCAGATTGTTGAAATCCTTGGAGATAATGCCTTTCATATCAAGACCTTAACTGGTGAGGATGTCTCATTTCCTATCAATGGGCAGCACCTTAAGCATTACTTCTAGGCCTGAGCTCTTTTAGAGCTATCCATGTAAATACCTTTACATAGGTTGGGATAGATGTCCCTAGCAAGGTTTTATGCGTTCCCTAACTATTTTTTCTATTGGTGAGGTTTCCCCATGTTCTTGTTGTGGTGGTCGTGCTTGGCTGATAAATGGTTTGCCCTGCTGACCACTCCTACTTGTTCTCTAGATAAGCCTTCATTCCCTATTGCTATTCTATGAAAGCCCCTAAGCATTGGTTTTCCCCTTTTGAACTATGAACTAATCTAGGATGGTGTCCCGTTTGAATTTCTTGCATCTATCATGGAACACACAAAAACGCACTTAAAGTTTCCAAAGGATCATATGGCGATTACTGAGAAGGCTGGATTAGTAAAAAAATCTAAGGTCTTCTCCAATGACCACTATGATTTCCAAGCCCATAATGAACTTCAATGTTTACATGGTTGAGAAAAAAAAAGAAAAAAAAAAGTACTGCAAAGAAAATATCAAATGAAAAGAACAGGAAAATATGAAATTAAGCAACCATATGGGTGTGTTAATATCTCTCCAGGGGCTATGGATGCCTGGCTAGCATTAGAGGTATGTGTGTGGGGTCACAATGACAACTCCATTGGGGTGATGGATGCCTGACCGAAAGCGAAGCAATGTCCAGGTTACTTTTGGGGTCAGGAAAACTATGTAGCTTGTCCTTCCCGATTAGTAGTCATCCATACTATCTTCGAGGAAAGGAAATGAACTCACCATGCACACACCTCCATGATGATGTCACGGCACAATTCAATCTTTCCTTCCTTAACTTGCTCTTAGTTCAACTTTGGAAATCGGCTTTCGTGTGCAAAACTAGAGATCTTGGGTTCAGAATGAATATTTATCTTTAAAATGCCATTAGCATTCTCCCAATAGAGTCACCATTTGTTGTGCCCTTTGCAAACATGCCCCATTTGGAACGGAGACCCTCTCTTTCCTTTTTGCCTTGTTGGGTCCTTTTTGCTTATCCTCATTTTGTGTGCCCCATTTTGGTGTCCCTAACGGTCAACACATTCTCAAAAGTCTCATTTAGGGTTGATAAAAAATTTCCCCTTTAGAAAATGTTAAGTCTTAAGCCCTTTCGAGTTTTCTCTATCAGTTTGCCTTTCTAACATCTGTAGGACACTTCGGGCCTGGATCCTCAGGTTTCCCCTTGCAGGCCTCCCTTTCTGAGTTTCCCTTTTGGTTTCACTGTTCTGTATGGCTATGCCTTGGTGTCTTCCCAACCCTTATACCCTAGTGCCTAGACAACCATCTACTTCCATTACCAAATCATGATGGTCGTGCCCTCACATCTTTCTAGACTTTTGGGCTAATCTCTTCGAGAAGATTTCCCTGGGTCTCCTCGTGGTCTCCGCTATTTCTAACAGTTGTTGACCTTTGACCCCCCAAACTTTGGACCCTAGCATTCCCTTCGCCATTTCGATTTCCTTGGCGTATTTTCCTGGAGCCATCCTTCGACATCCTTTCGGCTCTTGGAGCTCGGTCCTCCTGTTGCCATCCTAGAATTTGAATTCACTTACCGAACGTCTGTTGTACAATCATTCATTAAGGGGGTATTTATTGTAGTTCCAGGGGCTATTTAAACAACATCGACTTATCATTTTCACATGTCAAGAAGAAATAGAAAGCATGGTGTGCCCCCAACAACTCCCACCTCCGTGCTCAGATCTCAACTTCACCACTTGACAATGATTCAAAATTCTACTACTTTGGGCCCTCGAGGTAGGATTGTCGTATGCCTCTCTTTTCTCCTTTTCCTCAAATTCATAAAGTTAAAACTTAAAGCGATGAGGAAAGAGATTGATAATCCATTAAAGTGCCCTAATTTGGAAGAACCCACAAGTCTGAAACAAAAAACTCCCTCGTACAACATCAAAAAACCAAACTTCAGAGTGATGTCCTCTCGCCGCTATTCTTCGAAATCAAAAACTGCACCCCTCGAGCCTGAGTCTCTCTTTGGTCGCGACAAAAAAACTTAACAAAAAAACCACTTCAAAGGCGAAGCTTTCCCCGAGCTCCTGACACTGGGTTTCCTTGCCCACTTCACCATCGCCAATGGCTAACGACCTCCGTCACTCCGGCCCTCAGACTCCAGGCTCATGAAGTCCGCTAGAACTTGAAACGAAAAAAGAAACTTCGAAGTCGCCCTTCGGATCCTGATCCTTGCACTTTTGTCCTCGGGTCGCTATCTACGGTTCACCATTTCATACTGCCGCCATGGGGCGTCTTCCCAGCTCCTGAGTCTTGGTCGCCCTTTCGCCCTACATGATTTCAACAAGGAAGTGATACGTTCAACTTTTGCTCGGACTCCGTCATCCGGATTTCCGCCCCCAAACTTTCGTTCGTGTTTCACTATTTCACATGGCCGAACCTATCTGCCTTCCCAGGCATTGGGCCTCGAACCTCAGTTCGCCTTTGAAGTTTTTGACCAACTGCTAAGCCTGCCTCGGGTCTGATCTTCCAGACTTCCATCTATGAAATTCCATCTGCGTTTCGCATGGCTATCCCCAGGAAACTTTTTGACTCTTGCGGCCCAAACATTGGAGCCCACCTCCTAGGATGTCATTTACCCTATGCTGTTCCAAATAGCCAAACCTAGACAGCCTTCCTATAGTTAAGGCCTGACTGATAAAATCATGGCTTCCATGAGCAATTTTCCAATGTGAAGAGGACATCCAAGTTCTATATGATGTCTTACTTATTATATTCACTTGCTGACCGGCAGTATTGTAGATACCGAAAATTGGTTTAGGCCTGCGAACACCACTTTCGACATAATTTTCTATAGTCCGTCATCTTGATTAAATAATGTATATTATTTAATTAACTTTTCCAACACATATTTCCTCTATTAATTAAATACCCCTTTTTAATTAATTCATTAATTCATTATTTAATCTTTATTCAACTCGATTAATTAAATAAATCATATTTATTTAATTATGTCCATAACTAATTAATTCTTCCTTATCAATTAAATAATTTATTATTTATTTATCCTTTTATCATACTTTTCTAACTATAATTAAATATCTTTATTTAATTATTCATTTAACCCCCTTTATCTATAATTAAATATTTATTATTTAATTATTTATATTATCCTTTTCAAATAGTCAAATTAAATAAATTATCTTTATTTATTTAATTAAAGTCTCTTATTTTCGAATGTTAAATTAAATTAATATTTAATTCATATTTGATATTTGTGTCACATTCCTCTATCCTTCAATTATCTAAGTCATTCACTCACCTTTTGACTCAAGATCTATTTTTAGTTCTCTAGTTATCTTTGAATTCAACACCAGTTTATCTCTATGAGAAGACTCTCCATCATAACTAGGCAGTTAACTAGTTCCAACTCATATGCATGATATGTTTATTAATTAAATATCTTTATTTAATTAATTAACTCATGTTTTCATTCGAATGCGTTAGTCTTCGAGTTCTAACTTTGGCTTTTGCATACAAAGTCTATTTCTTCTATTTTTGGAGATTAAGATCTGAACTTGTGTTCTAACTCACATTCTAAATTAGTCTCTATCTTTAGTCTTTCCTGAACTCGTGTTCTAACTTGCATTCTAACTCACATTCTAACTAATATAGAACTCACATCGCATGGCATTCATCAATCTCGTCCGTCGATCTCTCTTTCAATCTGAGCCGATCGTTCGAAAACCAAAAATCTATAAAATGGCTTATCACAATCATTATTCCTCCTCTCGGAATCACATACTTTTGAGAAGAGATTTAACTTTGATATTTTTTGTAGACACTCGACAAAATTATACTTGGATTCAAACACATAAATCTCAAGGAAAGAATAATAAAGAGGCAAAATGGAGAAGAGCAATAGAGATAATTCAAAAGGATGAATGCATATTCGGTGAGATCATTTTGGTTTTATTAGTTTATTTCCTCGTTCTTTGTTGTTAGATTTTAGATTATTGTTTAGATTAGGATTTAACTTTGTTATCTAGTCATGCTTGCAAGTTTTTTGTATGGCACACCGCATCTATTCTGCAAAACAACGCATCTACATCCACGAACCGTATCTGTGAAAAAAAATGACGCATGTGTCATAAAAAGCCGCATCCATGAAGTCATGAACCACACTCGCTTGTCAACAAATTCGTGAACTGCATCCGCCTGTCAACAGTCGAACCGCATCTATGGCTCCAAAAGTCGCATCTGGCTGGTTAAACTTTTTCAAATTTTTATCAATTTTCGTGCATCTATATTTTCACTTTTCATTTTTGTTAGCTTGTTTGGGTTTTCGCTAATTTTTGTGTCAGTTGTGCTAAGGAGGAATAACATAGTGTTTACAGGACAAAGCATAGAAGACATTTAAAAACCTAAGACCATTTTTTTGCAGGACGAAAGCTGAAGAACAATGAACTACTGATGAATTTGCATGTAGGACCTAATGCCTTGGTGTTAATTCATTTATTTAAGCAAGCTTTTATTTGGTAGATAGACAATCATCATGTGGGATTAAAATGAATTTTCTGATTGATAGATAGAAAATTGTCATTTGGATTAAAAAGATCCACTGTCTTCTTTGTTTGGTGCTTTGGACATATCTGTAACCCTTACGATACATTATACCGAAGTATCCTCTCCCCTTGCACAGTCATATGATCCTGAGTGTAAGAGAAATGGTTGCTAACTCTAGAACTTGGGCCTGTCCTGGTGGGAAAAAGTACTCACCCCAAGACGAGTCAGACTGGTAGCACATTAAAGCCAAGCGACTTCCTGCCGGTATAGAGAAGTGGATTCTTGGGGAAAGCCCAAGAATCACGCACACTATTCCAATGAGATGGATAGAAATGGACTCTCATTGATGTCGGATAGTGTCCCACGAATATAATATCCTTATTAAACACCTTGTTGTAGAGTTACCAAAATCCTACCTACTTGTTGGTGCAGTAGGGTCGGCCTTGTGAAGCTGTCTTATATTCTTATGGTTTATGTGTGGAAATGAAATGTATGCCATGGGAGTTTCATGGATACAGTAGCTTGGCTGCCCCGTATAAGTGAGTGCCATGGAGGGGAGCCAATGGGGTCAAGCTACTAGTCATTCACCATAAATATGCGTAGCTGTAGAAATCCAAATAAGAATTCAATAAGTATTATCCTAAAAGCCTAGGTTGTAATTATTTTTTGAGTCTTAACAGTACTTCCATCATACAAAAACTGAAAATACATTGATTGCTATGTTTGCTCTTTGTTGTATTCATCAAAATCTTGATCAAACAAACAAAGTCAGTCAACAACTTTCGGGAAAATTTCAACTTTCGAGAAAAATTCAACTGTCAAAAAATAGAGTCACATTTGTTAGTTTGAAAGCCACATGTGTATTAGCGAGTCACATCTGGCTATCAAAATTTTCACTTTTCATAGTCTGCATATCACGAGTCGCAACTGTCACATTTTGAGTCGTATGTGTTCATGCAAACCGCATCTGTTAGTTTTCGAGTCGCATGTGTCTGTAGAAACCGCATCTGTCATTTTTCGAGCCGCATGTGTATCGGTAAACCACATTTATCATAGGAAAAACCACAACTGTCAAAAACACCGCATGCACTATCAAAAAGCCCATCTGTCAAAATCTGAACCGCAACTATTAGGCAAACCACATTTTCTTGTCAACAGAAAACATCAAAAACCACGAGCTGAGTCCAAACATCATTGTCATAATTTGTTGTAGGTTCTTAAGATCAACCTTAGATTCAAAACTGGTAAATTTTGCTCAAAACTTTGCATCGTTAGTTGTCATATACGTCTCAGTTACCATCATTAGGTGTCATATACATCTTAGTCATAGTAATCCTAAGTTGCATGCATATAGATACTCCATAGGAAATTGCATATAACAGATTACACAACTTTCCTCATCATTGGAAACATTCATGTGTCAATTTGTGAAAATCATTGAACCTTGTCACTTTAGTCCCATCTAGTGGATCGTTTCAACTTATTAGTCTAGTTTGAAAAATTCACCTTGTCATTGTCCTTGTCATACAATCAGGTTCCTTGGTCAAAAAAAAGTGTTTGCATGAATTTATCCCATAGGTGGTAGGTTATAGTCTACACACATCTTGCATTTTGTCTATCCTATCATACATTATCTTAGTGTACATCTTTTAGAAACCATTTTAGCTATATCATTTATCGTCAGAAAAATCCAAAAATATAGACATAGGTCATATCAGTTTCTAGACATAGTCTGCATTACCCATTTTGAGCAGCTTTTTCATGGTCAAAACAAGGTCCAAAAAGAAACACAAAGCAATGACAGACCCCAATGAATTCATCAACCCGTTCAGAAACCAATCGTCAGGAAGTAAACAACCACACAAGCCTTTGCTAGAAAAACATGTCACTAGGGACATGCATGGTTAGATTTACATAGAAGACATAGATGCAACAATAGAAGATCTTGAATTTGTATCCTTCATGGATGAATGTTTGGTAAATGATCCCCAACGCTATCTAGCAAAATTGCTACCAGAAGGTGCCAAACTACCCATAAGATTTGATATTCGTACTTTGCAAACACAGTCAACTTAACCATCCCAAACTGCAACATCAATAGTCTCTATTCCCCAAATAAACGCAGCGATACCAACTGGTATACCAACTCAAACATCATCAATTGTAAACACAACCCCTTTCAACATAACACAAAGTTTACAATTCACTGCGGGGGCCACTTCCTCCAACCCTTTTGGCACCAACACGACTGGTAAGAGAACCAAAGTTGGCAGAAATATACCTATACTGAACCAAATCATTCAGACATGAAGTATTCCTATTCCAAATCAGACATTTCAGATAGGAAGCATTCCTATACCAACTCAAACCATTCAAATAGGGAATATCCCTATACCGAATCAGAATATCTTGACAGGATATATTCCCTCACCCAATCACAACCCGTCATAGAACATGGCGTATCAAAATACCTACATTGATCCAAATATCACAAACACCATGTCCTTGATGCAATTCGATGTCCTTCAAAACAAGATGCAAAACCTTCAACAATAGATGGACAACATGTCTATGTCCGGAAAATGAACTATCTTAGTGCAAGACCTATGTCCATGTCCCTTTGACAAAGCGCTTTACATGACACCATTCCCCCATGGATACATTATACCAATTTTTCCTAAGTATAATGGGAGAAAGAATCCTATAGAACATATTAGAGAGTTCTCAACAGCATGCATGGACATAGCGTATGACCCCACATACTTGATGAGACTATTTCCATGAACCCTTGTCGGGATAGTACTGGAATGGTTCTCTAAATTACCATATGGTATATGATCTTGGGGTGAATTAGATGAGAAGTTTATCAAAAATTTCACCTTTAACATCTAGACAATGAGGTAACAATTGCAACCTTGTGCCACACAACACAAGAAGATGATGAAAATTTCACCACTTTCTTCAAGAGGTGGCAAAGTCTAGCTAGTAGGTGTCTAGTTGAAATACTCGAAAAACAAAAGGTCACAATATTCTTAGAGAACATCAACCGCAAATTGCAAAGTGATCTAAGGGTACACTATTGTACTTCATTCTCAGACTTGGTACAAAAGGGAATCATCCTTGAGATAGGCCTTATAGACAAAGGAGAAACGAAAGCACCAGGAAGGAATCCAACTGTCCAACATCATAATGCACCAAATGATAGAAACAAATTCTGGTCTAGGAACAAGAATGTTACAAATGATGGCATTGTTGATGCTAAACACATACATACAGGACCAGTAATCACACTTAGAGGTTATAATCCCAATCAAGACATGAGGAATAGTCTAGATCAACAAGCCAACTATGTCCAAAATTCACAACAACAAAGACCACAACAAAGGAGATTTCCTACACGCGAATTTATACCTTTAGGACAACCAATCGAGACTATCTTCAAAGAACTAATTAAGCATAATCTCATCAAACCTTTGAAACCAAGAGAGTATGATCCTGGATAGTTCAAACCTTCATGGTGGGATGATAACTCTTTTTGTGACTATCATCGAACCAAAGGGCACAACCTCCAACAATGTCGTCAGCTCAAGAACATAATACAAGACTTTGTTGAAAACGGAACCATAGAGGTTGGTGGGCAGAAAAACACTAAGAACAGTGATCATAAGGTCTTCACGGACCCGTTACATGACCACACAAAAGGAAAAGCCTCTAGTTCAAGACCCCAGAATAATCCATCGGCCAACTATAACAATACCAAGTATGACTATGGTAAAGGAACGATCATAAACCACCTCCAAGTCACAAACGAGAATGTCAATACTTTCACCATTAAGAAGCATCCAAAATGTAATGTAAACACACACAGAACTAATATTACTATTCTTGGTCCTTCTTCCGAGCCATCTACACAAGCTTCCAAGTTCAAGTACAACCTTCTCGATCAATTGAGTAAAACCCCCGCACAAATATCTATCTTGGAATTGTTGACCTTATCACCTCAGCATCGATCCATTCTTGACAAAGCTCTACAAAACACAACTATTCCTACAGACTTAGATGTCAATCATTTCTAGGAGATGGTGGGATATTTGACCAACTCGCATCATGCCACATTTTCACAATAGGATTACTCAACTGAAAAGTCAAATCATAATGACCCCTTACATCTTGAAGTCTTAGTCCATCAAAACAAAGTCCGACGAGTCTTGGTAGATGGAGGAGCAGATTTGAACCTATGTACCCTTAAATTGGTTAATGCATTAGGATTCTCAGAAGACTGTGTAGAAACCTCTAAGAGTATAGTTATCAAGGCTGACGATGATGAGGAAAGATCATCCAAAGGAGTTGTCACACTCCCTATCCGAATTGGCCTAGCAATCATGAACACCAGCTTCCATGTCTTGGATCTCACCCTCCCGTACAACTTGTTGTTAGGTAGACCTTGGATACATGTAATGAAAGTTGTACCTTCAACATACCACCCATGTCTCAAGTTCCCCTATAATGGCATAGAGATCACCATTGATGGTGATCCAGATCCTTTTCAGTATTGTACAAGCCTAAGGGAAATTCCACAACAGCAAGTTTCGATTAACCAAGAAGCTTCATCATCCACTTTATCCCAATACATTGACCCCTCACATCTCACTAAGTCCATTTCATTCAAACCACCATCATCCACTCCTAAACTCGACATCCAAGATGAGGGTTGTGGTGAATACAATATAAAGGCATCATACTATGTTAATGAACTGATTCCACCTAAGACATATGGCCCACCCATGGCAGATAGAAGATAGTCAATAGTTACATTTCATGTTCCCCCTACAATGACATTAACCAAATGGGGAGAGTTAAGTGAAGAAATTGTGGATCAAGGTGATCTTGGTTGTATCAAGAAGAACATGAATACCCCTCCCCATCTAGTCAAATAGCCAAGGACTAGTACGGAAAAGGATTTAAGATAATACAAAAAGAAGGCTATGATGGGCACAGTGGGCTAGGACTATATCAAAATGGAAGGATGGAACCAATTACTGTCTACCCACGACCAAAATATCTAGGGCTAGGGTGTCAACCACTTAGAATCCGGTTTCCTGGTACTTTGTCATCATTTCAAGAGGAAGTGAATGATTACGTAGACATCGAGACATCTCATGAACCACTTCACCCAATTTACAACAAACCTCCAGTTTATGATAAACCTCTAGTCTATGATGAATCCCCTTACTCAAGCGATGGTGAATGGGAGTCCTTTTCATCTACCAGTACTATGAACATAGATGCCCTATTTGGAGAATTGGCCCTCAACGTGAAACCTGAACCAAAACCATCTAGTCCTTTCCATAAGAAGCACTTGTCCAAACAAGAATGGCAAGATAAATATTATTGGGAAACCCTTGATCATGCATCTTGGGCACCTGACAAGCCATCTTCTGATGAATCTGCCCTTACTATAGTCCCACATCAGAGTATACCTACACCTAGGAAGAAGAATAAGAAGGAGTTAGTCCAAAACTTTTGTGACCATGTCAACCACTGCGTATTCACCTTGGCACTAGATACCTTTATAAATTTTGATGATGACATGCCCCTTATATATCCCGAACTTATCAAGTGGGATCAACAAGGTACACCTATCATAGATACATTCGAGAACGACGAAGTGATTGTTGAGTTCATGGGACTTAGAGAAGGCATACCAAGAGGGGACCATATAGTAGGTTCTACCATAGAATTGGACGATAAGGCATACTTTGGGGAGTCTATTTATACCTCTAGTTCGCAAAAATGAAAATGAAAAGAAAAAAGACGATAAAAAGAAAAATGATGAGTCCCTAGGTGAAAATTGAAAGGTGCATTTGGACGAAGAAAAATTCAAAATAAAGGACGTATCCAATGGTGAAAACCTCTCAGAGGCACCCAAGGATAGAGGTTTAAATATTCTCCCTGTTGAATAGGAAAGGTCACCGATGCTAGTAGAAGAATCTGCGGAAGTCAACATAGGTACAAAAGAAAATCCTTGGAAGGTATATTTTGCAGCTTCTTTAATAGAGATAGAAAAACATGAGTTTAAGGACTTCTTCACAAAGAGACAAATAAACTTTGCATGGTCATATGCTGACATGCCTAGGCTAGATCCAAACCTAATATTGCATCATTTACCACTACAACCAGGTATTAAGCTAGTCAAGTAGAAGTTGAGGAAAATGCATCCGCAAATTGCTCTATTGGTCAAAGTAGAACTTAAGAAACTTTTGGATGTAGGATTTATAAAGACAATAGACTATGCAGATTGGATATCAAATCTTGTACTAGTGACTAAGCCAACTGGGGGCATTCGCATTTGCACTAACTTTAGAGACATCAATAAGGCATGTCCTAAGGATGACTTTCCTTTGTCGAATATCGACATGATAGTAGACCTTACAGCAGGCTACAAGATGCTATCCCTCATGGATGGTTTCTCTGGATATAACTAGATTAAAATAGAACCTAAAGACAAACACAAAATAGCTTTTACATGTCCATGGGGCACATACTATTGGAATGTTATATCATTTGGCCTTAAGAATGCAGGAGCTACCTATCAGTGGGCCATGACTACGATTTTCCATGACTTTGTACATACTTTCATGGAAGATTATCTAGATGACATCATAGAAAAATCAGAAACAAGGGAAGATCATTTGAAAGTCTTTTACAAGATATTCCAGAGGCTAGAGAATTACAATGTCAGGCTAAATTCGAAGAAGTGTGTCTCTGGAGTAAAATCAGGGAAACTGTTAAGGTATATCATCTCTCATAGAGGCATTGAAGTAGATCTAGAGAAGGTAATAGCTATCAAAGAAATGCCTCCTCTAGTCGATATTGGTCAACTTAGAACCCTACAAGGGAGATTACAGTCAATTAGGTGTTTCATAGTACAATTGGCAGATAAAATACATCCATTTCAGCATGTACTCAAGAAAGGAGTACCATTTGTATGGACCCTTAAATGTCAAGAGGCGTTCTAGAAAATCAAGGACTATTTGCTTACTCCACTAGTCTTAATGCCACCTATAGAGAGAAAACCATTGATACTTTACATCTCAGCAACTCAGTTGACATTAGGGGCTCTTCTCGCACAACACGATGATCAAGGTCATGAGAGAGCAGTCTATTATATTAGTCATACCTTAGTGGGCTATGAATTGAACTATAGCAACATAGAACATGCCTGTTTTGAAGTAGTATTTGCTACCCAAAAAATTTGGCACTATATGCTCAATCAACAAACAATGCTAATTGCAAAGATTGATCCACTTAAATACCTCCTAAGTAAGGCAGCTTTAATAGGCTGATTGGCTAAATGGGTTATGATACTTAGCAAGTATAACATTCAGTATGTCAAAGGGAAGGCTATAAAAGGATAGGTGATTGCAGATCGACTAGCTGATGCACCTATAAAGGTAGACCTCCAGTAGTGGCAGATTTTCCAAATGAATTTCTCTTCAACATTGACATTAAAACATAATGGAAACTGTACTTTGATGGGTCACACACAAATCGTGGTTCAGGAGCTGGTATCTTATTTGTCACACCTCAAGGTGATACCATTCCCAAATCATTCAGGATTTATTTCCCTTGTACCAACAATATAGCAGAATATGAAGCTCTAGTGACAAGGTTGAAAATTGCAATTCAATGGAAAATTAAGAGCCTACATGTTTTTGGCGACTCTCAACTTGTAATCCGATAGGTAAATGATGACTATGAGACTAAGGATGAAAAGCTTGCACCTTACAAGTGAATGGCTAATAGTTTCAAACAGTATTTCAATGACATAACTTTTCAACAAATACCACGTATCCAGAATAGAGCTACAGATGCAATGGCAACCATGGGTTCCTTGTTAGATATTTCGAGTAATGTGCCTAAGTTCGAGTTTCTGGTTGAACAACTTATGGTTCCTGCTTATGATGTCCCTGATACTATGATAGTGTGTAGCATTGTTGGTCCTACATCTCCTTGGTATAAAGACATATTCGATTACCTCACTGACCAAACCCTACCTCAAGACTTATCCAATAACCAACGTCGAACCTTCATGCGAAAGTCAGCCAAGTACACCATCATCGGAGAAACCTTGTATAGACGCACCTTAGATAATGCCCTTATGAGATGTCTCGATGTTGAAGAAGCACAAATAACTTTGCAAGTGGTACACGAGGGTATATGTGGATCTCATTCGAGTGGTCCTACTCTAGCCCACAAGATTATGAGACTAGGTTACTATTGGCCTACAATGGAGAAAGACTCATACGTCTTTGTAAAGAAGTGTAGACAATGTCAAATACATGGGGACTTGATAAGAGCACCAGCATAGGAGCTTCGTCCAATTACTTCACGATGGCCCTTCGCCCAATGGGGACTCAACCTCATAGGTAAGATACACCCTGCCTCATCCAATGGCCATAAATTCATCATCACCGCCACCAAATACTTCACCAAATGGATTGAAGCTATTCCCATGACATACATAACTGACACACAAATATCTAAGTTTATCCTAAACTATATCATTTGTCGGTATGGTGTGCCACAATCCATAATCACAGACAATGGCCACCCATTCAAGAACCAAGAAGTATGCCATTTATATGAAGAATTCCACATCAAACACCATTTCTCCACTCTGTATTACCCACAAGGTAATGACCAAGTTGAGGCATCTAATAAGACTATTGTTAGAATCCTTAAGAAGACTGTCAATGATGTTGGTCGTGACTGGCACCTACAGCTTAATCCTGCCTTATGGGCTTATCGCACAAGCATCCATACTCCCATCGGCCCCACTCCATTTTTCCTCGTATTTGGGTTCAAAGTTATCTTACCTATAGAGGTTGAAATACCTTCTCTACGGGTATCCTTGAAGGGTCATATTGACAATGAAGAGTACCATGTCTCAAGGTTACAAGAGCTAGAACTGTTGGATGAATTAAGATAGAAGGCATTAGATCATTTGCAAGCATATCGAAATTGTCTTTGTTGTAGCTACAATAGGAAGGTTCTCAATAGAAATTTTGACATTGGTGACCTGGTATTAATGAAGAATCCTAAGAACCAAGCTAAAAGAGAGAAACCAGGTAAGTTTGAGCCTAACTCGTTCTGGCCCTATATAGTCACAGAAGCCTTTGGATCAGGAGCGTACCAACTCTCTACTCCTAAAAGAGAGTCGCTTTTGTCCCCTATCAACAGTCTGCATCTAAAGAGGTTCTATTCTTAGTCTCTGAGAATCCGTGTCTTAATTTGGAAAAATACAAAAAAAATGGTTACCTTGATGAAAACCTGGCAAACAGGCATCTTTCTAACACCAAATTTTTTTGAGAAAATAAAAAAAGTAAAGAGAAATAAATCCGTCCAATAGTGAAAACCGCTTCGGTGGCGCTATGGATAAGTACCATGGTGAAAACCTGGCAAACAATGCCATGTGTAGTCAAGCTCACTCTTCCATCTACCATCATTCTAATTAGACTTTTTCACCATCTCTCATAATAAATGGTTGTCTTATCCATTCCTTGGAACAATTGACATCTAGTGTCCATTCCGTCACATTACCCACTCCATCTTCCAAATCATATTTCCGACTGGGGGCATATCGTTGTTCTATGCCCTAACATCATGTACATAACGTCACACCATCAAAAATGTCCTGAAAAATCCCAAAAATAGTAGAAAACTTTAAAAATCCAAAAAAAGAAAAATGTCAGAAAATCCCAAAAATAGAGTCAGGTCATCATGTCAAGTCACATGTCAAGTCATCATGCCAAGTCAATCATGTCAAGTCGGTCATGTTATGTCATTCATATTCATAGTTGAACTACATTGCCTCTATGACTGGGACATAGGCAAGGCCATCAATTGATATGCCCCCGAGGCATTAGGTCTGTCATTCTAGGTTTGTCATGTATCACACACTTTTAAAAATCATGACTCTTTGTATATTCAAAGTCATTGGTCGTGTCGAACTATGAGGTCTCTATGTGTACAACGTAGGCAAGGCTAATCAATTGATGAGCTCTTGAGACCACACTAGGTCAGTCCAATAGGGTTCATTCACAATCACTATTACACAAGTTGCATATCATAGTTTAGGGTATCATTTCATGTCATACACTGTCTACATGCACACACTTTTATCAGTCAAAGAATCAAAACAAGTCATGCATTAACAAGGCAAAACATCTCAAAGTCATCAAGTCAATATCAAACACATTGTCAAAGCGATCAACCTATGTCTTACGCAAGATATGCCTTTCTTGTCAACAAACGTCATCAAATTGTCATAGTCTCATGTGGCTTGTCACTTCAACGTCATCAGACTCCAACGTCTTATATGACAGATGTCTTTCTGAAACCAGGCTTTGTCATGCCTTATATAGAAGTCACCAAGTCGAAACCAGACTCAAAATCTTATGCGGTATGTGTCATTCTCTCACATTACGCTATGTCAAACATCAAACATCAAACAATCCCACAAGATCAAGTTTTGGCGAATACATTTATTTGGCTTTATGACTTTATATCTTATTTTTTCTTATTTTATTATTGATTTGTGAATTAGTCTGGTTACTATGTTTCTCAAGGATATCCCTTGAAGGATTTAGAGAAGCAAGGATGTCTCAGGACTCTTTCTTTGATTCTTGTCTGTCAACTATCTTTTTAACATTGGTTTTTGAGTCATGTTACTAGTTTCCTCAAGGATGTCCAATCAAGGATTTAGAGGAACAATGACATCTCATGACCCGTCTTTTATTTTTCTGTTGTCTGTGGTTTGTCTCGACAAAATGAGTAGGGCAATATTGTCCTTAGTCTGAGTTAAGACACTCCTTGTCTATGACTGCCTATTTTTCATAGATGGATGACTTTGTACACTATGGTCTATCTCATGTCATAGTGTGTACTATCCATCTGTGTCATGTCCCGCCCAATGATGATAACAGCAAGTATAGCGTATTTGGAAATATATCAAAGATTATGTCTTTTTCTCAATTAATCAACTTTCATTATGTCTTTTTCTCCATCAATCGAATTTAATTATTTCTTACTAACAATCTGAATTCATTTCATCCTAACATTTCTCTTCTTCAAACATAAAGATAAAGTCCTATGAAACCATACAAACATTAGATCATTTGCATTAGCATAAATTTAATGAGCATTCCACATAGTTGCATTACATTGCATTTCACATCATTACAGAATAGGCATTGTGTCATCATAAAATACATAAAGTAAACATTGCATGTACGTATTACCATCACATATAAGTAAACATCATATAGATCATTGCATTCATTATCATAAGTAAATATAATCATCCATAACATCATTATAAAATGCATAACTCATAAACATGTAGAAACATTCATTCATAATACATGTGTATACATCATCTAGGAAATATAATCATGTAGAAATAAAGCATCACCCATAACATAGAACTGCATATCATGTAGAAGCCACCAAAATCATATGTATATATAGCTCAAAAATAGTGTCACAGTACAATGTCTGAATGTATCCATAAATAAAACATGAGCTCGCAGGCTCTCTAATCAAAATACACATGTCTACATAAATATGTCCCTGTCATCGTGTCCCGCTACCCTTGTTGTCACATGGTGAAGGTGGTGGGAAAAGAATTGAAGGTGCTCTCTACGAGGTGGAAGGCCTCTCATATGGACCTGGGCTTGATGGTCCTACCACCCCCTCAATGCTCTGTGTCCTCTGACTCTGCACCTCTAAAAAGCAAGGAGCTCGTCTCTCTGTTGGCACAACTACCTCATAAAGATCCCTGTAATAAGTGGCTCTCTCCACTGATCTGACCAACTCTCACACCATACCATCAGATGAGGACCCATTGCAAAGGCATCTAACCTCTGTGAACTGCTTCTCTATCTCATGTCTCCATGCTATAGCCTGGTCTCTCTCCATAAGAGCACTATCCCTCTTTGAGTGAGCACTGTCTCTCTCTGCATATGCACTATCCCTCTCTAGCCTCATCGCCTCAAACTCTATAGTCATGAGTCTAAGTATCTCCTCCAAGGCCTTCCTATCACCATCTCTAGGAGCATCCTCATCTCGTCTCCCCTCTACAATCCGATCTTAGAGCTCTCTCCTGCTCCTCCATCTGTGCATCCTCCTCATCGTCATCCTCCACATCATCCTCTATGTATCCTGCCAACACACCCAGAGGGTCTAAATCCATCTCCACATTGAAATCCTCTACAACATCCTCCACTGCAACATCTACCGCTACACGCTCCTCAACCACTACCTCCGCTGTAGCATGCTCACCCCCAACCTATACATCCACTCTCCCTCTGATGTCTACCATTGGTACATCAACTGCTACTACCTCCTGAATAGGTGCATGTTCACCTGCCTGACCCCCTCTCCATCCTCTCCATCCTCGTCTCCCACCTCTACCTCTACCTCTGCCATCATCTCCATCACCTCTACCACCAACTCTACCCACTTTGGCACCTCCACCTCTCTGTCATCGTCTTAGCCCTATACCTCATCTCTCGACTGGTGCTGGGTGGTCAGGATCTATATAAGGAATCAGATGATGAACTACCCACCATGCATCGTATGTAGCTATAGTCCCTAAATCTGCTAATCCATCTCTCCATCCCCTCTGTACTGGTTGTAATGCTTGTATGTCTACCTCCGCAATAGCCATTGGAATCATGGGTCCCCACCATGGAACCTCTCTCAAAGACCAAGAAAACTCTACTCTACCATGAGGCTCATCCTGAACCTCCCTGAACTATCACAAAACTCTGTTTGGCAGATGTCGCTCGATAATGTGAACACTAGAAATAGTCCTCCCAATGAGATACTATGTCTATCTGTAGAATGGAAAGTGTATATCCTCATCCACCCACTCCTCACAATCCATGTAAGGTCTCCATGTGAACTGATCAAGAATATCCAAGGCGTGTTGCCAGTACCTTGTGTCTCCCACATGGGTCTACATAATCTATCTTGTATATTGAAACACATACGGGCATCTCTCCTCTCTCTCTACTGTAACTGGAGGATGGAAAACAACTATCCTCTCCCAACCCCAAACCATCAATAGTGTCATCCCATAGCTCAACGACTGTGCATCTCTATAGGTGATGTCATGTAAATGGAAGTACAACATCCCAAGTAGACATGGACCCCATGCATATCTCGTGTCACTCTCCAACATGCCGACCAACATAGCTCCCCATCCCACTGGAAATCCGTGACCCCATCTATTTAGAAGAACTATACCCCCAATCACGATACATAGGATACAGTCGATCCGGTCGTATCTGTCTACTAGCACTGGCCATCTAATCTCATAATGCTCAATCTTGAGCCTACTGATGTCATCTACTTGATAAAATCTAGCAAGCTCCGTCAATCCTCACTGGGTATCATACATAACCCGCTCACCTCTAATATGCATCATTTACGACGCACCGCATTTGCATGCTTGATTTTCTAATGCCTAGAAAAGCATGTAAAGTTAACTTTCAAGGGTTCATTTTTAGGTACATACCGGTGGTCCTGCATCGGCTGGCCTCCCGAATGTCCGGATCTGATAACCGCAATGTGAAATGTATGGAATGGGTGCCATTTCGTCCGCTGGTCAGAGCAAAAACTCCTCTTTTTCTATCTCCTCCGGGTGCAAATGAATTGGATTTATCCCTAATTCCTATTTATAGGTGGGCTAAAAATGACATTTCTTCAACCCTTCTCTATTGGCCGCGTAGCCTTTCACATTCAAACGACCCATACACATCCGTCTTAACTCCAAATTCAATTCTATCGACAACATAGCAATTCTGACTATCAAATCGACTTATCAAGAATATTTCTTGATTTTTTTGAAACTTTTCAAAAATTGTCAATTTTCCCGAGGGGGCATACCTTAACTTGTTTCATTCTAGGGAATGATTGGGGCATATTTTCATTGACACAATGTCATACCAACATTGTATCAAAGAGGGGCAAACTATAGATACCGAAAATTGGTCTAGGCCCGTGAACACCACTTTCGACATAATTTTCTATAGTTCGTCATCTTGATTAAATAATATATATTATTTAATTAACCTTTCCAACACATATTTCCTCTATCAATTAAATACCCCTTTTTAATTAATTAATTAATTCATTATTTAATCTTTATTCAACTTGATTAATTAAATAAATCATATTTATTTAATTATGTCCATAACTAATTAATTATTCCTTATCAATTAAATAATTTATTATTTAATTACCCCTTTATCATACTTTTCCAACTATAATTAAATATCTTTATTTAATTATTCATTTAACCTCCTTTATCTATAATTAAATATTTATTATTTAATTATTTATATTATCCTTTTCAAACAGTCAAATTAAATAAATTATCTTTATTTATTTAATTAAAGTCTCTTATTTTCGAATGTTGAATTAAATTAATATTTATTTCATATTTGATATTTGTGTCACATTCCTCTATCATTCAATTATCTAAGTCATTCACTCACCTTCTGACTCAAGATCTATTTTTAGTTCTCTAGTAATCTTTGAATTCGACACTAGTTTATCTCTGCGAGAAGACTCTCCATCATAACTAGTCAATTAACTAGTTCCAACTCATATGCATGATATGTCTATTAGTTAAATATCTTTATTTAATTATTTAACTCATGTTTGCATTTGAATGCATTAGTTTCCAAGTTCTAACTTTGGCTTTTTCATACAAAGTCTATTTCTTCTATTTTTGGAGATTAAGATCTGAACTTGTGTTCTAACTCACATTCTAAATTAGTCTCTATCTTCAATCTTTCCCGAACTCGTGTTCTAACTCACATTCTAACTCATGTTTTATTTGAGATAGAACTCACATCGCATGGCATTCATCAATCTCATCCATCGATCTCTCTTTCAATCTGAGTCGATCGTTCGAAAACCTAAAATCTATAAAATGGCCTGTCACAATCATTATTCCTCCTCCCACAATCACATACTTTTGAGAAGAGATTCAACTTCGATATTTTTCTTACACACTCAGTGGAATTATACTTGCATTCAAACACATAAATCTGAGGGCAAGAATATTGAAAAGGAAAAATGGAGAAGAGCAATAGAGATAATTCGAAAGGATGAACGCATTTTCGGTGAGATCATTTTGGTTTTATTAGTTTATTTCCTCATTCTTTGTTGTTAGATTAGGATTTAACTTTGTTATCTAGTCATGCTTGCAAAAAATCAAGGATGTTATAGGTATTATAGTGGATTGTCTGTGATGCCCAATGAGGCATCGGGAAGAGAGCTGAAACCATATGACAAGTACCCTCAGCTACAGTACAAATTTTTTAAGAGAAATTACTGGAGGGTGAACGATGCCTTCACTACCTACATCATCAAGCTACTTGGAGGTGATTTTGAAAAAATAGTCTCTCATAGTGCTAGGGCCCTTCTCAAGAACTACACCTTCATATTCATCCAGTTTCCCAAATTCACCTACATTTGCACCCAAGGGTTCTCTGAAAGGCCAAATAAGCTACCATGGTATCCTAAGGACTAGATTATACTGTTAGAACTATCTTGGTAGCTATGACACATACACAACATTCTAAGAAGAAAGCATCTGGTAGGAACCCCTTATCCCTTTACACTCGGCTAGCGAATGTATGGACTTCATACCTCCCAATGCGTGGGAAATTCAGAGAAGGAACTGGTTGAGTACCAATTTAGACCACACACAGCTCGGCCATAGATGGACCCATATGGCCTCATTAGGAAAGCACTTGGACAAGAGTATGCCCACCTCCACCATGTCGAGGATTTCTAGGAAAATTGCAAAGAAGACCTTGAAGTGTAAATACAAAATTATATGTGTATGACCACCTACTTCGTAAGGAGGGTAAACCTATGTCTGATCATAGATCAACTTGAGGAAGAGGAGAGCATAGTGATCGAGCTAAGATATAGTGCTATTGCAAACTTTCCATTTCCTTTAATTTATTGGAACAAGCAAGAGGTTGATGACCTCGACATTCTTACCAAGCCCGTTGAGGCTCAAACAAAGGCATGGATCAATGGGCAAGTCACGCGTTTGAAGAAATATGGAGTTGCCTTGACATTCAAGGGGGTTGAAAGTGAACCCAATAGTTCTGATGGTGGGGAAGCTACTACTGCAACTAGAGAAACATCCAAGTCCCTCTCATCTGTATAATCCAAGAAGAGAAAGGAGGTTGACAAGAAGCAACCTAACTCAAAAGTATATGCCAGAAAGGCCTCGGAGGGCAAGCCTCCTAAGAAACATAGAAGAACGAGCAATGTTATTGAGATGCCAATAATACCTAAAGATCCACTCCATGAGGGAATCGAGATGGAAGCTAATCCACCAAGATCTCTGCCTGTTTCATCTGTTGCTGCAACCGCTGGTCCTATTGCTACAATCCCACCCATCTCACATGCAATAGTTGCTTCCTCTCCGCCCGTGGTAGACATTGTTGTCCACCTCGCTTCCATTTCTCTAATCATGCAGGTCATATCGGTGGATTCCTCCTCTGCCACTACCTTGCCAATCTCGTCATCCTCCATGTCTCCTTCCTTTTTGACTGCTGCCGCTAGTGCTGTGATGCCTACCCTCACTCTCCTAGAGCCCTTTTTCAAGTATATGCAAAATGCGTGATCTGAACTTTCGGGAATGCTTCTTGTATACACCTAAAATTGGTCTAGAGCATCCGATTAACTAAATACAAATTATTTGATTAATTATCCTAATTTCCTCTACTATCAAATAAATAGAAATATTTATTTCCATAGTTCACATTTAAATTCTTCAAATATCTCATCTTCATTAAATAAACAAAATTAAATACTTTGTTTGATTTAACTATTAAATCCCTATTTTATTCTATCACATCAATCTTAAATTAATTAAATAAAGATTAAAACACTTTATTTATTAATTGCCATATTCTTCTGTTTAATTTAATAAACAACTTCTATAGTTCATTTTATTAAATTATTTATTCCTCTTTTGCTAATTTAAATAAATCAAAATATTTGAATAAAGGCGTAAAGAATATTCCATCTATATTTCCTCAAAAATGAATTAGATATCCTATGTCTAATTTATGTCTAAATTATGTCAAAATTAATGCTTTGAAACTTCACGGGAAGTTTTGGAGACAAATTGGAGACAAATTCAGAACTCTTCTCTCAATCCTCCATCACTCTTTCCTCTTCTCTTGCCTGGTGTTTTCATGGGTAGAGAAAATCACCAAAATTCTCTCAATCTCCTCCATCTTTCACCATTCAATCCTCCAAATTGAATCCAAGCCTCTCAATGCCATCCCTATGCATTTCTACAACCAGGAAATCTATAAACACAGCCCCATTGAAGCAAGAAAAGATCTAGATAATCTAACTTATGCACTCTTACTCTACAGGAATTTGAGCATCAAGTATTCAGGTATCAAGCATCAAGCATCCAACATCCGACAATCAAGTTTTCATATCATGGTTGCCTCCTGTAGCTACATTTATCTATTTCCATGTCAATTTATGCTAGTTTAGTTTCTTTATCATCTAGTATTATCACATTAAGCTCCATATCATTGCATTAGTATCCATCTCATTCTTCAAATAGTCATTTTAATAGTCACATTGCTTACACAATCTGAGAGCCACAGTGATTTAATAAATCTTTGGAGATAGAGAACAATATGACGCTTTCAGTAGATTATTGTTTAGAATTGATTCATTTAGCTTTTTCTTTGATATAATGTCATATTAAGAAGTGTCTTTTGTGCTTTACACCTTATTCCCACTTACAATTTGGCATCCACCATGGGGCATTAAGCCCAATTTTATCAAATTTTATGGAAGTGTCACGTAGGTTCCCGACGTGCTTTGTTTTAGCACTTCCGTCAAATACTATAGTGCTTCCATGGTAAACTACAATGCTTCTATGTTACTATAGCGCATCCATAAAAAATTTCAGCACTTTCAACTTTAGCGCTTCTATGACCTGTTTCAGTGCATCGGTGATTTAGCGCTTCTATGGCAAACTTCGGCACTTTCATGTTATAGCGCATCAAGTAAAAGTTATAGCGCTTTAGTGGACTATTCCAACACTTTTGTAAAATCAGTCTGGATCCGATGTGGCTGTAGCCAGATTTTAATTTTTTTTCACAGTTGGGCTAGAATTTATCAATCCTAGGATAGTCACTTCTAGTTTTCTAAAATTTATCAATCCTAGGATAGTCACTTCTTGGTTTCTAAAATGTATCAATCCTAGGGTAGCCACTTTTTGTTTTCTTAAAATAAAATTTATCAATCCTAGGATAGTCATCACATTTTTGCAGTATAAGTTAAAAAGAACAGCATGATTTCTGTGAAGCAACACCTTCACATAGATTAGAAAATTTCTTTTGGGCTTAAAACATAACAACTTATATGTTGCGCTTGTGGTGATTAGGCTTATGCTCTCCCCTTAACTGGGTGACGAAAGTCCCAGATTCACTTTTCCTTCATGCTATTTACGCTTTATTAAATCCTTTAGAAGGCCTACCGTAGTGGGAAAAAGTACTCACCCTACGGAATGACCTAAATGGGAACGCCTAAAGCCAAGGATTCCAACCCACTATAATAAAAATGCAAGTTGTTGATGAAAGTCCAACTTGACAGTAGTGAGCAAGATAACCATCCCCAAAATCTCTGTTCTAAAGATTGGGAGGTCTCCTGAGGGAGTTTATCAATTGCTGCACCACACGAAAGCCCTATCTATGAACCATAGAGTAGTATCCCACCGAGTCAGTATCCATACATTGTCATACTCATGGTGCAAGGGGAGGGAAGAATTTTCCCCTGAGAGACTCACCATATAATTTCCACTGACCGTTTTCTCAGAGGACAAGAAATCCAACTCTGAGTACGTGCCCGGAAATGACAAAAACATAGGCACCCTCTAGGGGGGACAAGGCTGTGTGCGTCAACGCAATTCAAGATGTGGGCTGTGAGTATAATGATGACCTATTTTTCCTTAAGTGTGAGTCTGTCTGATTTGTGTATAATTGTCAAAGCAAACCATCAAAATCAATAAGGACCATTCGTGGCTCTTGGACATACACAATCTATTCAGTTAAAACAATTATTCACAATTACTTGTGTTTTCACAAGTTCATTAAAATCATATTAAAGATCATCCTGAAAACCAACAATTTCAAGTTATATCAAAAAATCCATGCTTCAAAAGTGGAAGTCAACCACGTTTGTCAAGAGAAAAATAAAAATCACAAAACCCAAGAAACCTTTCGGTTATCGAGATAAATTAAGAAGATGATGTTTTCTATATCAAAATTGGAAACTCTTTTTACAACATAGAACATTCATCCACAAATATCATGATTTTGCTAGGGGTCACACTTTAGATTATGTAGTAGAACCACTCTATTCACGAGCCTTCTTCCAAAGAAGAGCTCTCACTTAGTATCACAACCATAGTCAGCGTATACATCGTTCTTATCTTCCACAATCCATCATACATTATGCCATAAGGCCAGATCAGATTTTATAATAGAGAGTCATAAAAGTCCTATTTTTAGCGCTCTGGAAACCTATTTCAGTGCTTCAGGTCACTGTTTTAGCACTTCTGTGAAATAGTGCTTTTGAGCACTGTTTTAGTGCTTATAGTCTATATTTTAGCACTTTCATCATCTGTTTCAATGCTTTCACGCACTGTTTCAGTGCTTCTGTCAAGATAGTGCTTCCATAAATTTTTGCAGCTCTTTCGAGCATAGTTTTAGCGCTTATGTCAAGATAGCGCTTCTGTCACCTATTTCAGCACTTCAAAACTCTGTTCTAGTGCTTCTGTGAAATAACGCCTCTATCCTCTATTTTAGCACTTTCAAAACAAAGAGTTCAAAAATCCTACCAATTAGTCAGTTTGCCATTTTATCCACAGTTTTCATCAGAACCAAGTTCTTTTTATCAGAATCACTGTCTAAAGACCGAAAATAGATAGGTTTATACAAATTTCCAATCTTATCAAATGGAAAAAGATCTTGCAAATCAAAAGTGTCAAAATAAAATACACAATCGATTACTACACTGAAGTTTCATCATCAGGATACTATCATCCTTTATCATGAAACCAAATATAGGAATCAAATTTCTAACATAGTCTCATCAATAAGATCGGTCATCTTATTCGACTTTGTTAAAAGTTCAATTGACATTTTCCCAGCATAGAAAATCAACATTTCAGAAGAAAGGGTTAAAATTTGTATGCCAATCTTCAATACGTCCCAAAAGTAGAGACTCTTAGAGCAAGAACTTGAAACATCCCAAACAATGGCAGAAGAAAATCCTTGGAACAATTTGAACCAAAATGATAAGAACGAAATAACTCTAGAGGATATTCAAACAGCTCAATAAGATCCCAAGTTCCATAAATTTTAGAACAAGATATGGAGAAGTATATATTGATGTTGGCTGAATCGGGTACTAAATTTCCCAAGGACTTTGACATGAATCATCTGAAGGAAGCACCTTGAACAAGTGAGACTGAAATATTACAACCTACACAAATAATAGATCCAATTGCCACTTTGACATCTCAAATGGAAATTTTACAACAACAGATACAGGATATGACGAAAGGGAGTACCAAAAGATATGCGATACAGGACATTTGTCCTTATCCTTTCGATGCAACAATCAGTCTGATACCTTTTCCTAGACACTGTGAGATCCCAAAGCACGTCAAGTACAATGGAAGAACGGATCCGATAGATCATATTAGGTAATTCAAAACAATGAGTCTTGAGTTTTCCCAAGAGGAAACTTACTTAATGAGATTATTCCCAAGGAGCTTGGGAGGATCATGTATGGAGTGGTTTTCAAAACTACAACCAGGTATTAGAACTTTTGAGGAACTTGTCAACAAGTTCATTTCCCAGTATTCCTTTAACATCCAACACGATGTTATAATAAAGTATCTTTATAACCTAAAATAGAACAAAGTGGAAATGTTCTTGTATTTTCTATAAAGATGGTGATGATTGTTTGCTAGATATCCTTGATCCATTCCAGAGGAAGAAAAGATGGAGTTGTTCATTGACAACTTGATAGAAGGAATGAGTTATAGACTTGAATTGCAATGTCCTCCCACATTCAAAAAATTAATAGAAAACAGTCTTAAAATTGAGGAAGCATTAGTCAAAAGAGGAGTTATCAAACATTTCAACGATAAAACGAATAACACAAATAATTCCTCCAATCAATACTCAAGCAGTGATAAGCCAAATTTTTGGCAAAACAATTGAAACACAACTACCAATGAAACAACAAGTGATTCCCAAAATGTCAAACCGGTTTTTAACTTGACAACATCTACATCAAAGAATGAAAACAATGATCAAATTGTCAAGTCAAATGTCATACAAAGCAACGAGATCGTAAAAACATAGTCATATCAGAAACCATCAAATCGGCGTAAGTTCACACCTTTAGGCCAAATGATAGAATCAACAATGAAAGAATTAGTCAACAGTGGCCTTATCACTCCACGAGAAGCCCGATTCTGGGATCCAAAGGTCAAACCACCATGGTGGAATGATGTAGATTACTGCAACTTCCATAATAACAAAGGCCACAAAACCAACAATTGTATGGAGTTGTTGCATGCAATACAAGATTTGATCGACAACAATAAAGCATATGTGGAAACACCACAAAACAATAATGATCATGCAGCTTTCAAGAACCCTTTGCCAAACTATGACAAAGGAGCACCATCATCCTCAAACAACAAAGGGAAGAATATCAACCATGTCTTTGACACAACAATCCTTTGTCTATCTAGAATAGAGAGTGATCATACAGTTAGTCACAACATTAGCGAACCCAAAATCAACGACACTACCCCTTTGGACTTGCTCCCAAGCATATAAAACTCTGATAATCAAATCAATTTCCTAAAAATTAGAGACCGTCAAGAACATCAACTAGCAAATGTAATGACTAGGGGGCAATCCAAGGTAGTGTTAAAGGGAGTTGGATCTACACATGTAGTTCCACCTCCATCTCATTATAACATTGTCATCAACTACAAAACATTCCTGCACAGATATTGATACTAGAACTCCTTAAAATATCACCATCACATAAGGAGGTTCTAGAACAAGCATTACTAGCCACTACGGTACCAAAGAATTTAGATGTTTGTCAGTTCCAAGCTATGGTGGGACATTTGACTACCCCACATTGTCTATCATTCTCTGAACATGATGATATCTTACTAAACCATCCCCATAATACTGCACTCCATATTGAATTCTTAATCCACAATCATCGTGTCAAGAGAGTCTTAATAGATGGGGGAGTTGGTATGAACATTTGCACTCTCAAGTTAATCCATGCACTAGGATATTCAGATGATGCTATCGATGCCCAAAGAAAAATGACTATCAAAGCATATGATGAGGAAGAAAGATCGTCTCAAGGTTTGATTGTGCTACCCATTCAAGTTGGGCCAATGATGAAACATATAGCATGTCAAGTGTTGGAAAAAGAGTTAACATACAACATACTCTTAGGATGACCATGGATCCATGAAATGCAGGCCGTGCCTTCAACATATCATCAATGTTTGAAGTTCCCAATAATGGACGAGAGGTGACTATATCTGTTGATTATAATCACCCTCAACATGTGACACCCTTAGGATCTCTCAAGATACCTTTGTACCACACAATAGGAAAGCATCAAGTTCAAAATCATCCAAAGAAGAACAACGTCCAAGTATCACCACCAAGTGGGTAGAGAAGAAGGGTAAAGAAAAAGAGACAAGTCCTGTTGAAACTTAATCAACAGATAATCTGGATCAACAAACTTCTTTATCACAAAAGTTTCAAGAGAAAGTTCAACTAATAGACAAGGGAATGGGAACATATTCTATGGAGCAATCACTTAACCTATCATAGTTAATGCCATCTCCTAAGACATATGGTCAACCATCTATGATAAAATCTCAAACATCATTACCAATCACAGTTCTTGATGAAAGGTTTGTCAAAAAAGGTACAATAGAGGATGAATCAAAAAACAAAGCGATCTTGGATTGGCTATACAAACATGAGGAACCCTCTACATCAGATATTAGTATCAAAAATGCCAATATTAATACTGATAAATATGGAAAAGGAAAAGCTATTTTAGAAAAAATGGGGTATGAAGGACAAGGACCTATTGGATTAAGGAAGGATGGAATCATAGAGCCTATTACACCCCTCACTCTCCACTCAAAAGAGAAGCTAGGACTGGGATACTCTAATGAAGAAAAATAGGAACTAGAAAAGAAGGTTGTAGAAAGAATTCTTCAACTTAGAAATAGCTCTAAGACAGATTCAAATGAATATGAATGGGATTCATGTTCTGATGTATCTTTCATAGATATTCATATTGATGTCATCCAACAATATACAACTATGCGTGAGGAGGGCCAAGGCTCTAGGTCTAGACCAATCGTGGCAAAGTCACTAAATATCGATGATTTAAGTGGGGACGAACAGACCTCGAGTGAGCTAGATGATCTTGAATAAGGTACCATCATTGACCTCAATATTCCAATAAATAACTATGATGAAATGGTTGTTCAAACCCTTACATCCATCAACCCAAATGAATCCGATGACCTCATGCCATTAATCCATCCTGAACTCATTGACTGGGAACCTATTGAACCTTTGACTATACCAATATTTACAGGTGATGATGCCATCATAAATTTCCTATGTCATAGTGAACCTGGTACAAGTTCTATCTGTAACACTCATAATGACATGACTCAACAGGAGGTTGTCAAATCTTCTAGTTGCAAAAATGAAAACAGGGAAAATAGATCTAATGGTGAAAACCATTCTATGGCAGCATTAGATTTGGAAAAAGAAAAAATAAAGAACGCATCTAACGGTGAAAATCTTTCTGAGGTACTGAAGGATGGAAGATTTGACACTCTTCCAAAACATTATCATGAGTGATCATCAGTCCTGGTAAAACCAACACAGTCTATGAATATCAACACTGAAGAAAAGGCAAAAATCCTACATCTGGCAAAATCCATGATAGATCAAGATAGACCGAAATTCATCAAATTCTTTAAAGAAAGAAGCATAAACTTTTCTTGGTCATATTTCAATATGCCAGGCTTAGACCCAAGTCTGCTCATGCATCACTTGTCTTTTCTCGTAGGAATCAAGCCTGTCAAGCAAAAATTGAGAAAAATGCATCCCCATATCGCATTGATGGTAAAGACAAAGCTAAATAAATTATTGGATGCTGGATTCATAAGGTCTATAGAATACGCCAAGTGGATATCAAACATTGTACCTATTTCAAAACCAGACAATAGCATCAGGATATGTATAGATTTTAGGGACCTAAATAAAGCATGCCCAAAGGATGATTTTCCACTACCAAATATAGACATCATCGTGGACTTGACGGTAGGGCATGCCATGTTGTCAATCATGGACGGTTTCTCTAGATACAATCAAATAAAAATAGCTCTAGAAGATCAGGAAAATATGGCTTTTACATGTCCATGGGGAACCTTATGTTGGAATGACATGCCATTTGGTCTAAAAAACACAGGAGCCACTTATCAAAGAGCAATGATGACAATCTTCCATGATATGATGCACACCTTCATGGAGGATTACGTGGATGACATCTTGGAAAAATATGGTACTAGGGAAGGACATTTGAATACCCTAAACAAAATCTTCACATGGATGGAGAAATTCAATGTCAGGTTAAACCCCAAAAAGTGTGTCTTTGGGGTCACATCAGCAAAAATATTAGGGTACATTATCTCAGAAAAAGGCATTGAAGTAGATCCAGCGAAAGTCTAAGAAATAATGGAGATGCCACCTCCTAAGAATATCAGTCAACTCAGATCACTATAGGGAAGGCTCCAATTGATCAGAAGATTTATCTCCCAGCTGGCGAACAAAATTCATGCTTTTAATCATCTATTGCATAAGAATATAGTTTTCAAGTGGGATGACGGGTGTGAAATAACGTTCAATCAAATCAAACAGTATCTAATGTCACCACCCATTCTCATGCCACCAACAAAATGAAGACCTTTGATATTGTACATTGCCATGATGGATATCTCTTTGGGGTCACTATTAGCGCAAGAGGATTATAAAGGAAAGGAACATGCCATCTACTATATCAACCAGACATTAAATGGCTATGAAATCAATTACACTTTCATAGAGAAATCTTGTTTGACGGTGGTGTTTTCTACTCAACAGCTAAGACACTATATGCTAACTCATACAATCAAACTAATAGCAAAGATCAATCCTTTAAAATATCTACTCAGTAAAGTTGCCTTAACAAGTAGACTGGCAAAGTGGGTCATGCTATTAAGTGAATTTGACATTCAATATGTAGAGAGAAAGGAAATCAAGGGTTAGGAAATCACTGAATAATTAGCTGAGGCTCCTTTACCAGATGATCGACCAATGAAAATGGAGTTTCCAGATGCAGAAATTCTAACAGTGATGCCCCAACAATGGGTATTATATTTTGATGGATCATATACATAGTGAGGATTAGGAGCAGGGATTTTGTTCATCTCTCCACAAGGACACACCATTCCAAAATCATATAGATTGATGCTTCAGTGTACAAACAATGTGGTCGAATATGAAGCATTGATCATTGGGGTCAAAATAGCAATTCAATGGAAGATCACAAACTTACAGGTATATGGGAACTCTCAACTAGTTATTTATCAAGTAAATGACGAGTATCAAACAAAAGATGAAAATTTGATGCCCTACAAGCAACAAATAGATGATCTAAAACAATCCTTTGTTAGTATTAAGTTTGATCAAATTCCAAGGGCAGAGAACAAAGTTGTGGATGCTATGGCCACAATTGCTTCATTACTACAATTGCCTGAGAAGCGTGTTTGTTATGAGTTTATGGTAGAACAAGTATGATGTCCTTCCCATAGTAATTTAGAATCTGCTACCATCTGCCATCTAGAAACCATTGAAACCTCCATCTATCAAGAGACCTATGTTTACCTAAAAGACTATATCCTTCCTCCTGATCTATCTAGGAACCAGAAATGAAACTTCATCTGCCAATCCGCATGACATACTTTAATCGCCAACATACTTTATCGTCGAGGTCTTGATGGTACCTTACTCCGATGTCTAGAACATGATGAGTCTGAAATGGCCCTGCATGAGGTTCACGAGGGTATTTGTGGCACTCACTCAAGTGGGATAACTCTAGCCAAGAAACTCCTTCATTTGGGATATTATTGGCCATGCATGGAGAAAGAATCCTATCAGTTTGTCAAGAAATGTCAAAAGTGTCAGATTCACAACAATTTGATTCATGCACCAACACAAGAACTGCATCACTTCACATCGACATGGCCTTTTTATCAATGGGGCCTGGATTTGGTAGGAAAAATAAATCCATCTTCATCCAATGGACACAAGTTCATTATAACAGGTACAAAATATTTCACAAAATGGATTGAAGCAGTACCTATTACAACCATCACTAGGAAGCATATCTCCTCTTTCATTTTGAATTACATAATATGTCGGTATGGAATCCCTCAATCCATTATCACTAATAATGGACAACCTTTCAACAATCAAGATATCCAGGAGCTATGTGAAAATTTTCATATCCAACATCATTTTTCAACACCGTACTATCCTTAAGGGAATGGCCAAGTAGAGGCCTCAAACAAAATAATACTCAAAATTCTCAAAAATATGGTTAATGATGTTGGACATGATTGGCATGTCCAACTCAATCTTACACTATGGGCCTACAGAACAAGTATCAGAACACCAACAGGAGCTACGCCATATGCCTTGGTATATGGGTCAGAAGCCATATTGCCCATTGAAGTTGAAATTTCATCCCTTTGTGTATCACTTAGAGGAATCATTTCAGATGAAGACTATAGGGTATCTAGACTACAAGAACTGGAATTGTTGGATGAGCGTTGTCAACAAGCTGTTAATCATCTAACGGCTTATCAACAGAGGATGCCAAGAAGTTACAACCACAAGGTAAAACAAAGTGTCTTTCAGGTTGGTGACTTGGTACTAAAGGAAAACCCTAGGAATTAGCAGGACAGGGAGAAGAAAGGGAAATTTGAGCCTAACTGGCTTGGTCCTTTTGTTGTCATATTAGTATATGGATCAGGGGCATACCAACTATCAATGTCAGAAGGGGATTTTTTTAATGAACCTATCAACAGTATCCATCTTAGAAAGTTCTATGATTCAATCCCCTAGTGCATGGGTCAAACTTCTAAAAATGGTTTCCTTGATGAAAACCTGGCAAATAGGCATCTTAGCAATGCAAAAATACAAAAAATAAAAATAGAAAAAAGAAAAAAAATGAGAAAAATGAGAAAAATACACAAAACAATGAGTGTAGTCAAAACATATGGTGAAAACCTGGAAATAGGAAACATATGTGATTCTAAGATCAACTTTCCTGTCTATTTTGAAACATATTAGGATCTTTAGTCTAGTAGTCAGTACCATTACATATCATGTCACTAGTCTTGCCATCTTTGCATCCATATCAATATCATTCTCAAATAGTCAAATCTCACTCCAAAGCTTGGGGGCAACATCTGGATATCACTAGAGGCAACAAAAAAATTGATTTCACCAAAGGGCGAACAACAATATGGCAGGAACAACAAAAAAAAAAATCAAAGCACAACATCAATCATCGTCGGAGAGGCATCAACCATCCATATCATATCAAAAATCCAAAAACATGTCAAAAAGTTAATCTGAAAAAGCAAAATCCAAAAACATAGGTCTGTGTCAGTTGAACTACATGGTCTCTACGTGTGTAACATAGGCAAGGCTAATCTTTGATCAACCCCCGAGACCCCTAGGATAAGTTAAGTAGGTTAGGTCTTTGGTCAAAATCTTGAAAATCCAAAAACATCACAAAATCAGGATGGATGATCTAATCTGAATAATGATTGAAACACTCTAAGTAAAAAAATGGATACATTGTTTTTTTTTATTATCATTTCTTTGGAGTAACTCAATAATGTATTAAACTAGAGAAACAAGGAAGAACAATGATATTTTTATTATCTGTTGTCTGTCAGTTAATCATATAAATGTATGAATTGTTAGGGGATGTGCAACGCAAATGTATCACCGATGACATTCAGAATTCACACATTGAAATGATTAATCACTGCCTGTTTACGTAATTAATGCTCAAGTCATCTCGGTTAAATCATACCTAGATGCTTGTGTTCGCTTGCAATATAAAAAATTATGAAAGTAGTACTCAGGTCGTCATTGGTCTAACACATACCATTAATGCTTGTACTCACTTTCAACATCCAATAAAGCTCTATGATGACAAAAATCACAAAAGTACTATTAAAGTGACAATCATTTTGCATATATAGTTGCATGTTAAAATTAGATTGCATTCATCATAATCATTATCTGCAGAGTATTTGTTGCATAAAGGGTTCTAATCAATGTTTATCTAATCTACAAATAAGACTGAGTATACTTGACATAAATCCAAAAATCATCAAAAACATGTAGGAGTCATCATCTCATCATTTAGTTTCATCATTTCATCATTCATGCATTTCATCATACATCAAATAAATTATGAATTAAATTGTACCATAATTACATCATGTTCATTTTATCATATAACATTCATTACATTATCATCCATCAACATCACACCCATACATCATTTACCATCCATACATTTTATCAGATATAAAATAAATGCAAGTCATGTCATTATTCTCAATACATCATCCATCCATTATCATTCATCATAAGATCATCATTTTTATCATCATTGCATTTAAAAATAAAAAGCATTTATCCATCCATCCATACATTTTATCACATTTGAACATTCATATAGATTATCATTTAGAGATTCATACATCACATCATACATCCATATATCATATATTCTACAAAATGCATGGAATCATTACATAAAATAAAAGCATTTATCATTACATCATCACATTTGAAATAAAATCATTCATATAAAACATCACATAATAAATGCATCCATCACATAGATATCATAAACCATCATAAAATCACATCAACTGCATCTTATAGATATATCATCGATGTCAAGTATATAATGAAGTCTAAAAATATAGATACATCATGTCTCAAAAAGAAAAATCTCAATAGCATCTATGATCTACTACTACTAGAATGTGCAGGTCCAACAGGACCAGTACCACCACCACCCCCCGAAGAACCAGGATCTTTGGGATCTCTGCATGGAGGCTGTGTCACCCCCTCACTCACTATCCAAGTATGCATTTGCCTAGATCTCGATGGGGCATAGCTGACTCTATGATCAACAAGAATTGCATCATGATATCTACCCCTATAAAACTTAGCCTCTCGACCGGCCCGCAGAACCTCTCTCATATAGTCTCCCATCGAGGTGCCATCGGCCACTCTCTGTTGGGTCTCCGCTATCTCCTGTGTCCTCTCAGCAATCTGATGAGCACTATCTCGCTCGGTTGTCAATGTGGCAACCTGAGTCTGCACAATGGCCAACTGTTCCTGAACCTATGCTAAATCCTGAGCTTGGACCTACATCTGAGTCTGGGTCTGAACAAGCAAACCTCGGGCCTATACCAACTATCCTTGCAGTGTTTGAACCTGTGTCTCAAGACCTGCAATCTATCTCTGATTGTCCATGGATGGTACTATCACTGCTCACCTCTTGCGAGGCCTACTGGATGACGGACCACTACTGACTGGCCCTACCCCTCTATCCCCTCCACTACCACCATCACTATTATCACTGTTGATGTCATCCCCACCCCTCTTCGTGTTACTACTTGATGGAGTACCACCCTCACTATCTGTAGAACCCTCTGCCACATCCTCCTCTATAGGTAATGGTGCTAGCTCATCCGAAAAAGTGATATGAGGATGTGGAACCAAAGCCAAGAATGCAGCATACTCCTCTGTAACCGATGCCTCAACAATGTCTTTGTGCATGTCCCAAGGTGATGGCTGCAATGCACTGTATCCCTCTACTAGAACATCATATGATAAACAAGGCCCCCAATTAGGAATATCACTCCTCTGCCTAGCATAGTGGGCTACCGCCTATGGCATACACTGAACGATGCCATACTCTCTGTACACTTGGCAAAGAAAAAATATCTCTAATACAAAAGGTGTTCGGCTGATCAGATACATAGAATCACAGAGGTATCCCAACACTGCATCATCCTCATCCCACTACTCATAGTCTAAGTATGGACGCCAAGTAACAGTCTGTGTGTCATCAAAAACCCACCTCTAATGCTCTAACTTACCCATTTGGGCCTAGGTAAGCCGACCTCTATATCTGAACACATATGGTCTACCTACTAGTTTGTCTACCACTGGAAATGGCTGGGCAATAGAAAAGTGCTCCCATGCCCACACCTATAACAAGGTCATCCCTGTTGATAGGCTGTGTGGTCCTAGGTACAACACTGAGTAAAGATCATGATAAAGATGTGCTAGCATGCACATCCCCCATGCATATGTCGTACCATGTACCATCATGCTCTCTAAGGTCCTGCCCCAACCCATGAGGAATCCCTTTGACCTATGATCAGGGCAAAGAAAACCTCCAATAAATCTAGCAAGCACTGCTAGTAGTGTCGCATATGAGTCAACAATCCTCCTCCATCGAACGCTTGGACCCTCAATATCCTGATCCTAGAATACTCTGTGGAGAGCATCTCTACCACCTGCCCCATGAGAATCATATGCTATGATTTCCCCCATAAATGGAATGCACAGAATCCGCCACACATCCTCAGGTGTGACCATCATCTCACCAGTGGGTGAATTAAAGGTGTTGTGGTCACTATGCCACCTATCAGCCAAAGTAGTCAATAAACCCCAATTAATCCTAATCTGGGGCATGTCAAGTAAACTAGTCAGGCAGCATTGACCTATAATCTGAAGCTCATCTGGTGTCAGATGAGGTATCAAGTCTGTAGTCCAAGGAAACCTCTCTCGCATCTGGAGAGTACCCAAATCCTCCTATCATCATAATGAAAAATCCACAATCAGTGTACTATGTCAAGAAATCAAAAGTCATTCTACTATCAAGTCTATTCCAAAAATTTGGTATGAATTTTTGATCAAAATTCATGGGCGAACATCAACAAACCTCACCTATCATGAGGTTCATCAAATATTATCTAATCTTGCCTATCATGAGATTTATTAGATATTGATTAATTTCCTCACCTATCATGAGGATCATCACAAATTAGATTTCTTCTCACCTATCATGAGAAATAGTCTTATATAAATCATCACAATCCAACATCAAGAATTTGGATTATCAATCATACTAATATGAAGAATGGACATGATCAGAATTGACGAAATCAAGGTTTACTAAGTCAAAATGTGCAATTCTGACATGGATGTGCTAAAACATGCATCCAAATCGCTAAATCCCAAAAGTGCTACTTTATCAATCAAAAGTGTTAAATCAGGCACCCAAAGCACTAAATCTCGAAAGTGCTACTTTAGCACTCCGATGCGCTATGCGCTATTTACCCTAATCATGTTTTACCGCATCAAAGCACTAAACAATCCATCAAAGCGTTTTACCAGAAGCGCTAGAACAGACCATGAAAGTGCTAATCTACCAAATAAAAGTGCTAGAACTCTCAAAGTGCTAAAATCCGACATCATAGCGCTAAAATTCACAACCTAAGCGCTATATCATCGAAAGCGCTACATTATCCTATCGAAGCGCTAGAGAATTTCACGCAAGCGCTAAATCTCAAAGTGCTAATCTACCTACTAAAAGTGCTACACCGGAGTGAAAGCGCTACAACGCGGCTTGAAAGTGCTAAAATAGACAAAACACGTCTAAAGCTATAAAATGCATAAAAAATAGAATTTCACGAAATAGGAGGAGGATCAGGGGTACATATCAGAAGCCCATACACGGCCGACCGTCGATGATGTCGAATGCACTCAAAATGGTGAGTGTGGTAAGGGATTGACATCCTGCTCCAGATGGATGACTTTGAAAATGACATTTTGGCCTATATATAATTTTTGTAAAGGGAATTTTGAGGGGTTTTATTATATTTTGATTTATTTTATTCATGAAATTTAATTGAAATTCATCTGCAGGCTATATTTCTTCATCATTTGTCGGGAGATAAATTATTTCATCATTGTATCATTCATTAAATCATCAGAAAATCAAAAAATTTCAAAAATTCTAAAAAATCATCAAATCATTAATTTATCTCCTGAGGGGACATATTATCGACAATCATTTGAAAATCAATGTCTTGGGCATGTCTGGGGCATACAGAATTGTTCTTTTATATCATCGATCCTAGCAGTAGTAGCAAAATTTTCTTCGAAGCAATGTGTAAACACATCACTTCGAAGAGGGGCAAAATGTATACACCTAAAATTGGTCTGGAGCATCCGATTAATTAAATACAAATTATTTGATTAACTATCCTAATTTCCTCTACTATTTGAATAAATAGAAATATTTATTTATATAGTTCACATTTAAATTCATCTTAATTAAATAAACAAAATTAAATACTTTGTTTGATTTAATTATCAAATCCCTATTTTATTCTATCACATCAATCTTAAATTAATTAAATAGAGATCAAACACTTTATTTATTAATTGCCATATTCTTGTGTTTAATTTAATAAACAACTTCTATAGCTCATTTTATTAAATTATTTATCCCTCTTTTTCTAATTTAAATAAATCAAAAATATTTGAATAAAGGCATAAGGAATATTCCATTTATATTTCCTCAAAAATGAATTAGATATCCTATGTCTAATTTATGTCTAAATATATCAAAATTAATGCTTTGAAACTTCACGAGAAGTTTTGGAGACAAATTCCAAATTCTTCTCTCAATCCTCCTCCATCAATCCTTCCTCTTCTCTTGCCTGGTGTTTTCATGGGTAGAGACAATCACCGAAATTCTCTCAAACTCCTCCATCTTTCACCATTCAATCCTCTAGATTGAATCCAAGCCTCTCAATGCCATCCCTGTGCATTTCTACAACCAAGAATTCTATAAATACAACCTCATTGAATGAAGAAAAGGATCTAGATAATCTAACTTATGCACTCTTACTCTGCAGGAATCCAAGCATCAAGCATTCAACATTCAAGAATCCAAGTTCATATCATGACTGCTTCCTGTAGCTGCATTTATCTGTTTGCATGTCAATTCATGCTAGTTTAGTTTCTTTATCATCTAGTATTATCACATTAAGCTCCATATCATTGCATTAGCATCTATCTCATTCTTTGAATTGTTATTTTAACTATCATAGTGCTCACACGATCTGAGAGCCACAATGATTTAATAAATCTTTGGAGATAAAGAACAATATGACACTTTTAGTAGATTATTTCTTTGAATTGATTCATTTGGCTTTGTCTTTGATATAATGTTGTATTCAGAATTTTTTTTT